>OZ012693.1:29431056-29452027 GCA_963942565.1 Maea johnstoni | reverse complement strand
AAACATCAAATCAAAAGTTATCATCAATTGTATCTTCAATCCAGACGATAATTTCTGGAGGAACTCTTAAGCATGAATGGGTTAAAAATACCCCTTCAGATATTTTTCATTTTCTGGCATTATCTCCTTCCAGTAAATCTGTAGATCTGTACAAATGAGCAGTTGTGTGCCCTGAGAGTTAACAGAAGCGATACTTTACTTGAAAAATAATTAAAGGACGAATGTTGACCTGAACTAAAGCAACAACTCTCCTTCAGATATCTAGTGAATTTAAGCTTAATTCCAAAGTAATTCTTAACCCATTAATACTCAGGAGTTCATCCAGGAATCATCGTCTGGATCGATGATAATTTTGATGATAACTTTGAAATTGAGAATGATTTTACAAAATATTTGAAGGAGAGATGTTGGTAATGTTCGGATCAACATTTCTCCTTCAAATATTTTGCCAATTGTACTAAAGCCTGAAAGATTTCATCAAAACTGTCAGGCTGGTTTTGGCTGCTGTGAGCACTAATGGGTGAAAGGTATCATAGGTACAGATGACATTGGTACAAATATCTCCAGGTATTGATGGGCTACCTAAGCCTGAGAACCACTGGGCTAGCCAGTGACAGGTGACTGTAGAACAATAGAGGCATGATCCTCCATTGTCCTTAACCCATTTATACTCAAGGTGACCAAAAGAGGCCTGGCGATTTTGGAGATATTTTCCATGCAAAAGCATCTTTTCGAAAACATTTGAAGGAGAAATTCTAATCAGAAGATAAACAACAACTCTCCTTGAAATATTTTGCGAACTTTTGATTTATTCCCAAGTTATTTCCAAAAGTATGAAAGTAGCAGACAATATTTCTAGAGGAACTCTTGAGTGTTAATGAGTTAAGTGTCATCAGAGAGAACACTGTAGGACAGAGCATTACCAATAACTCTCCTTCAAATAGTTTGTATTAAATGTTACGTTTAATTTCAAAGCTATCGTCCAAAGTATCACCGATAGTCATACAGACAACAATTTTTGCGCGGTGATAACTGCCAATGGCCAAGCCTGGTTGTCTATTGTCTCTTGAAGTGATTAGGGAGAACAATGAGGGACAGCAGCAGGGGGGCGGGACAATATCTACCCTCCAATTAGCATGCATCACCCTCTGAATACTCACAGTTACGTAATCATTGTGAGTAAACAGCTGCTCAGGTATGATGTCCATAAGTTCTAGCCTAGCTACTAGGGATTTGAACCGTAAATATTTAAGGGATACCAATAGTAATCATTGTTGTGAAAATGGTTGTACATGCATTTTCATAACCACTCGCTCTAGCATATACAGCAGCGCCATACATTCACAAGGGATGACATCTGAATCTGGCCTGGGGGGGACGGGGGGGGGGGGGGGGGGGGGGGGGGGGGGGGGGGGGGGTTACAAATGTACTGTCTGTACACATACATTTGGGCCTCTGTAGGTCCTGGAGGCTTTTATCGTATACTATATATACACAGCCTCTTAGGTATCATGCAACATTGTCTGCATACATAAATATCAGCCTTTTTAATGCAAAAAAGTCTCAATATATTGTACATACACTGCTGCTTAGGTATATCATCCCAATGCAAAACTTGTGTTTTCAGCAACACTTTTCTATCTGTATATGCATATATCAAAACTATATCATTCTGGAAAAATAATTGAGTGAAACATATGAAGGGAGACCATCTTTAAGAACTCAACCAATAACTCAATCTCCTTCAAATATTTCGAAACTTCAAGCTTAATTCCTTGATTATTTTTAGACATATCATAAAACTAGACAGTATAGTTCGTGAGGGGACCTACTGCAAAAATGGTTTGAGCCATTCATCTGAAAGTAACCCAAATTGGCCTGTCTATCTTGATGTTTTTTCTTACCACCCCACTATTTGGTGAATAAGGAGAAATGTGGGACTCAAACCCAAAATAAATCTCTGCTTCAACTATTTACAAAAAATTGAAATAGTTGATGCTTTACTTCAAACTTTCGCAATGAAAGTTTGAACTAAAGCATCAACAAAGAAATTAATCCATTATTTTGGATTAGAGTGACGATTCACAATCTTCACCTGGAGCTATGATTCTTTTGGAAATATTGTGGGTTCAGTTCTGATGTATATTTTACCTTTTAACCCTTTCATACCTGGAGATCTACTTGACTAGTACCAGTTTTGGCTGATACGGGTATGAATGGGTTAATATGTTCACATAAAATCATCAAAAAACGAGACGGAGAAATGATCAACAGAAACTAACAACTCTCCTTCATATATTTTTCCATTCACTTGTCATAGATGCAGAGGACAACTCTTAAACATGAATGGGTTAACCCATTCAGACTCAGAGATCCCCTAGAAAGTACCGTCTGCTACTTTCATTCTTTTCAAAATAACTTGGGAATAAAGCAAAAGTTCACAAAATATTTGAAGGAGAGTTGTTGTTTGACTTCTCTTTAACATTTCTACTTCCAACTATTTTCCAAAAAAACGCTTTTGTTAGAGAAATATTTCCAAAATTGTCAGGCCTGTTTTGGCCGCTCTGAGTGCTAATGGGTTAAAGAAAACCATGTTGAAGTGGTGACATAAACCTACCTTTTCAGATCAGACACTCACTCTGCTCCTAACAGGTCCAGTAAACAACGAGAAGTAAAATCCATCCGAGTTGTAGCGAAAGACAGTAGTCAGCGATATCATGTGCAGAAGGATATATATGTGAACTTCCTGAATTGTCTGTCTGTGTCCTGTTTCCGGCTATACTACCCCTGCTCAGCATGCAGGCCCCTCATCACACAATGACTACAGCAGCCAACAGCTGATCTCAGATGATAACAGAATGCTGGACCAGGCACTCTTCATGCCTCTATCAGAGTGAAATCCCACCCTCCATAGCTGGGGGGTCTCATACCCTCTGTCCCATTCTGAACGCCCCAAAGTGATGTGAGGGCAGGGTCTTAGCCAGGATTTCAAATATGCCTGTCCAAAACAGCAATTTCAAAATATCTGCCCGTCCAGATTAAGCAACCTATCTACTTCAAATCCTTATACCAGCTACATTTAATAGCCTAGTGTGTCAAAAAGGGCAATTTACACTTCAGCTATGTCCTAGAAAATGGTTTGTTAGGAAAATATTTGGTTATTACACCCCAAAATTCAAAATTGAAAAATCATCATAGAAATTTTTGCCTGTCCAAGCAGTAGGTTTTTAGGAAACTACCTGTCCAAAAGACAGGTAAGACGGGTCCTGGCTAAGTCCCTGTGTGAGGGGATATCTGCCCAGGACGTAGCACTTCATGTCACTATCAGAGTGAGATCGCACCCTCCATAGCTAGCGGGTCTCATACCCTCTGTCCCATTCTGAACGCCCCAAAGTGATGTGAGGGGATATCTGCCTAGGACGTAGCTCTTCATGTCTCTATCAGAGTGAAATCTCACCCTCTATAGCTGGGGGGTCGCATACCCTCTGTCCCATTCTGAATGCCCCAAAGTGATGTGAGGGGATATCTGCCTAGGACGTAGCTCTTCATGTCTCTATCAGAGTGAAATCCCACCCTCCATAGCTGGGGGGTCTCATACCCTCTGTCCCATTCTGAACGCCCCAAAGTCATGTGAGGGGATATCTGCCTAGGACGTAGCTCTTCATGTCACTATCAGAGTGAAATCCCACCCTCCATAGCTAGCGGGTCACATACCCTCTGTCCCATTCTGAACGCCCCAAAGCGATCTGAGGGGATATCTGCCTAGGACGTAGCTCTTCATGCTTTATCAGAGTGAAATCCCACCCTCTATAGCTAGCGGGTCTCATACCCTCTGTCCCATTCTGAACGCCCAAAGCGATCTGAGGGGATATCTGCCTAGGACGTAGCTCTGCATGTCACTATCAGAGTGAGATCCTACCCTCCATAGCTAGCAGGTCTCATACCCTCTGTCCCATTCTGAACGCCCCAAAGCGATCTGAGGGGATATCTGCCTAGGACGTAGCTCTTCATGTCTCTATCAGAGTGAAATCCCACCCTCCATAGCTGGGGGGTCTCATACCCTCTGTCCCATTCTGAACGCCCCAAAGTCATGTGAGGGGATATCTGCCTAGGACGTAGCTCTTCATGTCACTATCAGAGTGAAATCCCACCCTCCATAGCTAGCGGGTCACATACCCTCTGTCCCATTCTGAATGGCCCAAAGTGATGTGAGGGGATGTCTGCCTAGGACGCAGCTCTTCATGTCTCTATCAGAGTGAGATCTCACCCTCTATAGCTAGCGGGTCTCATACCCTCTGTCCCATTCTGAACGCCCCAAAGTGATCTGAGGGGATATCTGCCTAGGACGTAGCTCTTCATGTCACTATCAGAGTGAAATCCCACCCTCCATAGCTAGCGGGTCACATACCCTCTGTCCCATTCTGAACGCCCCAAAGCGATCTGAGGGGATATCTGCCTAGGACGTAGCTCTTCATGCTTTATCAGAGTGAAATCCCACCCTCTATAGCTAGCGGGTCTCATACCCTCTGTCCCATTCTGAATGCCCCAAAGTCATGTGAGGGGATATCTGCCTAGGACGTAGCTCTTCATGTCTCTATCAGAGTGAAATCCCACCCTCCATAGCTAGCGGGTCACATACCCTCTGTCCCATTGTGAACGCCCCAAAGTGATCTGAGGGGATATCTGCCTAGGACGTAGCTCTTCATGTCACTATCAGAGTGAGATCTCACCCTCCATAGCTAGCAGGTCTCATACCCTCTGGCCCATTCTGAACGCCCCAAAGTCATGTGAGGGGATATCTGCCTAGAACGTAGCTCTTCATGTCTCTATCAGAGTGAGATCCTACCCTCCATAGCTAGCAGGTCTCATACCCTCTGTCCCATTCTGAATGCCCCAAAGTGATGTGAGGGGATATCTGCCTAGAACGTAGCTCTTCATGTCTCTATCAGAGTGAGATCCTACCCTCCATAGCTAGAGGGTCTCATACCCTCTGTCCCATTCTGAATGCCCCAAAGTGATGTGAGGGGATATCTGCCTAGAACGTAGCTCTTCATGTCTCTATCAGAGTGAGATCCTACCCTCCATAGCTAGCAGGTCTCATACCCTCTGTCCCATTCTGAACGCCCCAAAGTCATGTGAGGGGATATCTGCCTAGAACGTAGCTCTTCATGTCTCTATCAGAGTGAGATCCTACCCTCCATAGCTAGCAGGTCTCATACCCTCTGTCCCATTCTGAACGCCCCAAAGTGATGTGAGGGGATATCTGCCTAGAACGTAGCTCTTCATGTCTCTATCAGAGTGAGATCCTACCCTCCATAGCTAGCAGGTCTCATACCCTCTGTCCCATTCTGAACGCCCCAAAGTGATGTGAGGGGATATCTGCCTAGGACGTAGCACTTCACGTCTCTATCAGAGTGAGATCCCACCCTCCATAGCTAGCGGGTCTCATACCCTCTGTCCCATTCTGAACGCCCCAAAGTGATCTGAGGGGATATCTGCCTAGGACGTAGCTCTTCATGTCTCTATCAGAGTGAGATCTCACCCTCCATAGCTAGCGGGTCGCATACCCTCTGTCCTATTCTGAACGCCCCAAAGCGATCTGAGGGGATATCTGCCTAGGACGTAGCTCTTCATGTCTCTATCAGAGTGAAATCCTACCCTCTATAGCTAGCGGGTCTCATACCCTCAGTCCCATTCTGAACGCCCCAAAGTGATCTGAGGGGATTTCTGCCTAGGACGTAGCTCTTCATGTCACTATCAGAGTGAGATCCCACCCTCTGTAGCTAGCGGGTCTCATACCCTCTGTCCCATTCTCAATGTCCCAAAGTGATGTGAGGTAATATCTGCCAAGAACATAGCTCTGTTCTCATCTCTATCAGAGTGAAATCCCACCCTCTGTAGTTAGATCTCATGTCCGGCATCCTACTCTGAACGCCATTAAGTGAGCTGAGGTGATTATAAACTTCTCTAACTACCGGTATTGACTTTATCAATTTCACTACTGAGTGAAATCTGCCCCTCAATAGCTAAGGGATTTCATACCTTGCACCCTACTTTGAACACCCCACACTAATCTGAGGTAATATCTGCTTAGGACTAAGCACTGCTCATTTCTCTATCAGAGAAAAATCCTACCTTCAAAAGCAGGGTCCCACAGTAAGGTGGGAAGGTCATTTAGGGTATTTCTCCGAATAAGCTATTGGTGTTCAGGTCCTAGCAGAGCCCCGCAGAAGGGAGGGTAGGGCGTTTCTCTGACTGAGCTACTGGTGTGCAGGTCCTAGCAGAGCCCCACAGAAGGGAGGGTAGGGCATTTCTCTGACTTAGCTACTGGTCTGCAGGTTCTAGCAGAGCCCCGCAGAAGGGAGGGTAGGGCGTTTCTCTGACTGAGCTACTGGTGTGCACAGGTCCTACTATAGTATGCTGTGTTATCTTATTGATTGGCTAGCTGAGGCTGGCCGGGAGGGACCCCCAGCAGAGCAGGACCAGCTGCCAGGATCAGCCAACCTCAGAACTCCTGTTCAACACATCCTTGCATCACACAAACATACATCTCATACACTAACAGCTCAGTGCCAAAAAAGAAGAAAAAACTAATCAGATAGAAGTACCAAATGAATAGAAGAGATATCTTGCAGATATACATTGTATGTAAAAATGCCATTCAAGAGTTTTAAATGGCTATATTGAGGGTCCTTGCATATGTATGTATATATATATATATATATATATATATATATATATATATATATATATATATATATATATATATATATATATATATATATATATATTTATATATGTGTGTGTGTGTGTACATACATATATGATACAAACAATAAGCCCAGTAGAGTACACAGTGGATGAAAGTCCATAAGATTTCAATAACAAAGCACGCTTATGGAATGGGTTTAATCTTAAATAAACAAAGCTAAATATACACACATACAATGAGAGAACAATAGAGAACGATGCTATTGTATAACGATCAAGTAACATGATAGTAACTAGATCTTAAACTACAAGGAACCATCAACTTAGTCATTATGCCAAATGTATAATAACTTTAAAAACAGTGATCAATGAACCTGAGAAAAAAGCTAAACAAATATTTGTAGAAACCCTTTTGACTTTATGATTGAATCATGCATATGTATATATGAATGTTTATAATGGTTTATTTATATAAATAAATATATATATATATATATATATATATATATATATATATATATATATATATATATATATATATATATATATATATATATATATATATATATATATATATATAAGGAGATCACCAGGTATAAGTGACTTCTGTGGGCCGCTTGTGCTTAGTGCTACTGTCAGAAAATATTAACTGATCAATGATTACAATTTAACCCATTTATGCTTAGAGATTTTCTTGACAACTATTGTCTGGACCTCAGGTACTTTTGAAGATAACTTGGGAATTGATCACAAACTCGAAAAATAATTGCAGGAGAGTTGTTTGTAAGTTTCTAATCGACATTTCTCCTTCAAATATTACCCAAAAATTATCACCAAACAAGTCAGGTGTTTTTTGGCCCAACAGACATGAACCGGTTAACCTCAATCCAGTTATGAGTTAAACAAGGTATACTGTAATATTCATACATGTGCAATGCATGTATAAATGCACTGATCTTTTCTTTGTTTCCTCGTTGACTTAAGAGTTGTCAACACTAGCTATCAATTCCAATTGGCATGCATCCAATTAGCCAGAGGCCACATGCACCTGGCAGCAGGTAACAGGCAAATACTTAGGCTTATCACAAGTCTGTCTTAACCCTTTCATACCAAGAGAAGCCAAAACTGCCAAACTATTTTGGTAGTTTCTCTCTTACAGCAATATTTCAAAAAACTGTGATGGACAATTGTTCATTAGAACTTTATCTACAATTCTCCTTCAAATAGTTTTCAAAATTATGCTTCATTCCAAAGTTATCTTTGAAAGTATGGCAAGTTCAGACAACATTCATCAAGTAGATCTCCAGACATGAATGGGTTAAATACCTGTCTCCATAACCTACATGGGTTGAATTCAGCCCAGACTTAGTTCTGATATTGACCTCTAGGTGGAGCCACATGAACTTAAAAAAATGACAGACTTAATCTTTTCTGTAGCCCCTCAAGACAGTGCTGCCATCTTCAGAAGTGTGGTGTTATTATTTTTCGCTGTTAAGCACTTGATCTTAGATTGAGGACCAGGCTACTAGCAAATAGTCAGGACTAGAAATGGACCTGTCACCATAGGCCAGGCAGTCTTTTGCTTGTCCAGAAAGATCTTGTGTCTGGCAGATGGGATAGCTAGAGCTTTGATGTTATTATATCTCACATTGAGAACAAGCACTGAAAGGATACTTAGCTGGTCTGGTGGACGGAGGCTTCCTTTGACTAACCAGTTCAACAAGGTAGGGCTGAGGTGTGAATTATCTGAACCATATATGATAATTGAAAGCTTTCCAATCTCTAGTATTGTTAAACACATACCAGACCCTCTTCGAAGTGTGAATTATCTCGACTGTACATAATGCTGCAAGGCTTTTCAATCTATGGTACTAGCTGTTATACTCTGCCACACTGACACACATAACACCCTTGAGAGTTTGTTAATCCCTGTATACACATGCACCCAGGTAAGAAGTGTTGTCTACGAGAGATCAAAGGGTTTGGGGGACACACTTATAATCACCAACAGGTGGACAGGTAAACCTCACAGGAATAATAGTCTCAGCCAGCAGGGCATTTGGCCGATCATGTGGACACCTAAACCCTCAGAAATCACCCTACAGGTCACCCATTTTCAGTGAGGAATTTATCAAAATGTCAATTTGAAGTGTATTATTGCATTTTTTTTTACCTCAATATAATTTCCAAACACTGTACAAGGACATAATGCCCTATTTCACTATGTAAATACATGCTTATGGTTGAACTCTGAGTATATTGTGGTCTTTCTGGAAAAATAGGATGCCCTAAAAAATTAAAATTGCCAATTTTGGGCAACCAGTTTCTAAATCCTAGCTAAGACTCTGGTCATAGGTAACTCAATACAGTGAAGATACTGCCATATGAGAAACAAAGGATAGATGTATTTCTGTTAAAAAATTCAGATAAAAGGTTAGCCTAGCTTCTAGGTGTTTACCATATTGACAGAACTACAATCAGGTTAGTGACACACATGGTGCCATCTATAGGCCATTGGCAGTACTACAATCTTCTACTACAACCACTGGGGAACTCAGAAGGTACTAGGTACCTCGTCTAACTTTAAATATAACTCTAAGGAGTGATACTACCATAGATATTCACCAGAGAGAATCAAACAACAACTTTCATAACTCTGATAAGATATTTGAAGGAGAGTTATTGGATAAAGTTCTGATCAACATTCTATCTTCAAACTCTTTTCAAAAAAAATTATATTACCAAAATAGTGAAAGCGTTTTTGAGGTCTACCGCCATGAATGAGTTAAAGTATAAAAACAATAAGAAATTCAAGTACAAGTATAAGTGCTCTGAATGTAAATCTGATTTATCCTGAAGTAACCTATTGTGGCTATATTGTTATAATATCCATTTTGTAAGGACACAATTCTGACTGAACTGCTACGCTCATGACCATATGGTGCGAGAATCAGTTTTCTCATGTTTCAGATAAGTGACCTAGCTAGCAGGGTGCTATATTTCACTCATGTGGAATTACCACAGGAGGAACGTTTATGCCTGTATCATTGAAAACAACCTGATTATTTTGATGATATCCATAAAACAATTTCAGAAACTTATTGGAGGAGATACGTCAATCAAAACTAACTCACAACTCTCTGTCAAATATTTTACTATTTTATGATTATTTCTCAAGTTATTCTTAGGAAGTACCCTAGGTCCAGATGACACTTGTCAAAGAGATCTCCTATGTAAGAATGGCTTAATGTCCAGATTTAACATGCACACCACTGCTTAGAGGTGTCATGGCCATAGCTTTAGGTTATCTATGAAAGGAGTGTACTTCTGAAATAAAGTCCAAAATCAATGAAAAAAATAATAAAGAATTTAAAAAAAATGACTTAAAAAATAACTTGATCCTTCAATGCCCACAATGACCATTTGAAAAAAAGATAATGAAATATGAAAAGAAAAGGCTTAACCCATTAATACTTAAGAGGTCCTCCAGAAATTGCCGTCTGGATCTATGATACTTTTGACAATAACTTCAATATTCAGAATGGTTTTACAAAATATTTGAAGGAGAGTTGTGGGGTATGTTCGGATTGACATTTCTCAATCAAATATTTTCCTGACTATGCTTTTGGCGGTAAAATATCATAAAAGTTGTGTGGCTGCTTTTGGCCGCAGTGAGCATTAATGGGTTAATTAGAAAGGTTTATAAGAGAGAAATGTTTATCAGAACATGACAAACGACTCTCCTCAAAATGTTTTGTATAATCATACTTAATTCCAAAGTTGCTAACAAAAGTATCATATATCCAGAAGAGGATTGCTGGAGTTAGTCTTGGGCATGAATGGGTTAAGTACTAAACACTTGTTTACCTTTGAAAATCATCGAAACCCTGTCATGTTGGTATTCATTGGAAAGCTCTCACTGAGTGCTCTCAGATGAGTACCCATTTGCCAGGGTTTCGGTCATTTTTCAGCTTTTTTCACATTATTTTGTATTGCCAAATTAGCCACCAGCAGCATAAGGGTTAAGTACTAAACACTAAATGTTTACCTTATGCTATCTCTATTTCCTTGTATGTTATTTCCTTGTATGATGTTATATCCAAGATGAGATTTTCTCTTTGTGGTACTCTCTTGTTCAAATCACTGGTACTGCGCAAGAAAAAGCCTGTAATTCTTTCTTATACTCTCGGAGTACCCATGATCCTTCATGCTCTTCAACTCAATTGCTGTCCCCAACTTCAGGACAAGGGAGTTTGTGACCTGGTAAGTTGCCAATGGTAACCACCATTATTCTCACTAGACGACCTTATAAGGACGTACAGGTCTCTATTGTGGCTACAGTGACACGTACAGGGGTTAGGTCCTTAGTTAAACCAGAGAGATGGATGAACAGAGAGTGGTAGTAGGCTAGCTTCTAAAGAACCCTGAATATAGGAAAACCAAACAATGACTTTGCATGGTCATTAAAGCTAAAAGCAAAAGCGTTCACATTAGGGGGTGTTCACATCTCAGAGATTCTTTTGTAGAAGTCACAAGTCCCACCACCGAGGTGTTCACAATACTGAGTGTTCACATCATTTAGGAGGTGTTCAAAATACTAAGTGTTCACATCACCAATACAAAGGGTTCTACACCGAGGTGAAATCCCATGATATTGTATTAGGATTTATACCTTATTTCAATAAGTAACACATGTTTATGATTGAATTCTGAGAATATTGTGGTCTTCCAGGAAAATATATATAATTGGCAATATTGGGCACCCAGTTTCTAAATCCTGGCAAAGACCCTGATGTCAGACAAACATCATAGAGAGAAGGAAATCTATATAGTATGTCGGCTTGTACATCAACCTGGGCTTGTTTCGGCTTTCTGTATATACCTCTCATCTGGAACCTAGAACCAGTGCTGAGAGGTACTAGAGATTCACCTCAGCCGACCCCCCCCCCCCCCCCCCCCCCCACACCCCCCACTCATACTGTCACTTCTCCAGCGGGTCAGCAGATAAATGTACAAATCATTTTATTGGCTGAAAAAGGATACACAGACACCTAATTGCCTGTTCATATACAATTTCAAAATAATGGAGGGAAAGCTTATCCAACCATAGATTTTCTCTAGTCTTGTGGCAGAGACACATTACTTGGAGCACCAGTCACTTGAACATTTGCCAAGTAGAGACGAATAATTATTTTTCAATTAAGGTGGCTTACAGGGTTAATTGGTGAATATAGGGTCATTTTTAGATTTTTACATAAATAAAAGTCTACACTTTTTTCGTCATAATCAAATCATTTGTGAATGTCTAGGCAATGACTGAGCACACAGAAAGACCATCTATTACAGAAGCTTCCACAGGCTTGGACACAAGCAGAAACGATTTTTTGCCCTTTTCCCCACATCAAATTTCACCAGAACATTCAACAAAGTTGCTTCAAATGTTAACAGATTTCCTTGAAATTAAGCATTTCGGAAGGAAAGGTATTACAGTTCTTCCAATTTTGACTTTGTTCAAAGGTTGTAGAATCTTTAAGTAGAAGAAAGAACCTTTTCCCCATTTTCACCAGAAATTCTGAAAGAAATGGTTTATAAATTTTGAACGTAGTCAAAATTAGAAAAAATGTGATAAATTTCCTTCCATATATTCTTTCCTCCATTTTTATAAAATTTGAATGCCCCCCGGTTACATAATTGTGAGTAGGAGCTCCGTAAGATAGAAAACTATGCGGGTTATTTCAGTTTTTTACCCCAAAAATCTTACACTTTGCTGTGAGGGTAACTCTGTGAAGTTTATGTATTCCTCATCAGACGACCATTCAGGCAATGTATAGAGGTTTTTAAATTAAGAGCAGGGTAGAGGAAAAAAATGAATAAACCCATAGCCACCTTATTGGACTACCCCTATGTGCTAGCTACTCAGATAAATGACAACCCTGTGTTAGGCCTAAAAAAGAAATTGTTTGTTTCCTGTAAAGGTCCAGAAAAAAATAGGATAGGTAGGTCGGTAAAAACTTTTTTTTTTCATTATTTTCATATTGGTCAAAAATGTGTGTTTTATGCATGTTTTACGTTGATTGGGAGTTTGGAGGGCGGAAAAAACTTTGGGGTAGGGATTTTTTTGAATAAAAACTTGTTAGGGTAGGGTTACAGGAAACAAACAACTTTTTTTTAGGCCTTAGCAGCTAGAACTTATATTAGATACTTTACTAATTTTAGATGTTAAGTCACATGCTAATGCTTCCAGTTAAACTGTTAAAGGCCAATTCCAATCGCATCATGTTGAATTTCACTCTAAAAGATTTCAGGAGATATATCAGAGGGAGGGATGTTGATGAAAATCCAGCCCACAACCTAGGTTAGTGATTGTTGATTAATTTGATAAATGATAAATCTGAATGTTAAATTACATGCTTTCACTTAAATTCCAATTCTGACAATTAACTGCTAGATTTTCTATTTCAAAATTTTTTTTTAGGAGATACTTGAAAGATAAATGTTTAACAAAATCAAAACCCGCAATACTCCTCAAAATATTTTGTCAAATTATAATTCAAATTCTTAAGATATTTTCCGAATAGTATCATAGCTCAAAACAAAACTTGTCAATGAGATCTTCATTCTATAAGGGTTTTAACCCAGTAAAGACAAGTCCGCAATGGCTTGGGCATTAGTGATGCATGGGTACAGAAGATAGCATTACAGATAGCTCCTGACTCCTGAGGGCATATTAAAGATGGCGCTAATTTGCTGACTTCCTGTCTCCTGTCCCAGTGGCACCAGCCACCAATTAAACCCTATTTGACAGAGACACCTATCTCCTCACCATCTCTCCCCTCTGTGCCAGTACTGTGAGGCACTAGATTAGGGACCACAATAGGATGCCACACTTAACCCATTCAGGCCTACAGATCTACTTGACAAGTGTCGTCTGGACCATTTATACTTTCGATAATAACATCCGAATAGAGCACCAATATGCAAATTATTTGAAGGAGAGTTGTAGATAAAGTTTTTATGAATAACTCTCCTTCAAATATTTTTCGACCATTTTTTTCGGGTAGAGAGATATCACCAATGTAGTCAGATGATTTTGGCTGCTCTAGGCTTGAATGGGTTAAGGACAGAGGTGTAAATGAAGCTGACAGGTAGGCCATGGAAATGTTGATTGAGATTACAGCACCCTCAAGTCACAGGTGAAAGGGATGGGGAGGGATGCATTCATGTAGGGAATCAAGCCAACCCTTCAGACATCTACCACCTTGCTGTGATAAGGCACTGAGAGATACCAAGGGGTTAAATACACACATGGGAATAGAGAGGAATGCTACTGCAAACCTGTGCATTACGTATGGGCAGGTTACTAGCAATCCAGCCCACCCTTCAGACATCTACCACCTTGCTGTGATAAGGCACTGAGAGATACCAAGGGGTTAAATACACACATGGGAATAGAGAGGAATGCTACTGCAAACCTGTGCATTACGTATGGGCAGGTTACTAGCAATCCAGCCCACCCTTCAGACATCTACCACCTTGCTGTGATAAGGCACTGAGAGATACCAAGGGGTTAAATACACACATGGGAATAGAGAGGAATGCTACTGCAAACCTGTGCATTACGTATGGGCAGGTTACTAGCAATCCAGCCCGCCCTTCAGACATCTACCACCTTACTGTGATAAGGCACTGAGAGATACCAAGGGGTTAAATACACCAAGGGGAATAGAGAGGAATGCTACTGCAAACCTGTGGCATTCACAGCTGGACAATGAGACTTCTTTAGGCCTAAAAAAGAAATTGTTTGTTTCCTGTAACGGGTTGAAAAAAAATAGGGTAGGTAGGTCGGTAAAAAGATTTTATTTTGCATTATTTTTTTGGTCAAAAATGTGTGTTTTATGCATGTTTTACGTTGATTTGGTGTTGGGAGGGCGAAAAAAACTTTAGGGTAGGGATTTTTTTGAATAAAAACTTGTTAGGGTAGGGTTACAAAAAAAAAAACACTTTTTTTTTTTTAGGCCTTAGGGGTATTTGCATGGCCACTGCTCTTGGCCCTTGAACGTCCCAAAATCATCTGACCAATATGGTGATATTCAGCAATATTAGCAATTTTCAGGAAAAAAAGGGGAGAAAGATATCACAAAGATTTGTGTGGGCATTTTTGGGTGCTACAGGCGTGGATGGGTTAATTGCCAAAACCGACTGCTTCGAGTGTTTGGCAGTACCATAGATAACCTCATCTTGGGAAAACTAATATGGATACAATGGCCTTTCTCTTTACAACTACATTGTACGTTCTGTGCAATGATAAATACAATAACCACTCATAGTGTTGTTTAATCGAAAGCACAAGTTACTGTGTTGTTAAGCTGTGAGTCTGATTAATCAAGCAGGGAATTTGGTCGCTTGAAAAGAATGAGGGACATCATATAGTAACAAAATTCTGGCCACACAGTCTTGCTAACAGAGGCAAAATTACCCCCTGAAACCTTCACAATAATAAATAAAGTACCTTGTCTCTTGTCACTTTTGCTGTCTATTTCATTTATTGATGATTACCTCAGGAAAAAGGAGGGAGAGGGGGGGGGGGGGGGGGGGGGGTAGTGCGCTTATTTGGGGTCTGTGTGGTTAAATGGAGGAATACGGTAAGTACCATTACCATGCCCTATCTTTGACCTCATTGAGGTGAAGTTCAAAATGTGAAATGGCCTACGTGAGAGCTTGCATCAATGCTCGTGAGCATCTTTTATCATAGACATGCTTGAGTGAGAACCTCAGGCCTGGTGACCTCAGTTCAGGTGAGACTGAATGCACCCACAGAGTATATGGTCGTCATGGAGAGGACGCCATTACCCTAGCAACACATGACCCCAGGTAAACATAACCCCATGGTGACGCACATGACACCCTGGTACATGCTTGAAAAGGGTACTGAGTACACTCTACCCTTGACAGAGAATGATCTTCTACGTGACGTGTTCCTGCACACTATCAACGGGTACATTTCTTTACAGTTATCGCTTTCCAGCATAGAAGCTGGTTTTGTTGCTATTTGTACATAGAGTGTTCCTGGTAAATAAACTGGCCTTATGCTAATGGATGAATATATGTATGTTTTCACAAATTAATCCATTCATGCCTTGGAGATCTATTTCACCAGTGTCGTCTGTAGCTTTCAAACTTTTCAAAATAACTTATGAATGAAGCATAAATTCGCAAAATATTTGAAGGATAATTGTAGATACAGTTCAGTTGAACAATCCTCTGAATATTGCTTTTGTTGAAAAAAAATATCCCCAAAATTGTCAAGCATGGGTTAAGGGGGTTCATTCACAACCTTCCCTTCCACCCTTCCCTTCTAGACCCTAGAAAATATGACTCAATACATGATGGAACTAAAAATTGTGGACCTGTACGATGAGAGGACGGCAATTGTGAGGCAAGTGGCCAGTGGTATCCAGAAACTAATTGAGTACAGATAATCCTGATATTTGGATGTGAACCAGTGTCTTAGCCAGGATTTAGAAACTGGGTGCCTGAAACTGGCAGTTATAAAATTTTTGGGCGTCCAAATTTTTTAGGGGGATCACAATATACTCATAATTAAACCATAAACATGTATGAATTCATCAAAATAAGGCATGATACCATTAAACAAAGTCATGGGAATTATAAGGAGATGAAAAAATTCAATTATAAGCTTGAGATTGAGATTTTTAGAAATTCCACACAAAAAGATTTGGGTGTCCTGAGGGGTCATTTTTAAGGGTTTGGGTGTCCAAAAAGGCACCCAGACGCCCTGCGGGCTAAGACCATTAATTGTGAACCAATAGAGACTCCACAAATTGGAGATGGGAACCAAGAAAGTGGGAGGGAATAAGGAGTTTCCTATATTAACCCATTAACACTCAGACCAGCCAAAACAGGCCTGACAAATTTGGAAATATATTACTTACAAAAGCATTTTCTGGAAAACAAATGAAGAAGAAATGTTTACCAGAAGCCAAACTACAACTCTCCTTCAAATACTTTGTGAACTTTCTCTTTGTTCTCAAGTTATTTTCAAAAGTATGAAAGTAGCAGACGTTAGGTTTTGGTGGAGCTCTGAGTGTGAATGGGTTAACACTTACTTTGCCATATATAAGTTAATTTGTGAATGACCAGTTGTAAGTGGTGGAGGATAATGGTGCACCCAGCAAAAAGCATCACCTGAATCCAAGTCACTGGCAACTTTCTTACCTGCCTTGACCAGGATTTGAACCACAACATTTGTGAGAAAGAGCGAGTAGTCAGTGGCAACACCTTGGCCTAATTGACTTATTGGCAACCATTATTTGCCCAACAGAAGTGGATAACCAATAAAAAGAGGCTGACCTTGGCGGCATCCAGGAAGACTTGATCCACTTCACTGCCAGAGCCATTGGTGAAGAGAGTGGAAGCCAGGTCGTGGTACGACTGTAGTATATTCCGCCGCCGCTGGGGAGAGCCACTAGCACCCTTGTAGTGCCCCTGCGGCGGGGACTTGGAAGCCTTCTCCGGCATCGCCTAGCAACCGTTTCTATGGCATTCTAAACTTCACCTGAAAAGTAAAGAAATAAGGAAAGTTGAAAAGATGGTGAACATATGATTGCCACCTGGACATTTCGGTGGCAGAGGAATTGGATATCTACCAGCGAAATACCTGAGGCTGACAGTGCTAAATTTAGCAAAATTAGGTCCCTGGGAGGTACATCATTGTTATTGTAAAAAGTATTGCTAAGGTATCAAGTTATCAAGGAAATATCAATATCATAACGTATCATGAAAATTTTAAAGGTGCCAATCCCTGTATACACTTGACCAGTGTTATCAGGGCTTATGGTAGTTTGGAAATAACCATAAATTTGAAGGAGAGTTGTTCATTTGTTTCGTATCAAATCTTTACTGAAAAAGGTGTGGGTTTGAGAGAGATAGCTAGAATAGTCAAAGCGGTTTTGGCTGCTAAAAGCTTGAATAATCTATTTCATGAACATTGAACTTTTCAGTCTCTGATGTTTATTTAGCACTGCCCTGAGTTAATCATGTTGACAATGTTACGTAACGTTACCCCAGCATATGTGACAACCCCAAAACCCTGCCTCAATGAGAAACCCACCAATGTACCAAAGAACCCTATGGGAACCCTTATTCTCCTAGGGTTGATTGAGTGGTGTTGGATAACTTGAGCCCAGTTCCTGGCTGGGAAAGTGATGTAAGGGTGGTGCCCACAGTCAGTTACCTGCGTAGCTCATTGTCATCTTGACAGGTGTGTATTTCCACCAATACAGTGACATAAAACACCTAAGATCAGCAGGTGTGTCTTAACACCTGACTTAGTAGACTAGCTCTTAGTCTATATGAGTCTCTTTACAGAGGTATTGAAGACCTAAAGTGTTAAAAAATACTTGCTCCTACAGGCCTCAACGCTAACTCAAAATGATACTGGCCCTGTAGGACCAGTAACGCCTAGCACCTGCTGGTCCTGCAAAAATTTTACCTGTCCTATCTAAAATATCTTTAGTGTGAAATTGAATATACTCAATTCCATTTGTACAGTGTATATATGTTAGGCAATTAATCTTTTAACAACAAGCAAGCATTATCTTTCATATTATGCTTGATCACAAATCAGTCTAAGGCAACTGATTTTTCTTCTTTTATTGTGTTGATTTCTCAATGAGTCTGACTTGAGGTATAGTCAAAATAACGTTTGGCACTGCTAAGTTATTTGTAGCTAGAAGTAATTTAGCCAGTACCCCTTCTGGTGTATTTTTCCCTAACCTGCATTGGTACTGTGAGCTTATTTGGATGATTACGGTATATGGTACCCTGAACAACAGCCCTTGACATGAGTTGCCAGAACATAAGTTTGAAATCAATCAGACACTCACAAAAATATCTCAAGGGGAGTATTGTAAAGGGATGTCAACGCTTTCCCTTCAAATTAGAATAAAGTATATATAAATTTACCAAATATTTGAAGGGGAATTTTAGGATAGGTATGACATATCTCAGTTTCGAATGAACATTTAATTCTCCTTGAAAAATGATCTGAAAGATGCTTTGATCAGAGAGAAATCACCTGAATACAGTCAGTCCTTCTTGAGGCACTGCAGGCCTTAATTATGGCATGCCAAAATGATGCGACCTTCCCCACTACAAGTGCATGCCCTGGTCACAACACCCATAACTTTTCTGAGTTCATTATACATGTTCCCAAAAAATATACACCCTTCCTGAGTTGCATGATATTATTTTCAAAAGTTGCACCATATTTTGAAAGTTGCATGATATATTTAACAAAGTTGAACGATATTTTAAAAGTTGCATGATATTTTGTGAGTTGATCGATATCGAATTAATATCATTTTGGCATGCCATACTTAATGGGTTAAAAAAAACTGTTTCCTCGCATGGGAGGCTGGACAACTACACTGGAGCCATGCAACAGATTAGCAAAAAACTGTCAGGCATTTCTTTTCTTAACCCATTCATGCCTGGAGCGCCCAAAAACCACCAGACTATTTTGGAGGTTTCTCTCTAACAAGAGCATCATTTTCAGCAAATATTCAAAGGAGAAATGATGATCAGAAACTAACTAACAACTCTCTTTCCAAATATTTTCCATTTCACTGCTTTATTCCTACATTATTTTCTATAGTAATATAAGTCCAGCCAACACGTGTCAGGGAGATTTCCAGGCATGAATTGGTTAAACCAACTAACAACAACATGAGCGCCCCAAACCCTGATTCCCTTGACCTAAATTCCTTATTGAAACTGACATCCTTGTTACATAATAACAATGTGGCCTTCTGGCACTCACCTTTCTGTCAATGATAGAAGAATCACTTGCTACACCTCTTTAAATAGCAATTTGAACTTATAGTGCTTAGCATATAGAAAAGTATGCAAGTCTTGTTAACACACCTTGGCACCTTGAACTCTTTTACAGGTGTGTACTCGTACAACAGTGTGACATACTTGTATATAGCCAGCTAAGTGTTATCCTACGTGTGTGTGCGTCACTGTACCTCCCGTCACTGTCCAAGGCTGTACATACGGACCCCTTGTATAGTGTACCCCTTTGTATGTATAATATGTATTTATATATCTCCCAGCCCCACTCAAGGTCTGCACGTAGACAACATTCTAGACTCACTCATCCTGAACTACCGAGTACCTAACCCAGACCTGGAAGTGACCTTACACTATTGCAGTTTGATCAGCTTATGTCAATGATATCTCATAAACGAGAAACACTGTGCACAGTTACTGACTCTAAACCCTGCCCTTTAACTATATCCTTGGAACATACCTATTTTTAGTGCAGAGCTTGGACTGAAAGGTGACCTTACACTATTGCAGTTTGATCATATTAAGTCAAATGATGGTCCATAAACTAGAAAGTCACTGCAGTATACTCTCTTTAAACCCAGCACATAAGTAATGGAACATACCTATTTAAGTGCATAATTTAGACTGAAAATTGACAGTATAATATAGCAGTTTGAATCAGGTAAAGCTAAAGGCATTTTGGTAAACTAGAAGGAAAGGGTACTCTCTAAATACCCTGCCCCTCAGCCATATACATACCTGTTTAACCCATTCCCAGTTAGAGTTCCTCCAGAGTATCGTCTGCTACTCTCATACTTTTGAAAATAAATTGAGAATAAAGCTAAAGTTCACAATATATTTGAAGGAGAGTTGTTGTTTGGCTTCTGATTAGCATTTCTACTTCAAATATTTTTCAAAAAATACTTAATATGTTAGAATTTTTTAATCAAATTGTCAGGCCTGTTTTGGCTGCGGTGAGCATTAATGGGTTAATATTAGGGCATAACTCAGACTGAGAAGTGACTGACAGCTCAATTTACAGTACAATTGTATAATTTAGAGGTTCCACCGTTTCAGTGTTATTTGACCTGTAGTAAATGTATTTCGATGGGAGACTTGCAAGCTATGAACACTACACAAAGCATTGCGACTGTTCAGATGCAGATTTTTAAAAACAACATTTATGCATGAGTGGACATAGCCAGCCTCAATACTTCCGGTAGAAAGTATCCTTTGTTAGCAAGCTTTCTTTACTTCAAGGTGTTTGTAAGACTCACTAGTAGGAAAAGTAAATTCTGATAAATATAGCATTATTTACACTCAGTACTGGATCACCGCTTACAGAATTAACCCCTTGCAAACCCAAATTGTGATTTTCACATCTAATGTCTGAGCCAAATTGTAATGG
>OZ012693.1:29423556-29426056 GCA_963942565.1 Maea johnstoni | reverse complement strand
TAGTGGGCAGATACCATGTGTGACCCTCTGTGTGGGACTGTGGGTCAAAGCATTGGTCAACTGATATACCCTGCTGGCAACCCAGATGCTGACTTGCTTTACGCAAAGTTCAGAGGAAAACAACATCATTACTTATAATTAACTTTTAATTGTTGACAAAAGCAACTTCTGTCTTGCTTTTGTCAAAAACAGTTACTTTTGCCTGACAAAAGTAACTTCTGAGTACAGAAGTTGCATTTGTAAACAAAATCAACTTCTGTTTGCAAAAAGGTTGCTTCCGTCAACAAAAGTATGGATGTTACAAACTGTGCCCCATATTTTTCCTCTGTGTGTGCTTAGCTCACATGAATCTGGATGTACATACTTGTGGTCATTACATAATCCCCAGGAGAGATTTGAATAATACAAGGCTAGGCCTAATTTAGCAGAATAAGATAAGAGGGCTCATGCCCCCTCAAGTCTGCCCTCTTTGTTTGTGGTTCTTATCACTTATACAACACGTTACTGTCAGGTGTTTCATCCAAAGATTATTGGAACATAGTAAAACAGCTATATTTCCGTTGTAGTAGTAGTAGAAGTAGTAGTAGTAGTAGTAGTAGTAGAAGTAGTAGTAGAAGTAGTAGTAGTAATGGTAGCAGTAGTAGTATCAACAGCAGTGAACATTCTGAACACTCGATGTATGCTATCTGTCCTTGTAACTTCACTATAATTAATTAAACAACTTTTGCGAACGAAATGACATCTCATTCGAACAGTGAAGTAGAGCAATAATTCCCTTAGTACATGTATATTGAAATACTTAAGTACCAATATTAAGGAACAATAACAGTGGGGGGTCGTAAAAGTGGGTCAACCTCCATATACCAGAGTCAAAACATGTCACACAAATGGCACTTGTGAATTGTGTACTATTTTTAACCACCTTGAATAAAGGACACTTGAAGTGCATGCGTTGTTGGACTACTAACTCTTTGTTCCTGTTATGTAAAACACACGCTTTTACACTTGTTTATGTACAGCTAGACATGTATATTTCATTAACCTTTCAACCAGGAAATAAATCCTTTCTTCCGTGAGACTCAGTGATATGCTCTGTTTACCTATGCATCCTACACCAATATCAGGTCCTCCGGTTCAGTTCGGAAGCCAAACAATGACAAAATATAGCTCACACCCCATCACACCCATATACAAACACCCTACCTCCAATCCAATCCTGGGATAGTTTCCTTATAGTGTTCCTGCTCAGTGCATTTGTGGACATCTGCAGCAAGGAACGTTAGTTAGCGTAGATAGAGGGTGTTGACCGCATGTACTGATCCCCCTATAAGTGTCCCGTGTGCCCTGTGAGCATTGGGACCTGTCTTTGTGTACCTGAGGACAGGCGGGTAACACAATTAATGACAGCCTGGGCAGACCGCATTGACTCATTGCTGCCTTTGAAAGGACAAACATCTGTTGATAGCTCTTTAAGCCACGACAGATGGAGAAGTTGATAGTCAGGGGCTTCAAGGCTAAAGGACAACTCATAGGTCATCATGCTCAATTGTCCTTGATAATCATGGTAAAGAACATAAGGAAAGAAAAAGGCAGTAGAACTAAGCTAATCATTATAATTATCATTATTATTACTATTATTATTGTAATCATTATTATTATCATTATTATATCATTATTATTATTATCATTAGTAGTAGTAGTAGTAGTAGTAGTAGTAGTAGTAGTAGTAGTAGTAGTAGTAGTAGTAGTAGTAGTAGTAGTAGTAGTCTACTACTACTCTACTACTACTTAGAGCTGCACTCACCACTCACGAACTCGAGTGGCTCGAGCCCTGGAGCAAACTCGGCGAGCTCGAGCTGAAATGTTCAAATCGTGAGCTCGTCAATGTTGGGAACACAAACGTAACACAGGGCACATAACACACATTATCAACATACATAACTGCTTATCGCTGTCATGTCTTCTTTACAATCTCCAATGTATGCATTTAAGCGGTGTTGAGTGTTAAGACCTTTGTACCTCGTCAGCACGTTTTGAAATTAAATAAACATGGCAATGTTAATAATTGTCCGCCATTAAATATTCATTTCTTAATAGCTGGGCTGGAAAATATATATCTTTTTGGAAAATCAGAACGTCTGTGAGCTCATGAGCTCACGAGTCAAACGGGTGGTGAGCTCTAATGAGTTGATCTCCCTCCGTGAGTGCAGCTCTACTACTACTACTACTACTACTATCTGTACTACTACTATAGTAGTAGCAGCAACAGCAGAAATGAAATTATCTATTACCTGTTAGTTCAAAGAGATATATGTACAAATGCAATTTGAATTTCTTTATTATTCTTTGCTCGCACAGGGGCAAACATACAAATATTTTGAAATCATGCAGATGTTAACCAAAATTTGAATAAGGCTCATTTTGCCATTGTACCTTAATCATGTAATATGTTGATAATTAAATCTTGAACTTCTTATCAATCAAGGACAGATGGTTTTGG
>OZ012693.1:29341056-29421056 GCA_963942565.1 Maea johnstoni | reverse complement strand
CAGGTGCAATAGATTTAATTCATAATGCATCCTTTTAATTGGGAAGGATGGAGTTACCTTTGATAGAGTGCAGCAAAAACTATTGCTTGGCTAGCCGATACCAATCCCCTAGTTAGCGGAAGGATGGAGTTCCCCTTGACAGATCGCTGCTACTACTATTGCTTGGCTAGCCGACACCATTCCTCAATCATGAAGTGTGTGTTATGACACCTGATTCTCCGGTGATACCACAGGAAGTATCAATAAGTCATGAGGGACATCAAAAGTTACCCAGTCAGGTCACTTGCTGACCCATATAATGCACTCGACAAAAAGTTATGTGTCAGTAATATAGGGGGTTTTGGATGGAGAAAAATGGTGTTTTTTCTTCCATAATGATGTGCGTAAATTTGTCTTTCTTTGAGAGTGCAATGTTTCCAATAACTTAACAGCAAAACCACTGCTTTATGATGACTATTGATATGGATGCTAAATTTGATATGCGTGCCAAAATAATCATGAAAAAAGTTTTGGATCTACTAGGGATGTCATCGATAGTCGCCAAGTCGATGCACCGCTAAGTAAGACCCTGTCGATAGTCGCATCGATAAGGCTACCGTATCGATGCAACAGAATCGACAAAATTTACCCCCAAATGCCGCTACATTTGGGGGTTAAGTTCAACCGTGTACTACGGCTGTCAGCCGAAAGTACGCGCAAAAACTCATGAGCGATCGCTTGGTCCAACAAACCAACGGCCGTTACTTTGACGGTAATGTTTTACGTTGTGCTACGGCTCTTAGTCGTAAGTTCACGCAAAATCATGAGCGGTAGACCGATTCGCTCACCAAAACAAACGGCCGCCATTTTATCTTACTGCACACATAGAATTCGCAGTACGTTCAGATCAACAATGTCTGAAATGTTCCCTAAACGTACTGCTCATCATGTGCGCAGTATTTGAGATACGAAGGTTTCGAACATTCGTGTCTCAAATGAGGGAATGTAACGAATGTCCATATAGACATACAATGTGGCTATGGATGAAATTATTGCAAATAACAGCCACAAAATGAATTGTAATAGGTATAAAAGAATGAATCAAATATAAAGTAAATTGATAAACAAATTAAATTAAGTAATGTGTGTATTCAAATGAAATAAAAATAAATTAAAAAAAATCATGATTGATTAAAATAATTGATGAATGAATAAATACAAAATTGATTCATTGATTTGCTGTTTGATGAATGAATTAAAAAAGCAAGAATGTTTTTTATTTTGAGCAATATACTAGGTAATTAATTGTGCCCATGATGTATCGAATCGAATCGAATCGAATTGAAAAATATAGCGATTAATCGAATCGATAAAATTTCATATCAATGACATCACTAGGATCTACTTTCATGACCATTATATTTTGAGCAATAGTCCAGATGGAGTGATGATGACGTCCAGGGTGCGTCCAGGGTGCGTCCAGGGTGCGGTGCACGTTTAACTTTCAACAATACAAGTCAGACTGAAACAATGTATTGAGGGTGCTTTCCTTTTCTTGGTTTTGTTCAAAACTCCAAGTTGGTTACTGTTTTCGTCCGAATTAGCGCACATGCGAGTTACAAGTAAGGAAAAAATTCGCTGAAAGGGGTATTGGCAATCATTTGTTTAGTCGCACCTTATGCGCTGAGCCGATTGTGGCAAGCACCCACCAAAAAAATGATTGCAGATCTAAATAGTCCACCAAATATTTTCTTAACAATTCTCTTGCCTGCAAGGTTTCATCAAAACTATCAGGCTGCCTCTGGCCACTTAGAGCATTAATGGGTTGAAGGGGTTAACTGAAATTGTCTGCATATTGATACATTGCTCGACTGCCATAGGTGATTCATAGCTACCCCCTGCATGGCAGACCCTGAATCTATGTCAAGGTCGTCTTGACATGCAGAATCCCCCCCCCATTACCCCCCAGGCCCCCTCGGAGAGCAAAGTCATGTTCAGCAGCCCACTACAACACCTTGTATTGCTGACCAGTTCTCCAATCGCAATTAACCTGGACAAGCCACAGGACCCCCCACAGAGAGCAGAGAAATATTTTCTCGGCTACTTACATATCATGGACATCATGAAGTCAGGTCCCTGGGAATCCCAATGTGGCGTCTGTGTCTGTGAGTCATTAAGTGAATTCCAGGTATGAAATATTAATCAGCATGAGACCACCATGTTATGTGCAATATAGTAATCTTTCCATTTCATCAATCATCAATAAGCTAGCTGAGTGTATACATTATCATACTTGTCTTAAATGATAAGTACAGACAAACTTGCCAAATACAGATCAACCGGACCCTAAAAAGCCAACTGGACTTCATTAAATCCTAACTATGCATAATCAAGATTTTAAAAGGATTACGGAAGTTCATAAAAAGGCAGTAAAATGTAATTGATATCACTTTATTAAGCAATTTTTTTTTTTTATATCACAGTGAAATATTTGCACCTGAGCTTATATAAAAATCTCCTCATACGTTCAGAAAATTTACTCAAGTCGGTCTAGGATAATGTTAACCTAAGCGCTATAATGAAAGTATCCGCTGATGAAGTTCCTCATGAGAAGGTATAAGTTTGTAACAGTGTGAGCTAAAAAAAAGTGCACCATCATTAAGCTATCCTTTTGGCAAAAAACATCTATAAATGTCAGGTGAAGGTTATTTGTATTTGTATGTTTATAACTGTATACTAAAAGGTATGGAACAACAAACACACAAACATGGCCAAAGGCTGTCTTTGTTTAGCTAACTGGCTCACCCGGCTTATACAGATTATGCACTGTAATTAACGCATTCATGCTCGAAGATTTCCTTGACAATTGTCGGCTGGAACTCTAATGCTTTTGAAAATGACTTAGGAATTAAACAAAAATTGGAAGAATATTTGTTGGGGAATTGTAAAGTATTATCCGATTAACATTTCTCCTTTCAAATATTTCCTAAAAATTGCTTTTGTTAGAGAGATTTTATCAAAAGGGTTGGTTTTGGGTTTACAGGCATGAATGGGATAAACCTGAAGTATTAACCCATTCACACTCAGAGTTGCTCTTAGAGGTATCGTCTGCTACTCTAATACTTTTGAAAATAACTTAGGAATAATTCATAAATCCACAAAATATTTGTAGAGGAGTTGTTGTTTGGATTCTGATTAACATTTCTCCTTCAAATATTTTTCAAAAAGTGCTTTTGTTAGAAAAATATATTCAAAATTGTCAGGCCTGTTTCTGCCTCTCTGAGTGTCAAGTATTAGAGGAATGGCTTGTGATTTTTGGCTGGAATGCACAAGTTCTGGATTACTTAATCCAGAAAAAAACAATTAACATAGAATTTAGAAGGAAGAGGGCCAGGCCCTCCATATCACTATGAAATAGCTGAAAATCTGGATTGTAGCAATCTGTATTATGCAAGTTTGCCTGTAAAATGGTACACAAGTAACACTACCAACTATATTAATTTAACCCCTTAATGCTCACAGCGGCCAAAAGCAGCCTGACGATTTTGATAAAACCTTGCAGGCAAAC
Organism: Maea johnstoni; assembly: GCA_963942565.1. Lineage (NCBI taxonomy): Eukaryota > Metazoa > Annelida > Polychaeta > Spionida > Magelonidae > Maea > Maea johnstoni. The sequence continues at coordinate 29,417,509 of OZ012693.1, read as the reverse complement.
GCACACGTAGAAAGATATTTGAAGGAGAAATGTTCATCACAACATTATCAACAACTCTCCTTCAAATATTTTGTAAAATCATTCTCAATTCTGAAGTTATTGTAAAAAGTATCCTAGATCCAGACAACAATTGCTGGAGGAACTCGATCCTAAGCATCAATGGGTTAGTAAATACTATTGGTAAATTGCAAGTATCTTAGTAGCTCTATGATATTGATAACCTATTCAGGTCTGAAAATCTCCTTGACAAGCGTCATCTGGAATTATGATTATTTTGAGATTACCCAGCATTCAAGCATGAAATCATAAAAAAATTGAAGAAGAGACGTTGGACAGAGTCTGATTTAAAACTTCTCTTCAGAATTCTCGTTCAAAAAAGGGTGTAATCTAAATAGTCACTCAGTATGTTTTTTCAGCGCACGGGTGGATAAAAATTAACACCTTTTTAAATACATTGTACCACTAGGATTTCAAGGGAGTTTGAGTTTTAAAACCCCCCAGCACCATCAAAAGTACATAGTACAGCTGCCTGGTCATACCTGGGGATTTCATTGATGAGTGTCGTCTGGACCTTTGACACTTTTTGAATACAACCTTGGATTTAATTCTAAATTGAAAAAAAATGAAGGATAGGTATCAATAATGTCCTAAACATTTCTCCTTCCAATGTTTCAGAAAAATCGATTTGTGATAGCATCGGCCCTGAAATATTTAAAGCTATTACTATGCCAAATTTCAAGCAATTTAAGTTCAAAGCAACCATGTTTTCGTGAAATGTGATTATCATTTTGGCCAATTCCAGGCTAAATTATGCCAAGCTCATTGTATGTGTGTGGGAGTACCCAAGGACACTGGCATCACCCCCCCCCCCCCCCCCCCCCCCCAAGTCACCGGTAACTTTTCCACATGCCACGATTGATCGGTGTTGGCTCCTATAGGTCCCTATTTTTTTTGCAGCAATTCCCCTTCAGCATGTTATCACTCAATCAATCCATAACTGTGCCTTAGTATGGGGCAGAAAGGAACCTTAAGAAGATTAATCAATAATTAATCACTTATTCACCCAGGCCAGCAAGACTCAGTCTCCAGGTAATTTGCATGATTCACCACTATTTAAGCTTATGAACTCAACCTAGCTACATTCTCTAACTTGGAGGTCCACACGTTTCCTCAGAGAGATATGTTCTGTATGTTCATTTATATGAACAGGATTTACATACTTCATTACTTGACAATAGCTGGAGCCAGGAGTTCCTTGAATTTTCCTGCAGCTCCCTCATTTTTTTCTGCAGGGAGCACAAAGATATACTTGTTTCCTTACACAGCTTTAAGTAGCTTTTAAGATGCAATTGTGTTCCCTGGAAAAAAAATTGAGCCCTGATACTACTTAGCAATATTAATAAACAGATATAATAAACAGTTCAATGGATCAAAAAGTCATTAGTAGACGATGGCAAGTGTACCTGATAATGATTACCGTATTCGTCCAAATAAGCGCAAGGGCATGTATAAAGTTAGGAAAAATCTTCAATCTTCAAAAAAATCTTCAAAATCTTCAATCTTCTATTTAGCCACACCCTATGCGTGGTGCTGATCAGGGCAACAATCCATGGCTACGAGCTTGAACGCTTTGCGCTCTTTTGTCTTTTGTTACACCATGTTTGATTGGACACTTGAGTGATGGCGTGCCAAGGACTGATAACGCTGTTGTTATTAGTGTTCAAGTGCTGGAAAATAAGATCTTATTGTCAGTTCTTAGATGACCAAACACAAGTGGATTCGAAACCAGCCGGCCAACCTGAACATGCTAGCTTCAACCAGTGTCAACTAATAGCCCCCTAATAGCCCTAAATTGGTGCCCAGCTGATGGTGGAGATCAGGTTTCTCTGTAATGTAATCGATACGAGAGCCCTGATTGGTCCTTGTTCTCACGTGACCTCGCGCTGCTGCCAGTCAGTGACTCCTAGCATGAGTCCAGCACCTCACTATAGTGCATATAGTAATTGATCTCTTAATTTGCTACATATCCATTAAAAAAAATAACATGCCTAGCTGTCTGAGGTTGTCAGTAAGTGTGCAACAAAGGGTCACATCAACAATCGAGGAAAAACAAGTGCAGGCATCCTTAAATGTTGTGAGCACACAAATGGGCAGTATGGAGTATTGACCAATCAGAAGCCAGGAATGCTGTGTGCAAATTCTGATAAAGCACTGCAAGAAGTATATTCTGAGATTCCATACAGCTCATTGCATTGTCAGAGATGTACATAGTTACACATAGTCCCTGGTATTAATGGTACTAAGACATACATACTGCTATTGATTCTCCCCGCTAGTATGATAGGACATTCACATATAGTGAAGTAGGATAGACCAATCAGAAGCCAGCGTAGTCATGGACACTGCAAGATCACTTTTATTTCAACTTTAGATTGTGGTTTAAGATTCATACAGCACTCTTTCCATGTTGTGACCTATATACAAAGATTTTAAGAAGGCAAACCTCTAATTCAACAACCTGACTCATTTATGGCTGCACCCAAAACCACTTGACAATTATGGTGATATCTCTCAAACAAAAGATATAATGAAAAATAGTTGAAAAGAGGAAATGTTAATAAGAAGCTATATCAACCCTCCGACATATATCTTCCAGTTTTTGATTAATTCCAGATTCATTCTCATGAGTATCATAGGTTCAAATGGCCCTTGTCAAGGAAATCTCCAGGCATGAATGGGTTAAACTGATTTCAGAATATTAAAATTGACTAAAATCTTTAAAACTTTTTACCTTATCCTACCCATTTCATGGGTCACCCATTAGTGTGGCCTCCACACTGTCTCCCAGCGTAACATCCAGTGGAGGCTTGTCTCACTATCAAGATTTATGCTGCCTCTTTAGCTTCAGTCAGTTTTGTGTTTCCAAGCAGCCAATGTCAGGTTTCTATGGTGATGCATAAACAATGGGGATGTAGGTGTGCACAATTTAGATTAAGGACAAAGCAGTTCTGAGAGGAACTGATAGGTAACTGCTGTGGGGAAATGGAATAATGAGGCCTGTTTGCTTTGGATGGCATATATCCTTAATATATTTTCAAATAAAATGAAGATCAGAGAACAAGGTCTTAGCCAGGATTTGGAAACTGGGTGCCTAAAATTAGCAATTGTAAATTTTTGGGCGTCCAAAATTTTAAGGCGGACCACAATATATTCCTATTTCAACCATGAACATGTATAAATGTATCAAAATAAGGCATGATATCCTTATACAATGTCATGGGAATTATATGGAGTTGTAAAAAATTCAATTATATGCTTCAGATAGACATTTTAAGAAATTCTTCACAAATATTTTTGGGTGTCCTGAGGGGTGCTTTTTAAGGGTTTGTGTGTCCAAAAAGACACCCAGACACCCTGCTGGCTAAGACTATGTCAGAGACCCAGTCCAGATGATTAACCCATTCATGCCTGGAGATCTACTCAACAAGGGTCACCTGGACCTGTCATACTTTGGGAAAAAACTTGGAATGAGGCATTAATTTGCAAACTATTTAACGGCAAGTGGTAGATAGTTTTAATGAACAACTTTCCTTCAAACATATTCCAAATATTGTAGTGGGTAGACAGATACTAGTATCACCAAAATTAAGTCAGGTGTTTTTCCCTGCTACATGCATAATTTTGGTAGTATTCGGTAGGTTTTTAGTATCCTTAAAGCTATTTCACTGAAGCAGTAGCTTTTCAGCTGATTGGGGTGCACTCAGGATTCAGGAATAACTTTATCCCCTAAACAACAATCAACCAAATTCTGGCAATTCTGCGCTTTTTGTTTTGCCTCTGCAGCTTTTTGGTTAGAATATATAATTCAGCTGATTGCATACTATTTGGGAGTTCGAGTTATTTTGTGTGATTTGGCTGACTTGTCAGCCACTGATTCGGGCAATCCGTTACCTTATATTTGGCTAATTTGGTAGTAGTCCAGAATGAACTCTGCGTTGTTCTGTAATTTTATACAGTTCAAGCTGTGTATCAGGTATATTTCCTAGGATGATTTGGGAAACCCTCCCAAACAGTGAAACTGACCCAGAATTAACAGCTGAATCAGCAGAAACATTGAGTATGCTGGTGATTTGGTTAAGTGAAACCCAATTCTTTTTCTTTCCTTGAGGAAATTGTGTGTTATCCAGGTTGATCAATGATCTTAGTCCTTAAAGTTTGGAGACGGTTTACATACAAACTGCATGAGTTAAGGGAATGACTTGGATAATAGACACATACCGCTACACAAGTCTAGCCCAGAACATAGGCCAAAGAAGGTGTACACCATCTAGTGCCATCTATTGGTGATAGAAGGTACTAGGAGTATCCATTTCCTCACCTCAGATGTGGTCAACTTATTTGAAAACAGAAAGCTATTCTAATGTTCATATCTATTTAGGCCTAAAAAAAAATTGGTTGTTTCCTGTAACCCTACCCTAACAAGTTTTTATTCAAAAGAATCCCCACCCTAAACTTTTTTCCACCCTCAACTCCCAATCAACGTAAAACATGCATAAAACACACATTTTTGACCAAAAGAATAATGCAAAATTTCCTAGGAAAAGGGAGAAATTTTCGGAGGAAATATTCCCCCCACCTAGGAAATATTCCCCCCCCCCCCTAAAATCCCCTTTCAGAAGTCAGAACATGATAACAATGTCATATGCATAATCAGCAGCCTATAATTATAAGGAATGGAGATCATTTCATTAATTGAGGGAGTAAATATTTCCCAAGAACTGTCCCCCACCTCCGCCTGGGGGGGGGGGGGGGGTGGGGGAATTATCCTAGGAATATTCCCCCCCCCCCCCCCACCACTCACATTATGGCATTCTCCTATAATATATTCATGGGGGGCTCGGGGGGGGGGGGGGGGGGGGTAATATTTCCTAGGAAATGCCCCCCCCCCCCTCACAAAGGTGAGTCCTGTTTGAATACCATGTGCCCTCCTTATAAATGCAATTGCAATCAACGCATGTTTGCTGTAGGTGGAACACCTGCTCTATATGAGTTGTAGAATGCACTTGACTAGTCTGACTGTCCATTAAGAAGTAAATTCACTACTCACTTGTACTTACGGAGCTCAGAAACCAACAACTCTTTGTTGGTATAAACCATTTAAACACATTTAAAAACCATAACAATACAGGTGGTATATTCTTTCTTTTGCCAGAGAATTTCTGTCTTGAGTGAGTACCATTCAGTCACAGAGGGTAAGAGGCTTAATATCTACTCATAGCCCCTTTCCATCTTCCGACTTCCTTTGTAGACATTAATAAGAAACAAAAGCAGTGTGGCATGTGTTTATTTGGTTGATATCCTGTCCTTATAACCCTGTGGTATACACAGGAAGTGGTGATAAGTAGAGCAGTGCACATGCCCAGCTGAGCCAGGTTGAGCCCCTGAGAATGAGAGGGGTACAGATAAGAGCTCATTTGCATAACAATAGTGTCTGACCTGTGTGGGACCTATTATCATCTGTATCATATCTCCTTAATCTATAACTCCGATAGTACAAAGTGCAATGACATTGAAATAGTGGAATATATGCCTTGAACTTATTCAAGCAAGTAGCTGAGCATTGTAAACAGCTACCTAGAGCATGGTCTTAGCCAGCAAGGCGTCTGGGTGCCTTTTTGGACACCCAAACCCTTAAAAAGAACCCCTCAGGATACCCAAATAAATTTAGTGTGGAATTTCTAAAAACCTCAATCTCAAGCTTATAACTAAATTTTTTCATCTCCTTATAATTCCCATGACATTGTTTAATGATGTCATGCCTTATTTTGGTGATTTTAGACATGTTTATGATTGAAATATGATTATATTGTGATTCCCCTTAAAAATTTGGATGCCCAAAAATTTTACAACTGCCAATTTTAGGCACCTGTTTCTAAATCCTGGCTAAGACACTGACCTAGAGTATGCTGATGAAATCTCTAGGATTTGAGATGTAACTTACTTTTCTATTTCAGATAGTTTGCATTGTTTGTGTTTGTTACCAAGCATTCTAGCATAAGTTCAGCTTTGACCAGGGAGTACTAGCTCTTACATGTTGGGGGTAACAAGCATCAGTGGTATCTATGGGGATTTTAACTTGGTCTATCCTTAGATGACCAAACACAAGTGGATTCAAAACCAGCCGGTCAATCTGAACATGCTAGCCTCAACCAGTGTCAAATAATAGCCGCTAATTAGGGCAGAATTGGTGCTCTGGGCACCCCCAGCTGGTGGTGGAGATAAGGTTTCTCTGTAATGTAATGGATGCGAGAGCCCTGATTGGTCCTTGTTCCCACGTGACCTCGCGCTGCTGCCTTATCTGGTACTCCTGGCATGAGTCCAGCATGTAACTATAGGGCATATAGTAATTGGTCTCTCGCTACATATCCATTCTTTTCTTAATCCAAGGTCTATCATTCCTAGCATGAATATTGCTTTCAACCCCCTACTTGACCATATGCAATTTGTGAGGTTGTAAAAAAGATGTGTAGGCCTATACACATCTATGGAACACAATCATTAAGAATTTCGCAATCACTTTAACAGCGCTCTACTTCCTGGTCACTAACTTAGGTGACTGTCAGGCTCAGTGCCACTATAGGTGTGACTGCCTGGATTGAAAGAACCGTCAGTCAGCTCTTTCAATCCAGGCACTCAGTCACACCTACTGACCTAGTGGCACATTTCTGTGTTTAGAAGGATATTTTTTAATCCATGATGTAAAACCATAAATACTATCTTTAACTGTCATATATCTAGTAGTACAAATGAAGCTGGGCCACCCAGGGAGCTTCTATTTGTATTGATGTCTCTGTCCCACTTTAGAAACTTTTTAGAAAATTGTATTAATCATGTACACCATACCTTCTTATAAATATTTTTTACCAAAATTTGTTGACTATCCTATTTAAAGAAAAAAAATATTTGGGATTAATGTTATCCTCAATTACAATGTCAAAATACCTTATTTTTATTGTTGTTTCCTGGCAGGTATTTCAACTTGTTCATTCTCATCTACATTCTGATTTCTGATGCATTCACATTACAGATATTACAATCCTAATCAGTTGCTCCAATACTGCTCTGACTAAATGAATTTTTGATTGGCAATGTACTGTGGAGAAATAGATATTAGTTAACGCATAATTACCTTTCTTAGAAACCATCAGTATAATGTTTACATGCTGCTTGGATATAGCAGCATCCATCTTGAAACTTTGCTGATTATTCAAACTATTACCCGGTTATAAATCGGGATAAGTCAAACATATGCCATATTTGGAATAACATACCATATTTGGAATATTTGTGCGGTACGCAAGGTTCAAGCCGCTATCTCTCGAGTACGCTGTCTAGTCACGTGATAAACGCACCTCAAGCCATAACTAGCATGATACTTTAGTTCCCTTATGTCATGAAGAACGACCAACAGGGTCAGAGGGACGAAAGTGTCTCTCAGACAATTACGCACACCACGTGTGTTAGCTATGAAAGTACTCACCATTCATCTAGATTAGTGAACTTCAATCAAATAGGATGATAATTTAATGAGTGCCTGTATGAAATATTCAGATGAGGTTGCTTATCCAGCTAGGACGTTTTTGCGTTATCTTTATATCAAATAGGAAAATGACACTGGGAACGGAGAAAGGTGAAACAAGCTGTACTAGTATCATTTTGTCAATTTATCCAATACAAAGTAATCATTGCGTGAAAGGTCTTCTGCTGATAAATACATTGTGGCATCACAGCAGGATATGGGATTTTTTGAGAAACGCAGCTCCTACGTATACCCACAATTATGAGTGTCTGGGACCTTCAAAAGAAGTTTAAATTGGACAAACCGCGGTACTCTTCCTCCCGAAATATCATTGTCATTTTCCTATTTGATATAAAGATAACACCCCATACCAATAGGAAAATGAGACAGGCAACCAGTCATTGCTTGAAATATATTATCCTTCCTTTTCTATAGTGGTCGGGAAAAAATAAATTTTAATTTATATTCTCTCCCCAGTAAACAGGAGTGAAAATAAATTTAAATTCATTTTCTCAACCCAATAAACAGGAGTGAAAACAGATTTGAACTTATTTTCTCTCCCCAATAAACGGGAGTGAAAATGAATTTTGATTTATTTTCTCTCCCCAATAAATGGGAGTGAAAATATGTTTAAATTCATTTTCTCTCCCCATTAAACAGGAGTGAAAATAAATTTGAATTTATTTTCTCTCCCCAATAAATGGGAGTGAAAATAAAATTGAATTTATTTTCTCTCCCCAATAAACGGGAGTGAAAATAAATTTGGATTTATTTTCTCTCACCAATAAACAGGAGTGAAAATAAATTTGAATTTATTTTCTCTCCCCAATAAACGGGAGTGAAAATATACTTAAATTTATTTTCTCTCACCAATAAATGGGAGTGAAAATAAATTTGAATTTATTTTCTCTCCCAAATAAACCGGAGTGAAAATAAATTTGAATTTATTTTCTCTCCCCAATAAACGGGAGTGTTATTATATCTAAACATATTTTCTCTTTCACACTTGGTCCATTGTACTGGCTGCGTTTTACAAATATGAAGGATGTGGTGCATTATGCTAAAACAAATGAAGATAGCCAATCAGATAGCGAGAATTCTATCTCATCGTTTTATTTCGCAGCGCCATCTGTAAATATCGGAAAACTCAAGAGTTAGACCGATGTGATCCTTATTGAGAAGTTTCTGCTGTTCAATATGTTTCCACAGCGTTTTTATCTCACATACAGAGGCGGTGACACTAAGTAACTTAGTAAGGGCCTGTTGTGGTGTGACATAGATGTGACTTGCGTCTGTGTATGTCGATAACAAGGTGTGTGTCTACTACAAACCTTATTTAATTTTAAAATCAACAAAAAACAATTTTAGTTTTCAGACTGAGTCACTCAGGCAGGTAGTCCAATGAATTAGACCTCGGTTACGCTGGTCGTTTTAATAACTGATGTTCCTATTCCAGCTTCGAGGTGGCGACACATGACATCTGGACAGAAATTTCGAGCTGCCTTTATGTTTATTGTGAATGAACTATCAGGCAGGCACCTGGCATGTGTCGGCTCTGCCTCTGTTGGACAAAGTCAAGAACTCATAGTCATGCCTATTATTTTAATTCCATGGTTTCTGTCAAGTCTTCAGCAGTTTTCTAAAATATCCTAGTATTTCTAAGTTTTTACTGTTTTACTTCACTCAGTATCTGCACTGCAGAGACATTGATCAAATTTTATTACAGGTCAGTGATATCTGTCAAAAAATCTCATGAAACCTGTTATAGCAGTATATTAACGTCCTTAGCCAGGTCCGGTTAGATACCCCGATCGGGAGAAATCTCCCGATCGGGGTATCTAACCGGGTACATTGTACCGAGAAATCTCCGGATCGGGATGATTCTCCAGCTCAATAATCTTTACCTCCCTTCTGAAGAGTTTAGATCACAGGCACTGACATACACACCTTTCAAGCACTTATTTCGGGCAAGTCAAAAATTATGTCTGGCAAGTCAAAATTATTAACTACTTGCCCGGCATGGCAAGTTAGTTTTGAAAATTATATCGGTGCCTGGATCATGTGACATATGGTTACCCTGTTCGGGATACTTTTCTCAAACCATGTTTTTTCCGGTTAGGAATAAGTATCCTGTTCGGAGTATAGCATTCAATCTAAATGGGAAGGTCAACTTTTACTGTAGACCTTCCGAAAAGCACTCATCCAAAATAAAAATCGGAAATGGAAGTAAAATAATTTATCTTTATTAACTACGGGATTACTGACTTTAAGCAGAATCCCATGTCCGAAACTGATTTTATTAAAATTTTCCTGTCAGGGTGTCCCGGCAATGCACGTAAACGGAGTCAATGGCCTGCTGGGAAATATATTGAGTAAGCTCAAAGCTGCCCAGACGTCTGGGAGTTGAGGAAATACCAGCTCAGCATCTACCAGGCGGCTGAACTGCTGAAGTGCTCAATCTTTAAGTAATTAGTGTTTTGTGGCCACAACTCAATAATTGACAATGTACCCCGATCGGGAGAAATCTCCCGATCGCAGTCACAAAGTTACAAATTTGTTGTGTGATGTCTTTCTTTGCTTGAACTTGGCGGAAACATTGGAAACCCCTTGAAATGAGCTATGTACATGTATTTGTGTGCACAATAACCACACAGTATGAGTAGCGATGGCCTTATAGTCAAGTATTATAGCACATTGCTATGAAAATGCGAATACAGGCGATTACGCCCCATCGATTACGCTTCACTTTTCAAGTGCTGCCATGAGCGGCGGCTTGCTGGTTTGCTATGAAGTGAACTGCTCTCTTTTAAAGGGGGCCCGGCAAGCCATAAATCAAGCGTGTTGTTCCTCTTGTGTCCGTTTGTCCGATTAGTGAAGCCGTACAATTATCTGAAATCTCATTTTTCAAAACTTTATTAAACTGTGCTTCCGCGTGCCGACATAGCATGTAGCGTGTCACACGAGTGAACTGTCCGTTCTCGTGAGTAGGGCTGCATACCGCTAAGGGTTAAGCGGTACGGTACCATAACCGGTACCATCGAAACGATACAGTATTTTATCGGTACTACTATCGGTGTCTTGAACTACGCTAAGTACACACTTAGCGTAGTTCCTGACATAAATCTAAAACATATTGGTTGTCTGTCAGTTATTTTGAACAATTACATCATGTGAAAACTGAAAAGTTGTACATACGGCTGTCGAACTTGTTAACTTGAGTAGATCCACATTCTTGCTTGACGATATGTTATAGCGGCGAAGCTAGTCAGTAACATATATCGCCGCTGCCATAAGTGTTGTGATTCTTATCGCTACCGCGTAGTGGCGCTGTATAGCGCTACAGCAGCGCCACTACGAAGTAACAAAAATAATTACTACACTAACTGAATGACAGCGGCTATGGTACTAGCTTTGCCGCTATATCGTACTTTCCAAATTAACAAGGTTGGCAGCCGTACGTACAACTTCTCACTGCATTATTTTGTAGTATTGGACGTTTGACAAGGGTTTGAGTTTTGCAAAATACTGATAAGCATACCGTTAAAAATCGAAACAAGTATGCACCGGTATTTTGCGAGATGGTTTTCGGTTCGGTGCTGGTACCGGGTACCGGTGTACAGCCCTACTCGTGAGAGTATAAACCTGAAAAGAAAAAATGGACACCACTAACTAGTGACACTACAACTAACTCGACTATGAACTTAAATAACTTAGAGAAAGACGAAGGAATAGAAGAGAAAGGAGGAAGAAAAGAAGAAGAAATACACTACTGTGAAAAGTAAAAATGAGGCGTAAAATACCTAGGCTTGGAAAACACACTATGTTCAGTGAGAAGCTGTTTCTGTGGTCCCGGTTCACAGCAGTGAGCCGTGACCAAATCCAGGATGAGGCTCCTGAGCCGGGACCAACTCCAAGATGAGGCTCCTAAGCCGGGACCAAATCCAGGCTCAGCAACCATTAGAAAACATGATTTTCATGTCATTTTTCATGAGAAGCTGTTTCTGTGGTCCCGGTTCACAGCAGTGAGCCGTGACCAAATCCAGGATGAGGCTCCTGAGCCGGGACCAACTCCAAGATGAGGCTCCTAAGCCGGGACCAAATCCAGGCTCAGCAACCATTAGAAAACATGATTTTCATGTCATTTTCACAGAGTTGATTTAATTTTTAAATTAAATTAGCTACAATAGCCATTAAGACCCGCCACTGAGCATTGGTGCAGATTTATAGCTTGGATGGGGTGAAGATTTGCAACAAACACCCACGGCGAGGCTATAAATCTGCACCAATACTCAATGGCTGGTCTTAATGGCTATTATAGCGAGTTTGAGTGATAAAAAATTAAAACAACTGTGAAAATGACACCAAAATCATGTTTTCTAATGGTTGCTGAGCCTGGATTTGGTCCCGGCTCAGGAGTCTCAGTCTGGTTTTGGTCCCGGCTCACTGCTGTGAACCGGGACCACTTTTAAGCCACAGAAACAGCTTCTCACTGAACATAGTGTGTTTTCCAAGCCTATGTACTTGCATATAGCAATGCGCTATAATCATAATTATAGCATTTTGCAAAGATTGGTGCTTGTCAGTGCTGTCGTCAGTACCATTAAGCGTATCATTAAGGAATGAAACAATTACGATACAGTACTTTTTAAAATGGTACCGGTAACAGTATGGTACGGTATTAATGGTATGCACCTTTAAACCTGACAACATTTTCAGAGCAGGGCTCGACGCTAACAGTGGTCCTATGGCCCCAGGCCAGTAAAAATTCCCAAAAACGGCTTCGGGCCAGTAAAAAAAGACTTCAACTGGTCCTACAGGGCCGGTTAACATTTGGGGGCATTCTTATTAACAAGTTTCCCCTCAAGAATATCCCAAGTGTTTTTGAAGTAAATGAAGACAAAATAAATAAAAATAAATATTGTCTGTGAATTTTATGCATTTTGTGATTTTTATGCAATGTTTTTTTTCTTTTTATGTCAAAGAAAAATTTGTTGGACCAGCAAAATCTTTGCAGGACCAGTAGATCCTCGGTGTTACTGGTCCTACGGGGCCAGTACCATTTTGAGTTAGCGTTGAGGCCTGCAGAGGGAACTCTTTTAAGTAATAAAAGGCTTAATGACACATGCATATAGTGACTCTTTATTTTTCAGGTGTGAAGGATGGTGAACACACCATTACCCAGCAGCCTGAGGTCTGAGGCCAAGAAAGCTGCTAAGATCCTCAAGGAGTTCTCTATTCCAAATGCCAAGGCTGGGCCAGATAAAGTCATCCCAGGTGAGCTCATACTACGGGATAAGTGACAGCAAGGAGCGAGATGCTAGGGAGATGCAGAGTAATAAATGCTTTGTCAGGGATATTAACGGACCCTATCTCCAAAATGTAGTATGCCCATTAGGCATTAGCTGCAAGCAGGGTATATCAGTTCATCTCCTGCTGAGACTCTCAACCCAAATAACACAGCACAAGATATGCTGGCTACTAGTCCATGTTATCATCATCTAAGATATTGGTGCTTAATAGGATACCTAATAGGCTAATACCAATATCAAATGTGGAAAAAGAATATCATTTAAGATGTGTAATATTGGTACTGCTTAACGATAGAGAATTGACTTATCTGCTACCTGGACATGCATCTCTGCAAGAAGGAAGTTTGCTATTTATTAGTGAGATTTCTGAAGCTGACAGTGCTAGATTCAACAAGATGAGGTTCCTGGGTGGCAGGCGGTAATGTAAAAATATTGCTGAGATATGGTATTATTATATAGGAAATATTTAGGGATGGGGATCGTTGAGAATTCTACGGTTCGGTTCGGTTCTCGGTTTTGCTTCTACGGTTCGGTTTTATCACTGTTTCCTAAACGGTTTATTAATGACATTTCTTGGATACGAAACTACGCAATGGAATGCGTGGCTGAACTTGCCTGAACTGGAAAGTTCTTGAAAGTTCCTATATACTAGCTCTACGCTCAGAAGGCTTCTGAGCATAGTGGAAGTGGGCAGGGTACCAGACTTGAGAGATTTTGAAATGGCTGTTTGATCGTCGCGCTTGGCAGACATTGTGAGGCCAGCGAGGAGGTAGGTGCTGACAGTTTCATTACGCTCCAGGAACCCTGTGCATGCATAGAAAACCGAACCGTTTAGAGGGAGGTCCGGTTTTTGACTGGTTAACGGCAATGCTCAGGCTGGTATGAACCGGTTCCTGGTTCCCGGTCCCCATCCCTAGAAATATTGATAATGTATACTGTACTGTGAAAATGTTTTTAAGGTGCCAATCCCTACTCCCATTTACCCCTTTATGTTTTCAGTTTTTCTCCTGCTAGTTCTGATAGCAGCCAATGTATTACATACATATGGATTGAGGTCTCCTATTAGTAACATCTGACACATGAAGACTAAGGTCTTGATGTCTCTGGTAAGGCCTAAAAAATGAATTGTTTGTTTCCTGTAATGGCCCGAAAAAAATAGGGTAGGTAGGTTGTAAAAAAAATATTTTTGCATTATTTTTTGGGTCAAAAATGTGTGTTTTATGCATGTTTTACGTTGATTGGGAGTTGGGAGGGCGATAAAAACTTAAGGGAAGGGATTTTTTTGAATAAAAACTTAGGTTACAGGAAACAAACAACTTTTTTTTAGGCCTAATATAACTGCCTGGAGAGATCAAATGTGTTAGTCAGTTAGATTAGTGCATTGGTAATTTGGTATCCAATTGTTCACTAAGTTGCCTACATTGTGTAAATATAGATGGTAAGTATATGCAAAAGCGACAGGGCTTAACAGCTCTAAAAGATTCCAGCAGGAAAATAATATGACTACTTTTGGCCAAGATTAGTCATGCCACCATTTTGTATCGCAATCGTTTGCAATATCGCAACTCCAAAGTCTATCACCATTGAAAGCAGTTGACTGATTGCTTCAGTTAAGCCATTCCAAACTTTGGGCCCTGAGTATGAAATGCATTTTTGGCCAATTGATTTATTACATTTTGGAAGAGCTAATAGTGAGGAGGTTGCATTTCGAGTACCATAGCTGTGGTTTTCTTGTGTGTATGAGAAAAGTTTGTTCATATAATGGGGGTTTAACTCATTAAGGCTTTTGTATACAGTGACAGACTGTTGGTATTCCACATATTTAGGAAAAGGGAGCCATTTAAGCTTTTTGAATAGATCAGAAGATGGAATTGACAAATCGGCATCTAGTATTAAGCGGGCTGCCCGCTTTTGTAATTTGGTTATCCTGTTTTGTTGATTTGCCGTACAGTTTCTCCACACTGAACAACAGTAATTTAAGTCTGGTAAAATATAGCAGTTATAAAATAACAACCTCTCTTTAACTGGGAGGTTCTTTTTTATTTCTTTTTTATTTCTCATCATGCCAACAGTTCTCCGAAGCAGTCATGGGAAACACAAATGAGCGGTATTGATATCGAAAAAAAACAAAAAACAGCCACCATCTTGCATAGATGTACAATATACCTCATTGGTTTGAAGCAAAAACTAAAGAAAGTAATGATGCGTCACATAAAAAAATCAACATTTTTATTTGTAAACGGGGTCCATGTAACCTCTTGAACCTCCTCTGATTGTAACCGCAACTGATTGATTACCCTATTGCTCTCTTGGTGTGCACAGCGGGACTGATCGTGAATGCGCAGGGATTGGCAATTCTGACTGTGGTGAAAGTGGGCTTCCTGGTCACCGCTCGGGGAGGAAGTGGAATCGTCATAGCTAAACTACCCGATGGAAGTAAGTACTTCAATCTTAAAATTCTCAATATTTTATTGTACAACCCCAATAATGCTTAAGAGTTCATTAAGAAATTATCCTGGTCACTTCCTGTGGAGGAGGTGGAATTGTCATTACTTAACTACCTGATGAAGGTGAGTACTTCAATATTGAAATTCTGAATGTTTTATTGTACGAGCCATCAATGCTTTTGGGTTCCTCTAGAAGTGAGCTAATCCCTTCAAATGTTGTCCCAACTATGCTTTCGCTTGAAAGATTTTAACAGAACTGGCAAGCTGCTGTGGGCATTAATTGGTTAAAAGTATTAGGTTGTTTGATCCAAAGTCTTAGCCAATATGGTGTCTGGGCATCATTTGGACACCCAAACCCTCAAAGATTACCCCAAAGTCAGCCCAAAAAGGTTGTGAGTATTCCTTAAAATGTCAATTTCATTCATATTGTAATTTAATTACTTCTTTCACCTCAACATAATTTCCATGACCTTAGAGATATTATGTTTTAACCCTTATCCTGCTGTGAAACCTATAGGCACTGCTGCACAGCACAACAATTGTTATGGTTAGCAGGATAAGGGTTAATTCAGGAAAAACGTGTTTGTGGTTGTAATCAGAGTTTAAATGTTGTGGTCTCCCCTGAAAGAAAGGACGTCCCAAAAATTTTAATTTGCCAATTTTGGGCATGCAGTTTCTAAATTCTGGCTAATACCATGGTTCGATCATGTTTTTGTTTTTTTCAAAATCATGCAAGGGGTCGCAAAATCCTAGTCAAATATCAGGTCTTCTCATCAGTGCTTTTACAATACCATGTCTGGCCATCATTTGGAAGAGGAAATCCTTAGAGATTGCACATTAAGGTACCCAAATATTTTGGCCTTGAATTTCTAAAAATATCAATTGCAATCACATATTTGGCAGATTTAACCTCATTTGATATTTTAGGAGTTACAACATTACTGAAGAATATTAAAAATTGTTATGATTGCTCATTTCTGACAACGTGATTTTTATGATTTTCCATGTTCAATTTTTTTTATAGTTATGGCTTTACTCCATAATGGGAGATTTCATATTTTCATCATCCGTTTAGCTGATTATTTCTGGAATTGATCTCTAACAAGTGTTGTCTGTGACAGTGACACATGATAATATTTTTGGAATCAATCATAAATTTACAAAACATTTGAAGGATTTCTATGCTAGATATTTTCAGAAAAATGCTCCAGTGAGTCCAGTTAGAGATATTGCCAAAATTGTGAGGATATTTCTCGGTGTTAGATGAGCACAATAGAAGCAATGCAACTGCTTTTCTCATTTACAATACTACGATATAGAAACATTCATCATAAGCAGTGCAATAGTTTTATCATTCAAGTTGTTTTCATCATTTGTAATCTTGAAAGAGTGCAGCCATTGCTTCAGAACGTAATATACACTTATCATTAGTTCATACTAAATAACTAATAACACCTTGATTAAGTAAATTCTTACATCTGTATTCGCTTTCTTTTTCTTCACATTCAAGGGTGGTCTGCTCCCTCTGCCATTGGCATCGCTGGTTTGGGAGGTGGCTTTGAGATAGGTGCGGAGGTAAGATATACCCACTAGCCTGCAATATGCAAGATGGGATCTTGCTAGGGAGGAAGGGGGTTAAGGCAATAGCCAAATCTAAGTCTGCTGATTCTGTATCTTGAATAGATTGATCCACAAATATATATATATATATATATATGAATATATATATATATATATATATATATATATATATATATATATATATATATATATATATATATATATATATGTATATATATATATATATATATATATACATATATATATACATATATATATACATATATATATATATATATATATATATATATATATATATATATATAATATATATATATATATATATATATATTATATACATATATATATATATATATATATATATATATATATATATATATATATATATATATATATATATATATATATATATATATATATATCAGGATGCATTATCAGGAGTACATGTGTGTATATATATATATATATATATATATATATATATATATATATATATATATATATATATATATATATATATATATATATATATATATATATATATATATATATGCGTTTGTGACAGGGCTCATCATGATAAGTGAGGAAAGGGGCACTAGACCCTGAAATACATGCCAGCTTATATGAAAGGATTTACACTTGTTAAGCCATCAAGTATAAAGACCCTACCTAATTAGGTCCCAATGGGCAGGAAAGTGTGTTTTCTAGTGGCCCCATCTCCTCTCAGAGGGCAGCCACATCTCACATCCTGCTGCAGCCAGGATGTCACAGTAATTATGGCATAAAAAAGCTGATGTGCCTTTAAGCATCCATTCTTTCATTCATTCACAGTAATTAGTGGGCAAAAAAAGAATAGCTAGTACGCACAGAGTGCATACACTCTGGGTTTATATATATATATATATATATATAAATATATATATATATATATATATAGTTATTGCCTGGGGCAAACGTGAATACAGAGAGCTGTGTGATGAGGGCAGTGCTTTCAATCGAAAACATTGAGACCCATTGGTGTGGTGGAGCGTAGTCTATGGATCCATAGTCGCTCGTATTCTAGTCTAATTTCTAAGGATTCCTTTGAATCGGGGTCCTTCTGACCAAATTGTAGAACATGAAGTTTTACATTACCTAAACCATTGTGGTCTTCCATATTGAAGTGTCGGCCAACACTGTGTGTGGAATTGTGTTGAGTGATGTAGCGGAAGTTGCACCATCCTTTGCCAACACATACATGGGATGGTTTGAATCCAAGTTTGTTTATACCTATCGGCAACCGTTGCTATGGGTCCGATTTATAGATGACATTTTTGTCATCTGGCAACATGGCCTACCAGCCTTTAAGGACTTTGAAGTCCATCTAAATCAATGTGTCCCTTCAATTAAATTTGAAACAGACATTTCAGACACACAAGTACACTTCCTTGATGTCACAGTCAACCTAGATAATGACAATCATCTAATCACAACCAGCCTCTACACCAAACCTACTGACGCACATAACTACTTAAGTTTTAAATCATGTCACCCTAGGAATTGCAAATCGGCCATTCCCTACAGTCAGTTCCTGCGGATACGCAGGATCTGTAGTGACACAGATGACTTTGTTTTCCATGCCCGACAGATGACTAAACATTTTCTGAAGGCACAATATCCATCCAAAATTCTACAAGAAGCGTTTAGCAGAGCATACCATCTAGATAGAAACACTCTATTACAACCAAAACAATTAGTCGATGATGACCATCAAGACGACAATCTCTTTTTAATCACTATGTATCACCCTAGTGGACGTATCCTAGGGGACATTGTTAAAAGCAATTGGGACATCTTGGACAAATCCTCGAGCACGAGGGAAGTCCTAGACTGGAAAGTCACTCAAGGCTTCAGGAGACCCAAGAACATTAGGGATCTCCTAGTTAGAGCACTAGTGGTCAATCCACTAGATGTTGTGTCAAACAGCAACCCCTCCAGAACATACAAGAGAAATATCTGCAAAAAAACAAACTGCAGGTATTGTCTCAAATTAGATTGTTCGGGCTCGATCGTAAGCCCCATCACTGGCCGCAAATACAACACTATCAGGTGCTGTAGCTGTAAGACCAATAATATCATATATTGTATTACTTGTCAGGTGTGTCACAAACAATACATTGGGCATACCAAACGAACACTGAGTGAACGGATGTGTGAACACTTCCGATACATCACTCAACACAATTCCACACACAGTGTTGGCCGACACTTCAATACGGAAGACCACAATGGTTTAGGTAATGTAAAACTTCATGTTCTACAATTTGGTCAGAAGGACCCCGATTCAAAGGAATCCTTAGAAATTAGACTAGAATACGAGCGACTATGGATCCATAGACTACGCTCCACCACACCAATGGGTCTCAATGTTTTCGATTGAAAGCACTGCCCTCATCACACAGCTCTCTGTATTCACGTTTGCCCCAGTCAATAACTTTTTTACTCCACGGGAATACAGGGAGTTGAGCTCAGAACAAGCAAAACATGCAATTTGTTCTTTTTCTTCCAGATGAGCATCATGTTCACCACAAAGTCCTCTAGGACACCTGCGCAATAACACCAGGATTAACACCTGTGTGCTCCCTTCCTTTTTCTATAAGAACATTTAGGACTAATTCAAAAACCATATATTTTCATACACTAGCGGCCGCCAATGTGTTAGTATCCACACATACATCTTTCGAAATAAATTACAATAGTCAATAACTTGGTCATTCCCCCTTTTTCTTGTCCCCCTCCTCTGATGATTACTACTAAGTATGAAACCGCATGAGGATTGGTGAGATCACCGATCCAGAGGGCGCCACTTACTGGCACTCTCCAATCACACCCAACCATGGTAACAGATTTGTGTACCGGGAAGGAACGTGATTACCCATTATTGCGCACGGGGACGCTCATCTGTTGATTGACGAACTCTCGTCATTAGCAGTCAGGATATCTTTAAAGCAACACCGGAAGAAATTTGATCCCAGTTCCACACCCCTGTCTTATTATATATATATATATATATATATATATATATATATATATATATATATATATATATATATATATATATATATATATATATATATATATATATATATATGTATATATATATATATATATATATATATATATATATATATATTTATATATATATATATATATATATATATATATATATATATATATATATATATATATATATATATATGTTTATATATATATACATATGTATACATTTGGAGGGATTCTGAAAACTAGTTCTGATTATCAATTCCCTTTTGATATTTTCCTAACTTTGATAGTTCCCAACTCTTTTGGCTGCAGGGAGAACTGATGGGGTAAGGAAGTAGCCAGTATGAGACATTAAGGCCATTTTAGGGGCTACTATAAATTGCCCTGGGTTCTGAAATTTTTATGTTTGGAGGATGCGGAAACCGCCACATGAAGGCCTATTGCAATGTTTATCCTCACTCCTCAGGGTTTCATGCTGTTCCATCCATATATTTAATGATACTCTTGATAAAACAAATATGTGTTTTAAAATAATTTGAATGTGAATTTATTTTTGAAGTCATTACCTTGTGCACCTGATTTTCCCAGAGTTAAGGGCCCTACTTTAAACCCTTCCAATCAAGCCCTGAAGTAGTTACTTTAGCGTAGCATTATTATATCCCTCCTATTTGATGAGTGACTGATCATTTTTGACAAAAACATCCATGCTTTAACCCAACTGGAAGATGTCTGTATTTGAGGTCTACTTAGATCTCTGTTGTTTGGAATATTAACCCATTCACACTCGAGAGTTCCTCTAGAAGTATCGTCTGCTACTTTCATACTTTTGGAAATAACTTGCGAGTAATGCGAAAGTTTGCGAAATATTTCAAGGAGAGTTGTTGTTTATCTTCTAATCAACATTTCTCCTTCAAATGTTTTTAAAAAAATGCTTTTGTAAGGAAAATATTTCCAAAATCGTCAGGCCTCTTGGCCGCTATATGTGTAAATGGGTTAATGAGAACATTTCCATTTCAGGTAACAGATTTTGTCATCATACTAACTAAGCGGACGGCAGTTGAGGCCTTCTCTAAAGGTGGCAATCTCACTCTGGGTGGGAACTTCACCTTGGCGGCCGGCCCGCTGGGGAGAAACATAGAAGGTGATGTTTCTCTGCGCAGTCCTGCTGCCATCTACACCTACTCCAGGACCAAGGGCCTCTTTGCTGGTATCTCTGTAGAGGGAAGTGCCCTCATTGAAAGGAAAGATGCAAATAGAAAGTGAGTAGCATTTATATATATATATATATATATATATATATATATATATATATATATATATATATATATATATATATATATATATATATATATATATATATATATATATATGTGTGTGTGTATATATGTAGAGTGTTAGGAATATGTTATTTTCGTGGTAGGACAAATTTATTCTAGGGTTCAGGACGCTCAGTTACAGGGGAAATATTCTGCATTCAATGGTTAACCTCCTCGCTGCGGTGAGCAAGATTTCTCGCCCTACGCTACGTTGTCTCTGTAGTCAATTCATTTTGTAAGGGTTGCACGATTTTACGGCTCATGGACGAATGAATTGAACGAGCCTAAACTCGCAAAGAATTTGTCCTAACCATTTTGAATTGAGGTCTCAAAAATCGAACTCACTCATGGTATAACAGAAAAAAGAAAGCATTTTCTGGTAGATGTGAAGGCAAGTAAATACCATTTGTAATTTTTTGATATAAGGTTGTTTATTTCGATGGGAAATGGCTTCATGACATGACTTGATGCATAAAAAATCCAAGTCAACTGAAATGGCCGCCACAGTTCTTAACTGTATTTTTTGTGTTCAGTTGATGATTTTCGGCACAAAATGGTGGTTATAAATTATAAAATTACATGTGGCGATTGAGGGGGTTCTGATTATGCTAACAATGTAAATTTGATATGGCCGGATGTTTATTTTATTGCGGAAGCAGTACTTAAAGAACATGGCACATCGGCTTTTCAGTCGTATCTCTCTCATGACATGCTATAGTGTAGCCAGTGCCCATATGATACCATACGTTGTCCTAGCAGCAAGAGGGTTAAATAGACCTCAAATGGCATAGTACTTATTATCATTCATAATCGGTATCCGGTATTATATTATCTCTAACTAACTCTCATATATTCACATTGTAAATGTTTCATTTTGATAGTTAACAATTTTTTACGAACAAACAATTAATAAAAAATCTAATTGATATAAAAACTGAATTTAATTCATTTTAGCCTATGACTTTTACATGATCTTTTGGTTTCATTCCTTGTAACAAAAAAGAATACCATGGTCCCAATGATACTTAAACACTAGTACCGTATTCTTCCGATTAAGCGCACATGACCGAATAAGCGCACAGGGCCTATTTTTCACGGTTAGAGGGTGAATGACCAGCGCAAATGTCATGAAAAACTTGTAAAACTTCCCCCCAGAAGAAGTAAGAAAAGCAAACTTTCCTCTTGCCGTGTCTGCAAACCAGCGCTGAATTCCACAATTTCAGCAGTTCCTTCGCGCTCTCACTGTTCATATTCGCCGCATGGTCGTAATTTTGACCAATTAATGATCTCACGTGCGCGATTGTAGCAGCAAACGTCTGAAGCTAACTGAACAGCGAGAGAGCAAAGGGGCAATAACGACCAATGCTCTCCGATCGGCAATCATTTAGGTGTGCGGTTAAACGGAAGATCGTCAATACCCCTACTTCAGAAAAAATTCCCAACCTCTATCCACACAGTGCGCTTAATCGGAAGGATACGGTAATATTATATCGGAAAAATTTGGCCTCTGTTCCTTAGCAGGGACGTAACCAGGACCCGTCCTACCTGTTTTTTAAACTGGCAGTTTCCTGAAAAACTCCCTTTTGGACAGGTTCTATAAAAACCTTTCAATTATGACTTTTTGAGAGAATATCCATTTTTTTCTTACAAACCATATACTAAGACATGGCTGAAGTGTAAATATCCCTCTTTGGCACAATAGGTTAAGCCCTGGTCACATATGACAAAGACCTCTGTGCGGCTGATTGACCGCATGCGTCCAAAGTGCCGTGAACAGGTCGCATGTGGCCAAACAGAGTCTTTCATTTGTGGTCACAAATGATTAGGTCGTGCGGCCAGTCGTGACAAGTTTTACAATCACGTTCCTATTAATGCACTATCCTCTTCGCATGGAGGATGCACAGCCACCTTGAGGAGGCCTTCCTGTGACCTCACGGTCCATATAGAATGAAATTAACATTTGTTATTTTAAAGAATGCTGTGAGGCACCCTCAAGCCTCAAGAATCAGTGTAAGCGCCGCACGGCCTTGAAAATTGCAGCGCGTCAGATGCTTAGTCAGTAAATGTCCATAGGAAGGACGTGGACCGTAGACTGATTTGGCACATGTTCGCAAACCTCTCTACGGTCCACAACTACTGATTTTGGACCTCACGACCTCTACGGTTGAGGCCAACTCCTTGAGGCACCCGCAAGGCGATGCTGTGATCGCCACGGTTTTGACCGCAAACAGGCCGCACGGCGGACGGATGCCTTATGTGACCTGGGCTTTATTAAATGTAGTTGCTATAAGGATTTGATGTAGCGTGGTAGCTAAATCTGAATGGGCAGAAATTTTTCTGATTGCTGAATCAGACAGGCATTTTTGAAGTCCTGGGCAAGACCCAGTTCCTGAGATTTAAAAAAATGACCGCCATCAAAATAATTACAATATACCACAATTTTATCCTTGGAACCAATTAATCCCAGTAATTCAGACCTAGAACTGCCCATTTCATAGGTGTATTAAATGAATAAATTAATTAGAAAGCAATTGATACATAGTTTTCAATTTACTGGCAGGCTCTTTTTCCTGGGGAGAAGCCTAGAGCATTCAGTAGTAGCTTGGGCTCCACTAGGGCATCTCTAGTCTAGGGGCTCCACTAGGGCATCTCTAGTCTAGGGGCTCCACTAGGGCATCTCTAGTCTAGGGGCTCCACTAGGGCATCTCTAGTCTAGGGGCTTCACTAGGGGGCTCCACTAGGGCATCTCTAGTCTAGGGGCTCCACTAGGGCATCTCTAGTTAAGGGGCTCCACTAGGGCATCTCTAATCTAGGGGCTCCACTAGGGCATCTCCAATTTAGGGGATCCACTAGGGCATCTCTAGTCTAGGGGCTCCACTAGGGCATCTCTAGTCCAGGGGCTCCACGAGGGTATCTCTAGTCTAGGGGCTCCACTGGGGCATCTCTAGTCTAGGGGCTCCACTGGGGCATCTCTAGTTTAGGGGATCCACTAGGGCATCTCTAGTCTAGGGGCTCCACTAGGGCATCTCTAGTTTAGGGGCTCCACTAGGGCATCTCTAGTCTAGGGGCTCCACTAGGGTATCTCTAGTTTAGGGGCTCCACTGGGGCATCTCTAGTCTAGGGGCTCCACTAGGGCATCTCTAGTTTAGGGGCTCCACTAGGGTATCTCTAGTCTAGGGGCTCCACTATGGTATCTCTAGTCTAGGGGCTCCACTAGGGCATATCTAGTCTAGGGGCTCCACTAGGGCATCTCTAGTCTAGGGGCTCCACTGTATGTATATTATCTAATTTCAACCATTATTGTTATTTTTGCTAACCCTGTTCTATAATTTTGTATTCGGGTGAAAATGATGTATCACGTATGATTTTGCGCTCAGGTGCAGCCAATAAAGCATACTATACTATACTATACTACTTGAAAAGGTCAGTCAATAAACATACAAATACAAATACTAGGGCATCTCTAGTTTAGGTAGGTACTTTGACCTGTTCCGCATTGATTTTGTATTTGCAGGTTCTATAAAAGAGATTGCATAAGGGCCTATGATATCTTAGGCGGTGATGTTGAACCTCCAGAGGAATGCCAAGACTTGTACAAAGTCCTAAAGCAGGTGAGATACTAGCTTCTAAAACTTCCACCCACTGATACGTAGGGATGTGCTCGATTGCCGGGACATTGAGCGCTCGAGAAAGTCTCATGATCGATGCTCACCATCTTCTGACATCGAGCTGCTAACTCGATACACCCCCCCCCCCCTTAACCCTACCTCATTTGAACCACTACTAAACAGCTTAATCCCCCACCCCCAAAATACACAAGAGCCTACCTTGTGCTTTTATTTCTTCAAAACAAACGCAGCGCTAAGGCGGCCGCCATTGAAACTGCATCTTGATAAACACTACCGCGCGCGGTAACGCTTGGTAAAGTGTGGTGAGGGCCACTGTATTTTACATGGTGCTGGTCCGGCCCCCACCACACTTTTCCAAACACTACCTCACGCGACAGAATCGAATTGAGAAAATCGACATCGAAAAAAATTAGTCAATTAATCGGATCGCAAAAACATGGCTGATGAGCACAGCCCTACTGATACGGCGATACCTCTCTTTTATCCTTGCTGTGGCCCCAGAAATTTCATTTTATAGTCATTTTTTCTGCCAGTCATGACTGGCTAGTTGGGAGTGGTGAAGTAAACATGGAAACTGGCATAAAGCACCTCGCTGGCAACTTGCTCACATGCTTCGACTTGGATTTGGCAAGAGATTCGGTTTAAGCAGTCAGTGTCAATACCCTAGACCACTCAGCAGGCCATCATGATGTCCTTTAGACTAAGCAAGTTGGCATGAATTATTTCTCATTACTTATTGGAAAAAACATCAATCAATTGCTATTTTTTTCCACCTGCATAGACAGTATTTTATTATGACTCATGAATGCATTGTATCTTAGAAATGAGTGAAATTGAAAGAAAATATCAGTAATAAATCGAAATGACAATGACATCCCTATTTTTGTTGTTTCTTTCAGCATGAGGAAATGGCTAAGAAGGCCGCGCTGGCCTATGCCAAGAAGGAGGCCAGGAAACAGGCTCAGCACCAGTGGGAGAAACAGGGCGGTGCTGCCGGCGTCGTCTCCAAACTCACAAGGGTGAGGCACATTTTCCTGTTTCCATCCATGTTTTTCTTATATATGTGTGTGTGTATATATATATATATATATATATATATATATATATATATATATATATATATATATATATATATATATATATATATATATATATATATATATATATATACTGTATTCATCTGAATAAGGGTACCCCCCCCCCCCCCCCCCCCCTGTTTTTGCACTGTACAGAAACCCCTTTCCTAGATGTAATTACCTGGGGAATTATCGATAATGCACAATAATTCGCGTCCAAAATAAAACGACATGTACTGATTTGATTTTGTAAAAATGCACACAAGGCCACTACTAATAGATCATTATACCGGTGATCTCCTCCGGTTTTAAGCAAAATGCCATTTTGAACTTGTCTGAAATCACATTTATGATCCCATCATGAAGGTGATTTTGGTTAATTTCTAGATGGTAACTTTTTGGTTACCGGAGGGGATCGCTGGTATAACAATCTCTTTTGAGGGGAATGAAGGTAGGTTTCTTGCCACTAGCTTCCACAGCTGTTTTCCCACATACAACCTGAAATGGAACTGCAGGCACCAACATAAGTTTCAGAACTAATTTGCCATGCTGTGCAAGTAGTTAATGACTTTTACTTGACCAACATAATTTTTTGCTTGCCAGGAATAAGTTATAACATATGCTAGAATGGCATTTATTGTTTATCATGGATTTGAAAACTATTTTCCTTTCATTGCTTGCATTGGTTGTCTATTTCTGGGTATTTGTGCCATTTTCTATATAAAAATGTGTAAGGTTCATAAAAACAGCTTACCCATTCGGGCTAGTGCAAACTATAATTGCCCGAAAGCCATTTTCAAAAATTCACTTGCCAGGGCAAGTACTTATATAATGGCACACAGTTTAATAATGGGGGTGTGCAAGGTATGCATTTGATAAACTGCTGCAATATTAATACGGTACACAGTAAATTTACACAAACATACAAATACACTCTCTCTTAGGAGGCTAAGTATCGCATGGGATGGGTATGCAAAAATAAGATTTCATTATTATATCACGCTCTCAGCATCCTGATAGTCCAAAGGTAAGGTCTTTAAAATCATCTATGGAATCCTACCCATCTTTATCCATAACTAGTTTCTGTTTCCTGTTGTTTGCAACAATTGCGAACTGTAGAAGACGAGACTTGAAAATACCTTTTTTTGTATACCTTTGTTCCTTTGTTGTAACCATAGATTTCTAATAAGGCAGTGTTCATTTTTCTCAACCTCTTTCTTTAAGTAACTTTAGTATAATCAATTTTTGCCTTAATTTTCAAATGAAATTGAATTATTTTTCTGGAAAAAATTAAAGGACAATTCCACCATGAATAAAACATAGGCCCAAATAGTTTTTTAGGGTATTCTCTACTTATAAAGCCCATGTTCACGCAATTGCCAACCTTCATACAAGGAGTATATTGCTGTTTAAACACATCCTAACAGACAAGAAATGGAGGCACTGGGAGCAGCCATTTTAGTCTATCAATGGCTTATCTGACCTGCTTGCTACCCATATGGCATTACCAGCTCTCCTTACTACTAATGTGTTTAGACAGCAATATATTTCTTGCATGAAGGTTGGCAGTAGTGGGAACTTGGGTTAAGTAGAGAATAAGCTTAGAAACTATTTGGGCCTATGTTTTATTCATGGTGAAATTGTCCTTTAAATTCCTATCCAGTAAAAAACAGCTTAGTAATTTTTTGCCCTATCATGTTCCTCCCTGTAGTTTAATTAGGGTAGGGTTTGGACATTTGATTTTCCTATATTTTTTGTCAGATATCTTTGCTTGCCATACCCTTTCTTTCTTTTAATGTATACTGTAAACCGTGATAAGTTTTTGCATATGAAATAATTTGCTCGGCATGTAGCTGCCTTCAACGTGCAGTTTAATTATTGCACTTTGTTGTTGGACAAGCCATCATGTCAGTGTGTTTTACAACACTAGCATAGGGATGATAAGCAGTTTGATAAATGCAGACTCTAGGGGTCCGCTACGTATGCATTTATTAAATTTTAACACTGTTTACAGTATCAATTTGATTTTGATTTATGGTATGTACGTAATATTGATGAGTCTCTAATACTGTATACTGCTTTGTCTTTATGTGTGTTAATTTCACTTGTTTCACACTCAATTTAAGTTTGCTTGCATGCTTACGCTGTTTTATTTTTTGAAATGTGTGAAATGTTTAAAGGGGAACTTGGGGAAAAACACATCATAGGTTTATATGAAAGTTCATGAACATAGCTCAACATCTGTCATAAACAGAGAAGCCCTAGAGCTCCACACAAAGAGAAATCTTAAATTGCAATTAGTGAATAGCACCTCCACTGAGGCAGGGCAGCCGCCATCTTGGATCTGAGTCAACTCATGCTGCTGTAGTCTATGTAATTGGGTGGCAAGCAGCTTAGTGGGTGTATTAGATAAAGCCAGTAGCTCTGTCTAGAAGGTAGATATTTCACTGCTCTGAAGCACATTCAGGATGTTTAGGTATGCAAATCCCTACGACTTTGAACCAAGAGTGGCTGAAGGTGATCAGGTGGATTATATGGACATAGTTCAAGGTGTTGATGAATTTGATGGTCAAGATGTGGAAACAGAGGGATGGCGCTTAAATAGCATGTTGTGGTGCACCTGTCAGACTTCTTTCCTTCTTTAAATTATCAGGCCCCTTCCAAAGGTATTCTTGACATTTCTTTTCTATAATCTTCATGAATATGTACACAATTACTAAAGGAAATGAAGATGATTGCTGTTCCCAGTACTGCTAGTCACTTCCTGTGTTTACTACCTTGTGTCCCATGGGGTCTAGATGTGTAATGCCAATTGGACAAGGTCAATTACCCTGTGTGTCCCTTTCCTTTACTTACTTTTGTTATTACCCTAGGGACCTAGACATAAGACAAAACCTCAGTTGTAATGCAACTAACAAAATCCTGCACAGTGTATTCTCAGTGGATTAATAAAGACCATGTTGAGGTACCTATGAAAATTGCCATTCACCCTGAAAGTTAGCTGTTAGGGTTGCTAAAGTCTGTACATCAGATCAAAATAATGAAGAGTATGATTATTAATCATAAGTCATTAAGAGAAGGTTGGTAATAAGTAAATGAAAATGTCATTGATTCTATCATAAATAAAAGAAAGGGTCATTTGCAATTTGAGATATTTTGATTTCAACCTTCCTCTATATTGCAGTACTATTTAGAAATGTATTTCTTCCCAGTGAAAATGGGGTCATGACTGACTATAACCGTAGCTGTTTCAATTTTGTAAGTTAGGGAATGATATTTACCCTTCTCATGCTGGCTTAATATTAAACATTTAATGCATATACCTCTGCTTATATTCGTAAAGCAACTGAATGAAGGTAAATCATGTTGAGACTAGTAAATGTATGCCAATAAAGTAAATAAATCCCGAAATGCAAGAACACTTCTGCTTGAAATAAGAGATTTATGAAAATTGGTTACCAGATATTATATCCTTGAAGAAAGTAAGACTAGATGCAATAGGAGTCGCATGGAGCATGATAAAAGGTGTATCGATTGTGACTGTTTCTTTTTTGAAGAAGTGTGAGAGATTATGCACACCTATTTCACAAGTACCCAAACCTTCTAAAAAAGCATCCGTCTTCAGATCCTTGTTAACTGTACTCTGAAGTTATCCTGACTGCAGTGTGTGATTCCTGACATAATCCTCGTCAGTGAAGTGGTCTGAACATACATATGCATACTTCAGGACAGGTGGGTTTAAAAGTTTCATGGATGCTAACCACTGTTTTTGTCTAAATTTACTACTAGGAAATCTATGAAAGCTTTCTCCACTACCGTGTCTTTTTTTACAGCCAATTGCTGCACATGATTTCACCATTTTCTTGTTTGATATACGTTTTTATGCAACTTGTGCAGAAAGCTCTTGTCAGGAGCACTGCTGTTAGATACACTGCCCAGAGGTAGCTTGGAGACAGGATGTGATCCCTGCCACCCAATTGTGTCACAGCTGATAGCACTTGAAAAACATGGCCGCACCCAGTGGCTGGCAGAGGCTGTCCAGGAGGATGACAATACGCAAAAATCTCCCCTCACGGGATCACTGAGAGAAAAAGAATGGTAGCATCCTGTTCTTGAAGTGTATTACTTTCATATAAGCTGATATGTTTGTGAGCCTTTAGGGCCCCTTTAAGGTACAATTACTAACCTGTTTACAACAGTGATTATTGTTTGATAAGTATATTGGTTTGGTTATATGCTATTTTGTTTCATATGCATCAATGGTGTGTGACTCAAATTATTTTCACCATAGAGGATAGAATTTTGCCAGGTTTTTTGAAACTCTTCATGTGTGTCAATCATATACATTTGATTATCATTCATATGTATCAATTTTGTGCTTCATGTCATCTTTTGAAAAAAATTCTCGAACAATTCTGGTACATCCCAGTATTGCCTGAATTAACAATTCTGGTACACTTAAAATACCAGGATTGTCCTGACAATTCTAGAATTGTTAGCAGGGAATAATTCTGGTAGATACCAGAATTGCAAAATTATCTGAACAATTCTGGTAGTACCAGGATTAAGGTCGTTAGGTACAAGATGACCAGTTTTAGGCCTCGTATTGCATTCAAAACCCAATATTTTACCTGTTAAAACAACATTTCTTTCCTCTTATGGAGTTTTTGCCTTAGTGACATTTGCCCCACATGCCATGAGAGTGATTTGAACCCTAGATCAGGTTGTCTGTAAGAGAGGAGTCTCCACTTCTTAGGTTTCATTTCAATAAGCACCTTCCCAAAAACTCATTTTCCTTACTGAATTGCTGCTATTTCACAGAGCTTGAGCTTCCGTTCCTCCAAGAAGAGGCGTTCTTCCGGCCAGCCTGATTCCCGAAGCAGCGGCAGCCCGAGCCCCACGCAGCCGGCCCGAAGCTGCAGCACCGATAACCTCGATGGTGCTCTTTACAGGTCCCAGTCCGTACGGCCAAAAACAAGCTCCAAACCTACACAGAAACGCAACAGCATAGGAGGTAGGAGTGAAACCAAGATTGCTTATTTGTTATGCATGTAATTTTGTTTATTCGCTCTCAGAGTGAGCTAACAAAAACTTATACCTTCGTTTGTGAAATGCATGTATATTTTTATGATTGCATAGATTACAGTACTCTTGTTTTAAGTATAGCAATTGATACCTCTATGAGTTCTGTTCACACAATTTAGGGTTTTTGTGGAATCACCATTTTTTTTCACTGGAAAACTAGTAAAAAATGCTATTACTCTTGTTTATTCGTTTACTTTGTTTATTTGTTTTAACACACATATCCTAGTTTTGAGACACACTTGCCCTAAACTGCTGTTCTAATTCTTGTCTGTACCAAAGTTATGCACTGTTATGTACGTCTTGTTAAATGTACATGTTTGTTTTAGTTGAGTTCTTTGCAGGGTCTTAGCCAGCAGGTCCTCTAGGCGCCATTTGGACACCCACACCCACTTGAGAACACCTAAAATATTATTGCCTGAAAATTTTTAAGAAATCAAGATAAATTTCCACCAAATTTTTGATTATTTTCACCTCAATATAATTCCTTTGACATTTTGTATGGATATGATGTCTTTTCTGTTCAAGTAAATACAAACTTATGGGTGTTACCCAGGGTCTTAGCTAGGATTTTAAAAGTGTATGTCTGAAACAGCGATTACAATATTTCTGCCCATCCAGATGTAGTAACTCAGCTACTTCGGATATGCATACAAACTACATTTGACAGCCTTTTGTGTCAAAATGGGCGATTTACACTTCAGCTATGTATTAGAAGATGATTTGGTAGGAAAAGATTTAGTTATCACCTCAAGAAAGTAAAAATTTATAATTTTTCATTTTCGCCAATCTAGAAAGGTGTTTATCATAAAACTGTTTATCAAAAATACAGGCTGGACAGGTCCTGGTTAAGTCCCTGGTGTTACCATAATATATTGGGAGCTCCTTTGGAAACTAGGATGCCCACAAAGAGTTCCAGTTTTGGCCAATGTGTTTATATATCGTGGCTAAAACACTTTGTGTTTTCTGTGGAATTGTGCATGTTTTGCATGTCTGTCTGTGTGTGAACTTTTTTACTACTTGCCAGTTTTCTGTCCTTAGCATTCTCTACAGCACTGAACCGGTCACATTCCGCACGCCTAGCTAGAGACGCACCACCTCTCCGACCAAAACCTCCCAATTTACGACCACGTAATTATCAAATAATTCTTACTCAAACAAAATTTGAATTACTGATTTATTCATAAAAGTTGAATAAGTGGATATGATTCTATTTCTAAATGATAATCAGTTATCCACAGAAGCATGATGCATCCTAAAAATATTTAAGTTTATACCAAAACTCTATTTTCTTTCAGCTAGTCAATCTTTCCTATAGCAGAGTATGGCCTTTGACCTTTGCTAAGCTACTAAACTATGCATTGCCAATCGTCCTTTGCATTGACAATGATTCGTCCCTGACATTTCACATGTAATATATATTTACATTTAATCTGACATCTTCATAAAATCAAATATTCAAATTGAAATTGATTTTCAAGTGATGAACATTTTTGTTATTTCTATATGAATGTAAATACTGCTGAAGATTTTGCTAACTAAGACAATATCTGTATGGAAACTTGCACTTTGCAATCAATAGTTACCATCATAATTCATGTTGAAGCCTATAGTGACTTTGAATAAGGGCTGTTGTGCTTATTGACATTTTGGAAATTCTCATTGTCAGAAATGTTTTTTTTCCATACCCAAAGTTCTTGCCAGTGTTCCCTTGGATACATTTGAAAATAACTTTTGAATATAGTATAGCATCAGTTTACAAAATATTTGAGAGGTAATTGTAAGTGGGATGTTGAATAACAGGATATGACTCATGTGATTTTTAAAAGATCTTTCCAACGGGTGGTTTTGTGCTGCTTCAGACACAGATTGGTTAAATAGATGTAAATTCATTCTGATTCTGAGGCCACTGAAAATAAAATTTGTAATTCCAGCAATCTACTGTAGAACTCTTCAAATGAATGATCGAGTGAAATAAAATCAAATGTGAAACTTGCCCAATATACTCAAACAAATAAACCAAATCTCTTGACATTTAACAAAATGTTAGATTGACGTTTCCTGATTTTGAGAGCAGAATAGGTACTTTTCCAGAAGACAATGAATCAAATTGGTCTGGCTGAAGTCGCTCATATATCATAAATCATGGTCATTGAATTTAACTTTTAAGTGCAGCATCCTTTAATTTGAAAACTTATTTCACATTTTTCAGGTGCCATATCAGCCAGTAGCAGCGTACATACTAGTGGGAGCACAAGCCTTGCCCCCGCCCCGGACTGGGGTGCCCCGCCCACTGCCCGGGCACTGTGGGATTACAGCGCTCAGATGCCTTGTGATCTATCCTTCAGAGCAGGTAAGGGTTAGCCTGCCTCTCAGGTAGACTTAAAGGCACAGGTCCTAATGAAGCAGTCTTTGCTGTGTAATCTGTCTTGGGTGGCTGCTTAAAGGCTCATCAAACTGTGAGCTGACCAGGAACTAATGACTGCTACAGAGTATAGATACTTCTGAATGAATCACCTTTTGACAACAGTTGCATAGTTTTAGTTGAATTGACTTTTGTAAGAAGTTATAACATTTCAAATTAGTCAACCTTTTGGTAAGAAATGAGTACATTTTAGTTTGCTTTGTCCATATTTCCAGGGACTTACTATTTTTGTGATGATCTCAAAATATACATTTCATGTCATATAACATAACAAGTTCAGGTCTCCATTATAGATGTCATTCCTTTAGTTCCTAGATTTTCAATTTCCTAGCAGGGAGGCATATGACTTTGTTGGCAAATTCTGACACTCTTGTTGTTTTATTGATGTATACCTGCCTCAGATTTTCTACATCCTGTACAAAAGCACTGGGCCAATACGATTTCTTACTACTCAAATGTTAACAGTATAGCTCGAATTCTGGTCACCTCAGACAATGTTATGGGCCCCTATTTTCCTAGCAAGGTTTTCTGTATTTAGAGGGCAGGTGAGATTCTGAAAATGAGAACCTTTCCAGACAGATGGCACTGTTATATGTTCCTCAATTGTAGTGTTGATGCTTATTGACTTTCTCTGGTGAGATTATGAAAATGAGAACCTTTCCAGACAGATGGCACTGTTATATGTTCCTCAATTGTAGTGTTGATGCCTATTGACTTTCTCTGGTGAGATTATGAAAATGAGAACCTTTCCAGACAGATGGCACTGTTATATGTTCCTCAATTGTAGTGTTGATGCTTATTGACTTTCTCTGGTGTCTTTCAATAGGTGTGCTCAATTCTGCATTACTAGGCAATGTCCATTTGTTTTCCTGGTTTAGTCAAATATGATTCAATATGACTAGTGTAAAATCTTCTACTTTCAGGTGACGAGATTCAGATTTTGACGAGGACTTCCAAGCAAGATGATTGGTGGGAAGGAAAAGTACATGGCAAAACTGGAATCTTCCCGGCCAACTACGTTCACGTTTCATGAATTATTTATATTTAATCCATTCATGCCTGGTTTTTTTCCGAAAAAATAACCAGGCTCCTTTGGTGATCTTTTTCCACAAAAGGATCTTAAAGAGCATATTTTAAAAGCAAAATGGCATCATAACTGAACTAAGAATATTCAAAGAACTTTATTTAAATCTAAGATGCATTGAAAAGTATCACAGATACAGATGTTACTTACTAACCCTTGTGAGTCCAAATCGTAATTTTCCACACAAATGCCTGATGCCAAAGTACATTGGGGATTATTGGCCAAAATCCAGTACCGTATTTGACGATCTTATAAACTTTTGGTCCACCATAGTCATGTGACATATCAAAATGAATCTTGAATCAAGCACAACTTTCTTACAGCCAATTTGCCTAATTTTCCAAGTAGGTATGGAGACCTACAGAATGAGCCACACAGATTTTGGGGAGCAGATTGTTAGCTGTATAAACTTTTAAGCAATTAAGTAATGACAGTAGTAAGGGGTTTGATTTACAGTCCTCGCTCTGGTACAAACTGGCTCTAGACAAACTTGGTACCTAGCTTTCTTCACTATCTCTAAAATTTGGCAAGTACTCTCCATGGCAATTTGGGGTTATGACAGAACTTTATTGAATTCAGGTTCTCCATTTCAGGGACAGACAGAATTTATTAAATCCTGTGTTTAGAAAAGAATAGTTGGCTGGTTCATTGTTAGTGGAGTGAAACATTCAGTGATTTACTGCATCCATTAATGGGCTCATCGTCTTTCTATTGAAAATATGACTGTGATGGTCTTTTACCTTGGACAGATCTGGACCAATGTGATTTCTTTCTTAGAAGGCACATATCATTGATATATTTGTATATAAGTGGAGTATGGAATCTTGTAAATAAGTCGGTATGGTGGTGTGTGTTGGGTAATGATCGCTATTGTTCCTACAGATATTTATAAATGTTCAACACTTTCTGTAACCTTAGCATGAATGGGTTAATATTCGCTGACTTAGCATTTCAAATTTTGTGAATCGATGGTTAAAAGGATTTATATGTACCCTATTCGCCCGATTAAGCGCACATACCGAATAATCGCACTGGCCAATTTTTCATGGTTAGAGGGGGAATGGCCAGCGTACATGTCATGAAAAACTTGTAAAACTTCCCCCAGAAGAAGTAAGAAAAGCGAAATCACATACCTTTCTTCCAGCCGTGTCTGCAAACCAGCACTGAATTCCGCCATTTCAGTAATTCCTTCGTGCTCTCACTGTTCATATTTGCTGCGTGAGCGAACTATTGACCAATTAACGGTCTTTTTGCATGCAGAATTGTTGCGGCAAACGTCTAAGCATGCTGAACAGCGAGAGCACGAAGGTGCAATAACGGTCATTACACTCCGATCGGCAATCATTGAGATGTGCGGTTATACGGATGTTTGACAACACCACTTCAACAGAAAATTTTCCCAACCTCTACCCGCACTGTGCGCTTAATCGAGCGAATATGGTACATGTAAATTTTCCTTGATTTGACTTCAATTTGCAACACTGCTTCATAAAAAAGGGTGGGAGTTTTGCTATCATTCCAATTCATCCACCAAATGTAGCATGAGATATCTTCTTTTGGTATATGAAATATTGATATTTTCAAGAAATGCTTTTGAAAATTTATTTAGTCTTTTACATTTTCTGATACAAATAAGTCTTTTTAGCAGTATTTTTGGTCAGATGTGAAAGTTCTTGTATCTCATATCCATATATGATCTTGTCCACATCATTGATGTCCGTGTATGGTAATAGTCACCACGGAGAAAAAAGTTATTTTTGTTTACTTTGTTAAAACATTTTCATATGAAACTTGTTTAATTGGACATAAACATACTTTTGGGGATGTTTGTGAGTAAAGATATATTCTTGTACAGTTAGAAATGGATTTATATGATAATTTTTGAATGACCTGACATGGAATTATTTCATCTTTTACACAGGACTCATGTTATCTAGTGGGATCGTAGATTTATTCATTATTACGGTTATGGGATTTATTTTCTTATTAGCTTTACAGTATTTTTACATTGTTTTGGTATGATTTATTGCTTAAGTGTAGTCATGTTGAACTTGTACGTTATCTTCGCCAAATCATTTCTGGAAAATGAGTTGATAATTTCTTTATAACATTTTCCCATTAAAGCTACATTTTTAGCTCTGTTAGTAATATTAAACACTGTTTTATTGGGTGTATCTTTGGTGTAGAACCTTGCATTGCAACATGCAAGGAGATTTTGCAGCATATTTTATATAACCATCGTGGGGATTTGAATGAATATGGTATGTTACATTGTCACGTCTTTAACAAAATTTGCATCTGGCGAGCACACATAGCCTGACATCTTAACCCTTCCAATGCTAAGCCTACTTTTGTCCAAAGCACAAAAACACAAAGATTGTTGAAAACCATCTAAACCCTGTCATATTGGTATTCATTTGATAGCTTTCGCCGAGTACTCTCAGATAATTACCCATTTGCCAGGGTTTCAGTAATTTTTCGGTTTTTTTTGCATCTTTTTGTATTAGCCAAATTAGCCACCAGCAGCATAAGGGTTAAAATACAGTGAACAAAAACCTTAGACCAGGGCTAAATAGTTCACATCCTAGAAGTCTTTTTTACAATGAATAAGATACAAATGGGACTTGTTTATTGTGTTCACATCAGAGGGTGTTCATATCTCCGGGATGTTTACAATGAGAGGTTCCACTGTAACGCATCACAAAAAGAAGTATTCTTAAAAACAAGAAGAGGGTTTGTTGAACCAAATGATGAACTATTTCTGACCAAATATTTCTCAATCTATTGCTGTGGTATTTTCATGTGTCAGATCATGTGTATGGTTCAGATGTGAATCTGTTAACCCTTCCAATGCTGAGGCTATTTTTGTCCAATGCACAAGAATGCAAATATTTTTGAAAACCATCTAAACCCTGTCATGTTGGTACTCATTAGATAGTTCTCACTGAGTACTTTCATTTGAGTACCCATTTGCTAGGGTTTCAGTGATTTTCAGGATTTTTGCATAATTGTTGTATTGGACACCTTATCCATCAGCAGCATAAGGGTTGAGTGTGGTCTAAAAGTGACAATTAATGGCTGTCAGATCATGTGTATGGTTCAGATGTGAATCTGTTAAGTGTGGTCTAAAAGTGACAATTAATGGCTTTGTTCAAACCTACTAAAAGCGGGTTGTCTAATGTATTGAAAAAAACACAAAATATGTCAAATAAATGCATATACTAATCTAGAATATATTGCTGTCTTAGTTCTAACTTTGTCTCCATTGTTGTTAATGAGATATATTCATTGTCCCATACTTAGTGATGGATGGCTATTCTACACAGAACCTGAGAGAGAGAGAGAGAGAGAGAGAGAGAGAGAGAGAGAGAGAGAGAGAGGGAGAGAAATATATATATATATATAATAAATATATATAACATCTTTAATCTTGTACACAGGTTCTGCCATCCTGTTTTAACATCTCTGACATAGTATACATGTTCTGCCGCCTACTTTCTTAATCTTTTTTCCTATATACAGGTTCTGCCATCCTGCTTTAACATCTCTGACAAAGTATACATGTTCCTCTGCCCCTTTTTTCAATATTTTATCCTATATACAGGTTCTGCCATCCTGTTTTACCATTTTTTAAACAGTATACATGTTCCGCCGCCCCTTTTTTCAATCTTTTATCCTATACACAGGTTCTGCCATCCTGTTTCACCATCTTTTAAACAGTGTACATGTTCCGCCGCCCCCTTTTTTCAATATTTTTTTCCTATATACAGGTTCTGCCGTCCTGCTTTACCATCTTTTAAACAGTATACATGTTCCGCCGCCCCTTTTTTCAATATTTTCTCCTATATACAGGTTCTGCCATCCTGTTTTACCATCTTTTAAACAGTATACATGTTCCGCCGCCCCCTTTTTCAATATTTTTTTTCCTATATACAGGTTCCGCCATCCTGTTTTAACATCTCTAACAGAGTATACATGTTCCGCCGCCCCCTTTTTAAAATCTTTTTTTCCTATATACAGGTTCTGCCATCCTGTTTTACCATTTTAAAAACAGTATACATGTTTCGCCGCCCCTTTTTTCAATCTTTTATCCTTTACACAGGTTCTGCCATCCTGTTTTACCATCTTTTTAACATTAAACATGTTCCGCTGCCCCCTTTTTCAATATTTTTTCCTATACAGGTTCTGCCTTTCTGTTTTACCACCTGTTAAATAGAATACATGTTCCGCCGCCCACTTTTTCAATCTTTTTTTCCTATATACAGGTTATGTTTTGTATACAGAACTGCCACCCTGTTTTACCATCTCTGACTTGGTATACATGTTTCCGTCTATTCCTGTCTTTTAGTATACTGGTTCTGCCCCTGTGCCTGACGGTTCCCCCATTAGGCCTAAACAGAGTGTGCTTTTGTTTCTTGTAACCGTACCCTTACAAGTGTTTATTCAAAATCCCTACCCTAAAGTCTTTTTCCGCCCTTCCAACTCCCACAATCAACTTAAAACACGCATGAAATACGTTTTTATTTAAATAATAATCCAAAAAATAAAAATAAAAACATATAATATATAAAAAAATACCTACATACCTCCCTTTTTCGGACCGTTACAGGAAACAAATATTATGCCTTACCTACACATGTCTATGAGAGAGAATATACATTTTAGTATATCAGAACTAAATATTCAAGGATTGGAAGAGCTAATATAAGACCACACAGTGAAATGTGACGGGTGCATGTGACCCTCATTCGGTGTTCACTAGGGTCCCCTTGGTACCTGACTGCTGTAAACAATGGTGGTGATTAACTTTGAGTAGTGCTTGGGAGGTGCTTGTGGAATACGCAGTGGATTTTCTAACCACGTACACCTCGCAAGCACTACGCACAATTTTATACTTGTAGCATGGCCTGCTCCCTTCAGCCAATCACAGGCCTCGAAAAGTGTGTTCTTATTTCCTGAAGAACACGGTTAGCTGTCTTTGTCTCACCCACAAAGAGATGTTCACTGACCACAGAGGATTTGCCTTCTGTAGGAGTGGAGCCCCTGTGGTCAGTGGACACCTACCTGTGGGTGAAACAAAAGCAGGTAAACCGTGGTCATTCGGGAAAGCACACTTGCAGAGAAACATATATATATATATATATATATATATATATATATATATATATATATATATATATATATATATATATATATATATATATATGTGGGTGTATATATAAATGTATATATATATATGTATATATATATATATATATAAATATATATATATATATATATATATATATATATATATATATATATATATATATATATATATATATATATATAGAGAGAGAGAGAGAGAGAGAGAGAGAGAGAGAGAGAGAGAGATACCATTATTCTGCACTGAAAATCAACATCATTTTAAATCTGTGCGTCTCTGATGTGATAAGACACTACAGGGAAGACCGTAGTGTCTGGGTATTCTGTTGGATGTTTACAATAGCCGAAATAAAGACATCTAAACATGAATCTACCATGAGGTATGACGTGTACCCCCACACACTGCTCACCCGAATATCCTACCTTCTCCATTGTCAGAGCGCTAAACTATGTGTCCAATTAACGTCAGATAATCGAGAGGAATCTGCATGACTTCCCATCCCTTATCCTTCACTATTCGATTCCTGTACTTCCTGTTCTGGAGCCTACCTTTCTCTCGGCCTGAGATTGCCTGAAGGAAGCTGGCCATGCTACAATTCAGAAAGAACTACTCGGGACCTGTGGTTTATGGGGGACCACCCTCGGTTCCCCACTCGTGCTGCGCACTCGTGCGGAAACTTGGGTTTTCCCCCATAACCCACGGCCCCTCGTGTTCTTTCTATTACTTAGAGCCCGAGAGCTGCTGAGGTGGACTAGATATGCACATTACTCGGAACGGAACTATTTAAATCCTGGAAATACAATGTTGTTACAAGAACAAGCTTGGTACCCTTTCCAACACGAGTCGAATTTGCAGACTCACTCAAAAGTATTTTTCAAATCATAGTAAAAATTAATCCCCATTATGATAGGAAATTTTCAAACTTTAAATCATTTACTGCATTGTATTACCCAATACACATTTGACGATGCAATTCCCATATCAGTTATAACATCTTCAAGTTTAATTTCTTTACCTTGTTTTCTATTCCATATATACCTGTACCCTTCTTTGTATACAGGATAAGCACATTTACTATTTTCCCCAAAAAATTGAGTTTCCTAGTGAATCATCAAAAGCTGTTAGTTTTATTTGTCGGTCTATTGTATCCTTCAATCAATATCAGTCAGGACGGCTTGTTGCCGCACTAACAATGCTTGAAAATGCATTTCAGAGTGTCTAAAGCCCTAGACCTTCATGGGGCCTTGAACAGCCCCCCAGCCGGTAATCCTTCGTGCTTTGTGCTCACACACCACTCGTCCCATAAACATTCAGGTCAAGGGAAAAAGGTACCCCTTGAATTATGGGCCTCTCTTTGAGGTAGATGCTTTTAAACTGACTTTTACTTATGTTGTAAATGTTAGATATCTCCTAAAGATTACCCTGTTAAGACAAAATAAAAACTTGAAAAATACCATCCATGCCAAGATTGAAGTTGGAGTTATAAAAATGATTCATAAGATACAAAAAAGGCAAAAATGACTAGAATACTTGGAAAAAGACAAATAAAACATGAATTTTTAATTCTGGAGGATGCATCTAATTATAAGAAAATACTACATGCATCACCTAAAAATTACTTTCCTATAATTTTGATATTTGGTAATTTGATTTTGACTTCACCTCGGAAAATTAAAAAAAAACATGTTCACCCACCCCCCAGAAATTATAAAGATAATTCACAAAATACATAAAAGGCAAATAGAAAAAGACATGAAACATGGAAGAGCTAAAGAATATCCACTTCTGGAGAATGCATCTAGAAAATATATTTAATATATATAAAACAATATAAGAAAATATTATCATCAAAAAATAAATATTTGATGTTTTTAATACTAGTATATGATTTGCCCTGGTTGTTTCTTCTTTTCTAGTCTTTGGTTCTAACTTCTTACACTAGATGGCCATTAGAAGTGCTGCATGGATATAAATAGATTCATAGTCATGGGCGTAGATACGCCCATGAAAAATGGTCATGGGCGTAGATACGCCCATAAAATGAAACCGAGGGAGTGACGCCATCCACTATGAAGTGCTGCCATCAGACGACCGTGGCAGTAACTATTAAATGGCCATGACCTGTCCATGACCTAACCTTGACACAAGTCTCAAACATGGCGTTCGATCCGATGACAGTGAAAGTACCTCAAATAGAAAAACTTCTTGAGTTGGATCCATACCTAAAAACCCACGAGAAAGAAATACGACGGAGGTATGTAAACATTAGAGGGTCATATCGCACGCATAAAAAGTGCGCGTCAATGCACGCACAAGACGTTGTCAGTAAAGGTTACGATGCTAGCGACCTAGCCGGCATAAATCCTTGTCTGCATTTCACGTGTACGCCGTGTGTTCTGTCCCAATCAGCTGCGGTTAATCTGGTTGCCATACCCTTATACATATTAGGGATTAAGGTCCGCGGCTGAGCATTGGTGCAGATTTATAACCGTTTACGTAGGGATTGGTTGCAAAAGCTGAGACCGCCAAGCCTAAGCTTTCCATTATAGCACTTGTCACAATATTATTATAGAGATTAAGATATCTGCCGCTGAGCATTGGTGCAGATTTATAGCCGAGATGTAGGTGTTTGTTGCCAAAGCTGAGGCCGCCAAGGCCAAAGCTTTGCATTATATAGCACTTGGGTGTGGCAATGTCCCAACATTATATTTTGACTATGCCAAGTAAAAGGAGGCCCAGGCCGGGATTCTGCGCAATGCCTTAAGGCCGGGATTCTGCGCAATGCCTGTTGCTATGGTAACGAAACATTTGGGCAGAAAAATCAAATAAAAGTATATAAA
This sequence comes from Maea johnstoni, assembly GCA_963942565.1. Lineage (NCBI taxonomy): Eukaryota > Metazoa > Annelida > Polychaeta > Spionida > Magelonidae > Maea > Maea johnstoni. The sequence goes on along the minus strand of OZ012693.1, from coordinate 29,374,953 downwards.
TGAATGTTAATTTTCTAAAATGAGGTCTTGTCTGTAGTTTACTATATATGCTCCATACATTGAAACCATAAAACACTCAGGAAAAGGATGATGAAAAAAAAAAGTATGCCTAAAAAAGGCTACCATGATGCTCTGCCTCTGACTCCAAGCAGACGACTAAACAAGATGGCTGCCAAGCCCCTTACTGGTACTTCATCAAATCATAAGTTATTGAAGAGTATCAATACACTTTGTAGATTCTGGCACGCTATAATAGTCATTAAGATTGGGCAGATGGCCTTGTGTTGATTTATAGCTTCGTCCAGAATGTCCTTTGGTTGGCTTCGGCCTACCGGCCTCAGCCAACCAAAGGACATTCAGGCCTCAGCTATAAATCACCACAAGGCCATCTGCCCAATCTTAATCCCTATAACAAACACCCTTGGCGAGGCTATTAATCTGCACCAATGCTCAGTGGCAGATCTTAATGGCTATTATAGCGTATTTGAGTGATAAAAAATTATCCTACAACTCTGTGGAAATGACACAAAAATCATGTTTTCTAATGGTTGCTGAGCCTGGACGCAAATGTTCATGCAGCGCGTAGCGCCCCCAAAAAGTGAAACGGCAGCAGATGTAACTAATTGAACCTCAGAATAGCAAGTTCATAACACTAGGAAAATTGGATTGCGAAACTGGCGATGCCATAAAGTTAACGACATGTAAAGGCGTATTGATATAATCATTATTTTTTATCTATTTGAAAAGGCATTAGATTAAAAGATCAAATACAATTTTTCAGCTATTTTGGCGCTCCTTATTGGGTTCTAACGACATTCGGGTGATGGCGAGCCGTCTGGCAGTAGTTAGACAACAGGCGCCATATTTGATTTGGTTATTTACCAAAGGTGACGAAGGTAGGTCATAATCAGTTTCGGGCCGTATGTAAATGTGTGGGGTCATTTATAAAAGTGGCTTAGTGGTACATGTACCTAACAAAGATCTACTACGGTTGTCTGTCACGTAAATGACAAGAATGACTCGGAATACTAGGAACGATTCCAAATAGAGTTACGGGATTTCATCAATATGGTTCTCTTTTCACTCAATCCCACACAATAGAAGGAATAGCTTGATTGATAGCACAGTAGACTCCCGGATTCCCGATCCTAGGGTCGCGGGTTCGATTCCATCTCTTGATCGTGCAATTTTTTTCCACCCGCCCAGTGCTTCGTGTGGTACTTAGAAATATTTCATACTCAAAATAACGGTGGCTTTATTTCTAGTATTTTTTTTACTTAACTTTGCTAAAATGAATTGTTGGTCAAAACCGTTGATCCCAGAAAAGACGTCTGCCTGAATTGCCGTTCGCTATAAGGGCCGATGACTTTATGTTGGGCTTAGACTAAAAACAATCTTTTATCTTTGATTTATTATAATAAACATTTCCACAGTTGTGAAGTTAGGAATTTCTTCGAGAAAATATATAGTTTAATGGATGCAAGTAATGCCTAGCCTTCATATAAAAATTGAGGTCTGTGAAGTTTAATGGGTGTAAGTATTAATTTATATCTGTTGATGAAGGACACTTGCATGCACACTTGCTGCACATGACTTTACCTTAGATCACCAAACACAAGTGGATTCGAAACCAGCCGGTCAACATGAACATGCAAGCCTCAACTAATGTCAACTAATAGCCGCTAATAGGCCAGAAATTGGTGCTTTGGGCACCCCCAGCTGGTGGTGGAGATAAGGTGTCTCAGTAATGTAATCGATGCGAGAGCCCTGATTGGTCCTTGTTCCCACGTGAGCCCGCGCTGATGGCTTATGTGGTACTCTTGACATGAGTCCAGCACTTAACTATAAGGCATTACTTTATGCAACTCCCACCCATCTACCTTCTATCTGCCCTTTCACACGTCCCCACGTGATCATCAGTGCCATATCCATGCACCTTCCACCTGTACTTTGGGCTTGGATCCGTGCGCCCGCCACTCACTTTTTGGGCGCACGGATCCTTACTACACTGCCACTTTCTATTCCTCCTGCGGCCTTTAGCGCCTTGCCGCAACACTTGCCTTCCCCCTTCTCTGTAATTATACTGTCCTCCCAGTACCTCTTTCAACGGGGCCCTATCTGGATTTGGTCCCGGCTCAGGAGCCTCATCCTGTATTTGGTCCTGGCTCAGGAGCCTCATCCTGTATTTGGTCCCGGCTCCCTGCTGTGAACCGGGACCACTTTGAAGCCACAGAGACAGCTTCTCACTGAACATAGAGTGTTTTCCAAGCCCAGGTATTTTCATAGCCATGCGCTATAAATTTTGACTGTGCCAAGTAAAAGAGGGCCCAGGACGGGATGCCGTAAGGCCAGGATTCTGTGCTATGGTTACGGAACATTCAGCCAGAAAATTTAGGTAAAAGTACATAATTGAATATATGTTCATCCAGTGTCTAAGCCAGGATTTAGAAACTGTGTGCCTAAAATTGGCAATTGTAAAATTTTTGGGCGTCCAAATTTTTAAGGGGGATTACAATATACTCATATTTCAACAATAGACATGTATAGATTCATCATATCATTAAACAATGTCATGGGAATTATAAGGAGATGGAAAAAATTCAATTATAAGCTTGAGGTTGAGATTTTTAGAAATTCCACACTAAACAAATTGGGTGTCCTGAGGGGTTCTTTTTAAGGGTTTGTGTGTCCAAAGCTGCAGACCCAGTCAGCTAGTCAGTTTCTCTGCTGCTTGCTTACTGCACAGAGCATTCCATCAGTTGTGTCAAGCTGCCAGCCTCTTTCTGAAAACAGTTACGTCACCAATATTTTCCCAGTCTTCGCCGCGTTACTCGAGGCACGGACACTCTAGGTACTAGCATGCTGAGGCAATGGGGTTGCGGATCAAGGGGATCCATCTCTCTGTTGGAACTAACACCTAGACATTAAAGTGTAACTCCACCTTCAAAATTAAAAAAGATATGTTGTAGAGCTCAATCTCACCTTTCATAGGACACCTTGATTACAATTGTACTCAGCAGATAAACTGAGATAATACCATTTAAAGGTAACTTTATGGGGGCTGCCATGTTTGCTCAGAGGGAACCTAATTAGTGATGTTAATTAGATGCGTGTGATGACATGCTGTGACTTCCTGGAGAGAGTGAGGGAGCTTAGGGGCTAGCTCTAGTGGCCAGGGTCTGACACTTAGATTTGAGGCCAGAGGCCTGAAAAGGTCTTTTGACAAAAAATATTGGCCAATAATTGGATTTCTGGTTATGATACATACTATTTTGGGCCCCTAGTTTGAAAAATCTTGGAGTCCACAGCAAAATCTAGGGGCATATGCCCCTAGGAAAGTTGAACCCTAAGACCGTGACTGTGGACAGCTCAAAAACTGAGCACAAAGATGGTGAATTGTCAAGCTTCCAGTTTGGATGCAACAAAGATTTTCGAAATAAGCGCATGTACCAGTGAAAACATGATCAATATACGATCTGAACCGCCAAAAATATGATCAATATATGGTCTGTGATAGCCCCACATTTAAAGGCAAGGAACATTTAGATTAAGTGGGGGAAGTTCTGAATGCCTGAAAAGGATGTTCACTGACTTCCCCCTCCAACTATCGGAAGAATACACTAATAACAATAATAGTTTTCTGTCATACAATAACAAAATTAAAAATATGTTATATTTGCCATATTTCTGTTTAAATTGTAGGATTAGTTTAGAAGAAATATATAGCTAATATGAACTAAACATCATCACAATATAATTGGAAGATGGTTTATAGGCTGTCTGGTTTCACAATTGTACTTCAAATTCCTAACAGTAACTAAGTCTGACTGCAATTGGAAATAATTGTGCCCAGTGGATGTTTATTGCAGTTAACCTCCTGGGTAAAGCATGAGACTATAGAGCAGACGCAATTCCTTTGAGATTAATGTGTATTACAGTCAATTCCTGAGCAGCCGACACACTCTACATGACAATATACACACAGCTTACTAATTGTAAACTTCCTTTCATCACAAGATAACAGTGCCAGGACATTGTAAGAGTACTAAATACCAGGCTAATTTGTAAACTGGTAGAATCTCTAGACTCTAGAGCCCTAAAGCTCATCCATAACCCCTTTACTGCAGGTCTCTTTTCCCTCATTGCTTTTGCCACACAGAACCTGGTATACCTCTAGAAAATAAAATTGCACCATATAGGTATACACTGAGACACAGTGCCTCTGTTTGCTGAGTCTGATACATCACTATCCTCTTTGCAAGTCATTTACTAATGACAGAATGTGTTAGGGTGTTCAGTTCTGAATGGCCCTGAGCAGCCTGGACGTTCGGGCGCCAATTCTCTGATTGTGGCTGTCTTGACAGCTATACCAATAATTTTAGCAGCGCTCACACATCTCCAGTAATAGTCTCTTAGCGGATTAAGTGGACAACGAGTGATCACGTGACCACACAAATAACCCGACAGTGCGTTTATTACACACTTCTAAGCATTCTGTTATTATCGTCTGTCAGTGGAATGTTGAATCTGTGGCGTCGTTAGTGTTTAGGCGCCCTATATGTTGGTTATAGGCGTGATCTTTTACGGAATTTTTCTTGACGAAGTGTTGGGATACACCTATGTTGTTCGGTGATTGCGGCGGATGGCGATGCGAAGTGATATAGTGACGGCATCGTCTGGTACTTTTTTTTTAAATGTACAATGTGTTTTATCACGCTAAAAAAGATTTTATCATGATTGTCTGTCAATAAAATGCTGTAGATAAAATGTTGAATGTTTGGCGTCGCTTGTGTCTTAATCATAAAAAAATGGGGATTACCTGTTCGTTGTTGTTCGGCGACTCTCGCGACCGCGTGTATATAGACTATAGAGCCAGTCCTTCCAGTCGCGTGCGCGTAAAATTTGCATTGGATAGACTGGTGTCAGTTCCTTTGAACTGTTGCGCGCCAACAATTAGGGGGAGGGGGGCGGGGTAGGCTGGTGCCGTTCAGCTGGGTGGACTCGTGCATGAAGCACACATCATATCATGGGATCATATCTAACTACAACAAAAGCTTGTTTGTTCAAGTTATCAATAGAGTGTAGTGAGATACAACTATAACAGCCATTGACATGCGGTCGCGGGCGCCTTTCTCCGCACAACTTCGCGTTTTCCATCAAAATATTTCATGCTCAATGCACACTTTCCCTCTAGAATTGAGTCCTTCTGGATGTAGCAGTATGACGTCACTTCCTGTTTCTGATAAGCTCCAAGATGGTGCCCCCATGGACCAGCTGAGGCAGTAAATTTGCTGTATTTTTCAAGATACAAACTTAAATATCTCAGTCAATTTGCGGAGTACAATTGTAATCAAGGTGTCCTGAGAAAGGTGACACTGAGCTCTAAAACATATCTTTTTTTAATTTTGAAGGTGGAGTTACACTTTAAGCAAATGATAGAGATCAGAATAGAGAAAAGCATATAATATAATGAAATCATAGACTAGGAGCTAGTCTAGTGCTGACCATGCAAGCCTGTGGGTAAAAATAAACAGTGGGGCTCTTGATCCCGCCCTCTATAATTAGATCACGCTATCCAGGGCAGTACTGTTATTGCGCTATATAATGTTCACGCCATATTTAAGTGATTTACAGTATATATATATATATATATATATATATATATATATATATAATTATATATATAACTATATATATATATATATATATATATATATATATATATATATATATATATATATATATATATATATATATATATATATATATATATATATAACTATATATATATATATATATATATATATATATATATATATATATATATATATATATATATATATATATATACATTTATATGTTTACATATTGGTATGGGTGGCATTTTTCTTCAGTTTACAGTACATTCTCTACAATACTAGAAAGTTGCAAAAGGGATGGACAGTGTATCTATTCAGTAACATTGTTTGTTTTTTCAGGTATGGGGAATTTGAGGCAAAGATGAAATTCCTTGATGGCTTTGAAGGTGGAATATCACAGTTCTCTACGGCCTATACTGATTATGGAGTTCTTCCTCAGCCTGATAACAGCATCCTCTGTCGGGAATGGGCTCCTAACGCCGAGGCTATTTATATTCGCGGGGACTTCAGTAAGTGAATGGACATCCCGTGTGCAATGCATGAGTGAAAGTGAGCTGATGTTATGATGCAGATACCTCTGAGTCTAGTGACGTGAATTTAGGTGTAGATTTCCTCTTGTATGTAGCTTCAGGAATACCAACTCTTTCACATCTGTCTGAGGAAGTCTGTGTCACAATGTTGCGCCTCAAGCAGGGAGTGAACAACAGATTTTGCTAAATCAAAGTTTTCCCCTGTTTATTATAATCCTTAGGTTTTAATTCCATTTAGTCTATATTTTTCAATGAAGTAGAGGCATGTTGGTAAGTTTTTAGAATAACTTTAAAATATTTTCTCAATTGGCATCTGGGCATTGATCACCAAGAGGCAACAGAACTATCTCGTCAAAGTGAATTCAAATAACAATAACAAATGTCAGCATGCCCTCTGAGAATGGAATTGTTGTGCACCTATGGACATGGTACATTATTGCATGCCAGTGTTATTCTTATGGTATTTAAAGAAAGTTGAGCATGAGTTCTCTCTGGGCTTAGACATATTTCTTAGGGACACAAGTTTTCCTACTATAGAGGGTGGCATCTAACTCAAAATGTTTCAAGAAATTTCCTTGACCTGCTTGCCTTGGATAGAGGATAGTGAGTTGCTATTGGTCTGGATAGGGGGTAGTGAGATGCTGTATGTCTGGATAGGGTGTAGTGAGATGCTGTATGTCTGGATAGGGGGTAGTGAGATGCTGTATGTCTGGCTAGGGGGTAGTGAGATGCTGTAGGTCTGGGTAGGGAACAGTGAGATGCTGTAGGTCTGGATAGGGGGTAGTGAGATGCTGTAGGTCTGGATAGGGGGTAGTGAGATGCTGTAGGTCTGGCTAAGGGGTAGTGAGATGCTGTAAGTCTGGATAGGGGGTAGTGAGATGCTGTAGGTCTTGATAGGGGGTAGTGAGATGCTGTAGGACTCGATAGCGTGTAGTGAATGCTGTAAGTCTGGATAGGGGGTAGTGAGATGCTGTAGGTCTGGATAGGGGGTAGTGAGATGCTGTAGGTCTGGATAGGGGGTAGTGAGATGCTGTAGGTCTGTATAGGGGATAGTGAGATGCTGTAGGTCTGGATAGGGGGTAGTGAGATGATCTATGTCTGGATAGGGGATAGTGAGATGCTGTAGGTCTGCATAGGGGATAGTGAGATGCTGTAGGTCTGGCTAGGGGCAGTAATATGCTGTAGGTCTGGATAGGGGGCAGTGAGATGCTGTAGGTCTGGATAGGGGATAGTGAGATGCTGTAGGTCTGGATAGGGGGTAGTTAGATGCTGTAGGTCTGAAAAGTGGGTAGTGAGATGTTGTAGGTCTGGATAGGGGATAGTTAGATGCTGTAGGTCTGGCTAGGGGGTAGTGATATGCTGTAGGTCTGGATAGGGGGCAGTGAGATGTTGCAGGTCTGGATAGGGGTTAGTGAGATGCTGTAGGTCTGGATAGGGGGTAGTGAGATGTTGCAGGTCTGGATAGGGGTTAGTGAGATGCTGTAGGTCTGGATAGGGGGTAGTGATATGCTGTAGGTCTGGATAGGGGGCAGTGAGATGTTGTAGGTCTGGATAGGGGGTAGTGAGATGCTGTAGGTCTGGATAGGGGGTAGTGAGATGCTGTAGGTCTGGATAGGGGATAGTGAGATGCTGTAGGTCTGGATAGGGTGTAGTGAGATGCTGTAAGTCTGGATAGGGGTAGTGAGATGCTGTAGGTCTGGATAGGGGTAGTGAGATGCTGTAGGTCAGGATAGGGGGTAGTGAGATGCTGTAGGTCTGGCTAGGGGGTAGTGATATGCTGTAGGTCAGGATAGTGGGTAGTGAGATGCTGTAGGTCTGAATAGGGGGTAGTGAGATGTTGTAGGTTTGGCTAGGGTGTAGTGAGATGCTGTAGGTCTGGATAGGGGATAGTGAGATGCTGTAGGTCTGCATAGGGGATAGTGAGATGCTGTAGGTCTGGATAGGGGGTAGTGAGATGCTGTAGGTCTGGATAGGGGGTAGTGAGATGCTGTAGGTCTGAAAAGTGGGTAGTGAGATGTTGTAGGTCTGGATAGGGGATAGTTAGATGCTGTAGGTCTGGCTAGGGGCAGTGATATGCTGTAGGTCTGGATAGGGGGAAGTGAGATGCTGTAGGTCTGGCTAAGGGGTAGTGAGATGCTGTAAGTCTGGATAGGGGGTAGTGAGATGCTGTAGGTCTTGATAGGGGGTAGTGAGATGCTGTAGGACTCGATAGCGTGTAGTGAATGCTGTAAGTCTGGATAGGGGGTAGTGAGATGCTGTAGGTCTGGATAAGGGGGTAGTGAGATGCTGTAGGTCTGGATAGTGGGTAGTGAGATGCTGTAAGTCTGGATAGGGTGTAGTGAGATGCTGTAGGTCTGGATAGGGGGTAGTGAGATGCTGTAGGTCTGGATAGGGGGTAGTGAGATGCTGTAGGTCTGGATAGGGGATAGTGAGATGCTGTAGGTCTGGATAGGGTGTAGTGAGATGCTGTAAGTCTGGATAGGGGTAGTGAGATGCTGTAGGTCTGGATAGGGGGTAGTGAGATGCTGTAAGTCTGGATAGGGGATAGTGAGATGCTGTAGGTCTGGATAGGGTGTAGTGAGATGCTGTAAGTCTGGATAGGGTGTAGTGAGATGCTGTAGGTCTGGATAGGGGGTAGTGAGATGCTGTAGGTCAGGATAGGGGGTAGTGAGATGCTGTAAGTCTGGATAGGGTGTAGTGAGATGTTGTAGGTCTGGATAGGGGGTAGTGAGATGCTGTAGGTCTGGATAGGGGGTAGTGAGATGCTGTAGGTCTGGATAGGGGATAGTGAGATGCTGTAGGTCTGGATAGGGTGTAGTGAGATGCTGTAAGTCTGGATAGGGGTAGTGAGATGCTGTAGGTCTGGATAGGGGGTAGTGAGATGCTGTAGGTCAGGATAGGGGGTAGTGAGATGCTGTAGGTCTGGCTAGGGGGTAGTGATATGCTGTAGGTCAGGATAGTGGGTAGTGAGATGCTGTAGGTCTGAATAGGGGGAAGTGAGATGCTGTAGGTTTGGCTAGGGTGTAGTGAGATGCTGTAGGTCTGGATAGGGGATAGTGAGATGCTGTAGGTCTGCATAGGGGATAGTGAGATGCTGTAGGTCTGGATATGGGGTAGTGAGATGCTGTAGGTCTGGATAGGGGATAGTGAGATGCTGTAGGTCTGGATAGGGTGTAGTGAGATGCTGTAAGTCTGGATAGGGTGTAGTGAGATGCTGTAGGTCTGGATAGGGGGTAGTGAGATGCTGTATGTCAGGATAGGGGGTAGTGAGATGCTGTAGGTCTGGATAGGGGGTAGTGAGATGCTGTAGGTCAGGATAGTGGGTAGTGAGATGCTGTAGGTCTGAATAGGGGGTAGTGAGATGTTGTAGGTTTGGCTAGGGTGTAGTGAGATGCTGTAGGTCTGAATAGGGGGTAGTGAGATGTTGTAGGTTTGGCTAGGGTGTAGTGAGATGCTGTAGGTCTGGATAGGGGATAGTGAGATGCTGTAGGTCTGGATAGGGGTAGTGAGATGCTGTAGGTCTGGATAGGGGGTAGTGAGATGTTGCAGGTCTGGATAGCGGGTAGTTAGATGCTGTAGGTCTGGCTAGGGGGTAGTGAGATGCTGTAGGTGTGGATAAGGGGTAGTGAGATGCTGTAGGTCTGGCTAGGGGGTAGTTAGATGCTGTAGGTCTGGCTAGGGGGTAGTGAGATGTTGCAGGTCTGGATAGGGGGTAGTTAGATGCTGTAGGTCTGGATAGGGGGTAGTGAGATGCTGTAGGTCTGGATAGGGGGTAGTGAGATGCTGTAGGTCTGGCTAGGGGCAGTGAGATGCTGTATGTCTGGATAGGGGGTAGTGAGATGCTGTAGGTCTGGCTAGGGGGTAGTGAGATGTTGTAGGTCTGGCTAGGGGGTAGTGAGATGTTGCAGGTCTGGATAGCGGGTAGTGAGATGCCGTAGGTCTGAAAAGTGGGTAGTGAGATGCTGTAGGTCTGGATAGGGGGTAGTGAGATGCTGTAGGTCTGGATAGGGGTTGGTAAGATGCTTTAGGTCTGGATAGGGGGTAGTGAGATGCTGTAGGTGTGGATAGGGGATAGTAAGATGCTGTAGGTCTGGCTATGAGGTAGTGAGATGCAGTAGGTCTGGATAGGCGGTAATGAGATGCTGTAGATCTGACTAGGAGGTAGTGAGATGCTGTAGGTCTGGATAGGGGTAGTGAGATGCTGTAGGTCTGAAAAGTGGGTAGTGAGATGCTGTAGGTCTGGATAGGGGGTAGTGAGATGTTGCAGGTCTGGATAAGGGTAGTGAGATGTTGTAGATCTGGATAGGGTGTAGTGAGATGCTGTAGGTCTGGATAGGGGGTAGTGAGATGTTGTAGGTCTGTATAAGGGTAGTGAGATGTTGTAGATCTGGATAGGGTGTAGTGAGATGCTGTAGGCTTGAAAAGTGGGTAGTGAGATGCTGTAGGTCTTGATAGGGTGTAGTGAGATGCTGTAGGTCTGGATAGGGGGTAGTGAGATGTTGTAGGTCTGTATAAGGGGTAGTGAGATGCTGTAGGTCTGGATAGTGGGTAGTGAGATGCTGTAGGTCTGGAAAGCGGGTAGTTAGATGCTGTAGGTCTGGCTAGGGGGTAGTGAGATGTTGCAGGTCTGGATAAGGGGTAGTGAGATGCTGTAGGTCTAGATAAGGGTTAATGAGATGCTGTAGGTCTGTATAAGGGGTAGTGAGATGTTGTAGGTCTAGCTAGGGGGTAGTGAGATGCTGTAGGTCTGGAAAGCGGGTAGTGAGATGCCGTAGGTCTGTATAAGGCATAGTGAGATGCTGCAGGATAATCTTAAACAGACAGACAGAGACAGACAGACAGAAACAGATACAGAGACAGACAGACAGACAAATGCAGATGGCAACCTGAGAAGAATGTTTTGAAAAAAAAGTGAGTAGTTTTATATGATGATTTCCAAGTTATTTCATATTTTTCAAAAAAGTTAATGCTAGTAAATATTTCTTTTTAGACAATTGGGCGTCTGAGGCCCAAGAGTTTCGGTACAAGGCGTTGGAGCATGGTAAATTTGAGCTGAGGATTCCCCCTAACCCTGATGGCAGCTGCCGCATACCACACAACAGTATCATCAAGGTAAACACTAGGGCTGTCATTGATAAGAAATGTTTATCGATTTGATAATCGACAAAATTATTACCGATACGCTACTTCGATTCGATTCAGCGAATCAAATTCAAAATGAATGAAAACCAGCAATGTGCTTATGAGGAATGGTTGTAGTTCGCGTGTGGGGTGATTTTTCGACCTATTGACCACAGCCCTAACGCATACACATTCATCTGTGTGAATTCAAGGATAAATGGAATGGACGCACACAGTTGTGGTGGGGAGTTTATGTGTTGTTCAAGCTGTGTTTTCCTAAAAAATAATTTATTTACCTAATTTGCATATGAATCGATATGTTGTGCCTTCTTCGATATCAATATGATTAGTTTTTTTTGCCGATTCATCGATACGGGCGTTATCAATGACAGCCCTAGCAAACACTTCAAGGCTAGATCTTGCCTATCCTGTCTGTCTCTTTATGCGGGTAGTGGCCCTTAAGCAGAGCTACTTTGCGGATATCTCTTTATCAAAAGTATTTTGTGGAAAATAATTTTATAATTGATTATGATAGGTTCTTAATATTTGAACATTTTGTGAATACATTTATTATTATTTTTAATTTGAAATATAATTGATCAAGACAGCACTTCAGGGGTTACTCTAGGCATGGATGGAATCAAGTGACCATTTTGGGATTTTTTTAGATAAGTTGTTTCTCCATCTTATAACTCTGGTGCCTTTGTCCCCCTTCATTTCATTAAGAGACGTTGTCATTATGTGTGTGAGTGTTTGTGTTTGTATGTTTGTGTGTATGTTTGTATGTATGTTTTTGTGTGTTTGAGTATGTGTGTAAAGGCAAGTATGTATGTATATCTGTTTGTGTGTGTTAGTTGTGAGAGTTTATTTTCAGAATTTCGCTTTTCTAAAATTTCTTCTACCAATCTATGCTTGGAGTCTTCTGCATCTGTGATAGCTTAATTTTTAAACGTGGATTTATTCAGAGTTAAGGTTGTTGGTCATTGTCGCACTATTTCACCATCAAATCTATTTTTCAAAATATGCTTTTAAAAGGAAGATATGCCCAAAATATCCTGTATTGTTGTATGATTTTTCAATGGGTAAAGAAAGTGCATTACCTCACATCACAGAAGGATAGATGATCATCTTGTTGTGGAAATTCATAAAGCTAAAAGGTGTGAGGTCATCTTTACAAAACTCGTTCACAAGTTTTATTTCTTTTTGCATTTTGAACTGGTTGCAGCTCCAAGTGAAGTCGAGGGATGGGAAGCTGCTAGACAGGCTGTCTCCCTGGGCCCACTATGTGGGCTGTGCTGAGAAAGCAGTCATCTTCCACCAGGTCTTCTGGAACCCACCCACAGAACAAGTAAGTATACACACAGCCCTGTGCTGAGAAAGCAGTCATCTACCACCAGGTCTTCTGGAACCCACCCGCAGAACAAGTAAGTACACACAACCGATTGTAGATCTGAGCCAACTAATCCAGGTAAGTATAGGGATGCCCAAGCAGACATAAGTCTTGGTGCATAGGAAAGGATTCTTGTAGCAGAACAGTTATTGCTGGCTGACAGCACTACCATATAAGCCTTTATACGAACACTAAACACCAGAAAAATAACGAAGACAATAAAAAAATGATAGTTCACATGTTCAATGGAATCTGAATCAGAAACAATATAGTCCATTCTCAAACATTTGAAGATATCAAACTTTTATCATGATGTTTCTAGTAAACCTTTGATATTCAAGACTTTATCCATCTTGTAATGTCTGTGCACACAATGAATAATTAAACAAATTCTGGTTATACTTTCTAATGATCTTGTGAGTTTGACAGTGCTTAATGGACATGGCATATCACAAATTTCACACCTGGGTCATATGATGGCATACCTGTCAACTCTACTGATTTGAGCAGTACTCTACTGATTTTGAACCCCAAAATTGCTGTCTACTGATTTAGCACCTGATTTGAATATATCTACTGATTAGCTACTGATTTCGCTGACTTTGAAAAATCCTCCATCTTTTTCTCAGCAAGTAGGTCAGTCTCTTCCCTTCTATCCAGTGTATCTCACCTGACCCAATTACTGGGTGTGGTAATCAGTAGGTATTAATAGCCAATCCCTTACTAATTGGAATTATCATGCACCCATGTATTGTTCTATGCACCTTTAAAAGGGAAAGGTGCATTGTGGGCTAGCATCATCAGATATCATCTCAAGAAAAATCTACAATGGCTGACAATAAAAATGTACCACCTCGTAAAATACAGAGGTATCTGTGTAAATTTAGTGACAAAATGGCTTGACAATATTCCGAAATTAGGAGCAAAATGGGTGATTCTTTTGCTTACTTCTTGACATTTAGTTTGGATATACCTATAGGAAATGGAGGAAAAAACAGATATGAAATAGCATATAGGGACTCCTGCACATAAGGAGAATGCAAGGACATTGCAGACAACAAACAAAATCACATCATTTGCTACTACAAAAGATGGTTACCCCTAGCAGAACCTGTTTTTGAACTTTATTGCTCAACACTTTCTGCCATTTGCAGTGGCTGATGAATTCAACAAGCTTTCAAAGTAAAAAAAAATAAAAAACCTTAAACATATGTGTATGGTTATCAGATTGTGACAGTTTGACATCCCTGTATCTTTTTTGGGAGTTGCCAGTATCAGTTAAGATTCATTACTGCACCATACTGTACATTCGAAAATGTTAAATATCAATACCAAAGTATCAATTTGACTAAATATCAATTTTAGTTACATCACACACATTTCTCAGGGGAATGTTCTGTACCTATGAATACCTGAACACCCTCTACTGTGATGTAATTTTGTCTCTTAAAAAAATAATTCTGAATAGATAGTGTATTCTAAAATGTTCCATATCAGTAACAATGAGGGATTTTGACTCAAGATTTTTATGTTCATGCTCTGTAATGTTCTGAACCTTGGAACAACCGACATCCTGTGTTGTGAAATGATAAGGTCTCTGAGAAAAAATCCTGAATAGATAGTTTGTTCTTAAATGTTTGATATTTCGTGACCTTTACAGAAATATGTGATGAAACATCCACGGCCAGAACAACCAAACAGACTGCGTATTTACGAATCTCATGTTGGCATCTCGTCCTTTGAGGGGAAGGTGGCATCCTACAAGCATTTCGCCGATAACGTCATACCCAGGATAAAGGATCTAGGTAAGGGATTCAGGACTATGAAAATGATTGTCATTTGCTTTCTTTCGCTTTTGTTTCAGAATTTCATTTCAAATCATGATCTGTTTATTGATGTACATTTGTTTTTTAGTTAAATGTTATCATCTTAACTCAGGTTATCTATTTATTGTAAATATTTTGTAATTACTTGACATTTTCTGAAGTGTGCATCTTTGTAACATATATTTATTCAAACCCTTGAAGAGAAATTCTCCATTTTTCTTTTCATCCATAACGTTTTCCACAATTTCTTACAGGAAGAATGACTGTTTAACTCCTCTATGTATTACACGAAGATAGACCATAGAGATCTGTTCACAATAGTGGGCTTTCTCATGAGAATAGTTCATATACTATGGTTTCACTTTATATCAGACGTTCACCTAAGTATGCATGCAATGACTTTTTCAGGGTACAACTCTATCCAGCTGATGGCCATTATGGAACATGCCTACTATGCAAGCTTTGGCTACCAAGTCACAAGCTTCTTTGCTGCTTCTAGGTCAGTCTTCTGTATTTCTCTTTCATTTCTCAAATAATTGTTTATCCATTGCTTGTCATAAAGTTTATAGGGTATCAGAGGTAGTACTTGGAAGCTATTTCCTTGAACAATATATTAAAGGGAAGGGAGATATATAATTAAATAAATTATGTATCTCTCGATAATCCAAGCCTTTTTTGAAGAGTTTGTAAAGCAATAGTTGTCTATTATAAGAGTTTCTTCCGCTTCTATCAGTTTCTTTCATAGAGACCCTTTGCTATCATCCAACAGTTGCTGCCCAACCAGGCAGGTTTCATTGAACTGACAAGTTTATTTATGATACTTAGAAAGTTTAGGTCTCACTTTAAGAGGTTTAAGTGCTAATAGCTGATCATCTTTTGTCGTTGTATTTTTTCAGTCGCTGCAGTACGCCTGAGGTACTACTAGCCCCCCTGTGTCAGAAACTGCTGGGTGATTGTCAGACTCTGATCATTTTTGTTGTGTTTTTTTCAGTCGCTGCAGTATGCCTGAGGTACTAATAGCCCCACTGTGTCAGAAACTGCTGATGATTACCAAACTCTGATCATCGTTTGTTGTCATATTTTTTCAGTTACTGCTGTTTGCCTGAGGTACTTATAGCCCCACTGTGTCAGACACTGCTGGGTGATTACCAAACTCTGATCATCTTTTGTTGTTGTGTATTTTCAGTCGCTATGGTACGCCTGAGGAGCTGAAGGAGCTTATAGATGTGGCTCACTCGCAAGGTCTGACCGTCCTACTGGACGTCGTCCACAGCCACGCCTCACAGAACACCGAGGACGGCCTCAACCGCTTCGACGGCTCCGACGGCTGCTTCTTCCATGACAACCCCAGAGGGACCCACAAGTTGTGGGATAGTCGCCTGTTTGACTACACCCAGTAAGTAGACTGTTCCTGGCAATCACATGACAACCTGAGAGGGACACACAAGTTGCGGGATAGTCGCCTGTTTGACTACACCCAGTAAGTAGACTGTCCCTGGCAATCACAAGACAACCAAAGAGGGACCCACAAGTTGTGGGATAGTCGCCTGTTTGATTACACCCAGTAAGTAGACTGTCCCTGGCAATCACATGACAACCTGAGAGGGACACACAAGTTGTGGGATAGTCGCCTGTTTGACTACACCCAGTAAGTAGACTGTCCCTGGCAATCACAAGACAACCAAAGAGGGACCCACAAGTTGTGGGATAGTCGCCTGTTTGATTACACCCAGTAAGTAGACTGTCCCTGGCAATCACATGACAATCCCAGAGGGACACACAAGTTGTGGGATAGTCGCCTGTTTGATTACACCCAGTAAGTAGACTGTCCCTGGCAATCACATGACAACCAAAGAGGGACACACAAGTTGTGGGATAGTCGCCTGTTTGACTACACCCAGTAAGTAGACTGTCCCTGGCAATCACATGACAACCAAAGAGGGACACACAAGTTGTGGGATAGTCGCCTGTTTGATTACACCCAGTAAGTAGACTGTCCCTGGCAATCACATGACAATCCCAGAGGGACACACAAGTTGTGGGATAGTCGCCTGTTTGACTACACCCAGTAAGTAGACTGTCCCTGGCAATCACATGACAACCCCAGAGGGACACACAAGTTGTGGGATAGTTGCCTGTTTGACTACACCCAGTAAGTAGACTGTCCCTGGCAATCACATGACAACCTGAGAGGGACCCACAAGTTGTGGGATAGTCACCTGTTTGACTACACCCAGTAAGTAGACTGTCCCTGGCAATCACATGACAATCCCAGAGGGACACACAAGTTGTGGGATAGTCGCCTGTTTGACTACACCCAGTAAGTAGACTGTCCCAGGCAATCACATGACAACCTGAGAGGGACACACAAGTTGTGGGATAGTCGCCTGTTTGACTACACCCAGTAAGTAGACTGTCCCTGGCAATCACATGACAACCAAAGAGGGACTCACAAGTTGTGGGATAGTCGCCTGTTTGACTACACCCAGTAAGTAGACTGTCCCAGGCAATCACATGACAACCTGAGAGGGACCCACAAGTTCTGGGATAGTCACCTGTTTGACTACACCCAGTAAGTAGACTGTCCCTGGCAATCACATGACAACCAAAGAGAGACCCACAAGTTGTGAGATAGTCGCCTGTTTGACTACACCCAGTAAGTAGACTGTCCCTGGCAATCACATGACAACCTGAGAGGGACCTACAAGTTGTGGGATAGTCGCCTGTTTGACTACACCCAGTAAGTAGACTGTCCCTGGCAATCACATGACAACCAAAGAGGGACCCACAAGTTGTGGGATAGTCGCCTGTTTGACTACACCCAGTAAGTAGACTGTCCCTGGCAATCACATGACAACCAAAGAGGGACCCACAAGTTGTGGGATAGTCGCCTGTTTGACTACACCCAGTAAGTAGACTGTCCCTGGCAATCACATGACAACCAAAGAGGGACCCACAAGTTGTGGGATAGTCGCCTGTTTGATTACACCCAGTAAGTAGACTGTCCCTGGCAATCACATGACAACCTGAG
Organism: Maea johnstoni; assembly: GCA_963942565.1. NCBI lineage: Eukaryota > Metazoa > Annelida > Polychaeta > Spionida > Magelonidae > Maea > Maea johnstoni. Next base: position 29,357,416 of record OZ012693.1, on the reverse strand, counting down.
AGGGACACACAAGTTGTGGGATAGTCGCCTGTTTGATTACACCCAGTAAGTAGACTGTCCCTGGCAATCACATGACAACCAAAGAGGGACCCACAAGTTGTGGGATAGTCGCCTGTTTGATTACACCCAGTAAGTAGACTGTCCCTTGCAATCACATGACAACCAAAGAGGGACCCACAAGTTGTGGGATAGTCGCCTGTTTGATTACACCCAGTAAGTAGACTGTCCCTGGCAATCACATGACAACCTCAGAGGGACCCACAAGTTGTGGGATAGTCGCCTGTTTGACTACACCCAGTAAGTAGACTGTCCCTGGCAATCACATGACAACCAAAGAGGGACCCACAAGTTGTGGGATAGTCGCCTGTTTGATTACACCCAGTAAGTAGACTGTCCCTGGCAATCACATGACAACCTGAGAGGGACACACAAGTTGTGGGATAGTTGCCTGTTTGACTACACCCAGTAAGTAGACTGTCCCTGGCAATCACATGACAACCTGAGAGGGACCCACAAGTTGTGGGATAGTCGCCTGTTTGACTACACCCAGTAAGTAGACTGTCCCTGGCAATCACATAACAACCAAAGAGGGACCCACAAGTTGTGGGATAGTCACCTGTTTGACTACACCCAGTAAGTAGACTGTCCCTGGCAATCACATGACAACCAAAGAGGGACCCACAAGTTGTGGGATAGTCACCTGTTTGACTAGACCCAGTAAGTAGACTGTCCCTGGCAATCACATGACAACCTGAGAGGGACCCACAAGTTGTGGGATAGTCGCCTGTTTGACTACACCCAGTAAGTAGACTGTCCCTGGCAATCACATGACAACCTGAGAGGGACACACAAGTTGTGGGACAGTCGCCTGTTTGACTACACCCAGTAAGTAGACTGTCCCTGGCAATCGCATGACAACCAAAGAGGGACCCACAAGTTGTGGGATAGTCACCTGTTTGACTACACCCAGTAAGTAGACTGTCCCTGGCAATCACATGACAACCTGAGAGGGACCCACAAGTTGTGGGATAGTCGCCTGTTTGACTAAACCCAGTAAGTAGACTGTCCCTGGCAATCACATGACAACCAAAGAGGGACCCACAAGTTGTGGGATAGTCGCCTGTTTGACTACACCCAGTAAGTAGACTGTCCCTGGCAATCACATGACAACCAAAGAGGGACCCACAAGTTTTGGGATAGTCGCCTGTTTGACTACACCCAGTAAGTAGACTGTCCCTGGCAATCACATGACAACCTGAGAGGGACACACAAGTTGTGGGATAGTCGCCTGTTTGACTACACCCAGTAAGTAGACTGTCCCTGGCAATCACATGACAACCAAAGAGGGACCCACAAGTTGTGGGATAGTCGCCTGTTTGACTACACCCAGTAAGAAGTCTGTCCCTGGCAATCACATGACAACCAAAGAGGGACCCACAAGTTGTGGGATAGTCGCCTGTTTGACTACACCCAGTAAGTTGACTGTCCCTGGCAATCACATGACAACCAAAGAGGGACACACAAGTTGTGGGATAGTCGCCTGTTTGACTACACCCAGTAAGTAGACTGTCCCTGGCAATCACATGACAACCTGAGAGGGACACACAAGTTGTGGGATAGTCGCCTGTTTGACTACACCCAGTAAGTAGACTGTCCCTGGCAATCACATGACAACCTGAGAGGGACACACAAGTTGTGGGATAGTCGCCTGTTTGATTACACCTAGTAAGTAGACTGTCCCTGGCAATCTCATGACAACCTGAGAGGGACCCACAAGTTGTGGGATAGTCGCCTGTTTGACTACACCCAGTAAGTAGACTGTCCCTGGCAATCACATGACAACCAAAGAGGGACCCACAAGTTGTGGGATAGTCGCCTGTTTGACTACACCCAGTAAGTAGACTGTCCCAGGCAATCACATGACAATCCCAGAGGGACCCACAAGTTGTGGGATAGTCACCTGTTTGACTACACCCAGTAAGTAGACTGTCCCTGGCAATCACATGACAACCTGAGAGGGACACACAAGTTGTGGGATAGTCGCCTGTTTGATTACACCCAGTAAGTAGACTGTCCCTGGCAATCACATGACAACCTGAGAGGGACACACAAGTTGTGGGATAGTCGCCTGTTTGACTACACCCAGTAAGTAGACTGTCCCAGGCAATCACATGACAACCTGAGAGGGACCTACAAGTTGTGGGATAGTCACCTGTTTGACTACACCCAGTAAGTAGACTGTCCCAGGCAATCACATGACAACCTGAGAGGGACCCACAAGTTGTGGGATAGTCGCCTGTTTGACTACACCCAGTAAGTAGACTGTCCCTGGCAATCACATGACAACCAAAGAGGGACCCACAAGTTGTGGGATAGTCGCCTGTTTGACTACACCCAGTAAGTAGACTGTCCCTGGCAATCACATGTCAACCTGAGAGGGACCCACAAGTTGTGGGATAGTCGCCTGTTTGACTACACCCAGTAAGTAGACTGTCCCTGGCAATCACATGACAACCTGAGAGGGACCCACAAGTTGTGGGATAGTCGCCTGTTTGACTACACCCAGTAAGTAGACTGTCCCTGGCAATCACATGACAACCAAAGAGGGACCCACACGTTGTGGGATAGTCGCCTGTTTGATTACACCCAGTAAGTAGACTGTCCCTGGCAATCACATGACAACCAAAGAGGGACTCACAAGTTGTGGGATAGTCGCCTGTTTGACTACACCCAGTAAGTAGTCTGTCCCTGGCAATCACATGACAACCTGAGAGGGACCCACAAGTTGTGGGATAGTCGCCTGTTTGACTACACCCAGTAAGTAGTCTGTCCCTGGCAATCACATGACAACCTGAGAGGGACACACAAGTTGTGGGATAGTCGCCTGTTTGACTACACCCAGTAAGTAGACTGTCCCTGGCAATCACATGACAACCTGAGAGGGACCCACAAGTTGTGGGATAGTCGCCTGTTTGACTACACCCAGTAAGTAGACTGTCCCTGGCAATCACATGACAACCTGAGAGGGACACACAAGTTGTGGGATAGTCGCCTGTTTAACAACACCCAGTAAGTAGACTGTCCCTGGCAATCACATGACAACCTGAGAGGGACACACAAGTTGTGGGATAGTCGCCTGTTTGACTACACCCAGTAAGTAGATTGTCCCTGGCAATCACATGACAACCCCAGAGGGACCCACAAGTTGTGGGATAGTCGCCTGTTTAACAACACCCAGTAAGTAGACTGTCCCTGGCAATCACATGACAACCTGAGAGGGACACACAAGTTGTGGGATAGTCGCCTGTTTGACTACACCCAGTAAGTAGACTGTCCCAGGCAATCACATGACAACCAAAGAGGGACCCACAAGTTGTGGGATAGTCGCCTGTTTAACTACACCCAGTAAGTAGACTGTCCCTGGCAATCACATGACAACCTGAGAGGGACACACAAGTTGTGGGATAGTCGCCTGTTTGACTACACCCAGTAAGTAGACTGTCCCTGGCAATCACATGACAACCTGAGAGGGACCCACAAGTTGTGGGATAGTCGCCTGTTTGACTACACCCAGTAAGTAGACTGTCCCTGGCAATCACATGACAACCTGAGAGGGACCCACAAGTTGTGGGATAGTCGCCTGTTTGACTACACCCAGTAAGTAGACTGTCCCTGGCAATCACATGACAACCTGAGAGGGACACACAAGTTGTGGGATAGTCGCCTGTTTAACAACACCCAGTAAGTAGACTGTCCCTGGCAATCACATGACAACCTGAGAGGGACACACAAGTTGTGGGATAGTCGCCTGTTTGACTACACCCAGTAAGTAGATTGTCCCTGGCAATCACATGACAACCCCAGAGGGACCCACAAGTTGTGGGATAGTCGCCTGTTTAACAACACCCAGTAAGTAGACTGTCCCTGGCAATCACATGACAACCTGAGAGGGACACACAAGTTGTGGGATAGTCGCCTGTTTGACTACACCCAGTAAGTAGACTGTCCCAGGCAATCACATGACAACCAAAGAGGGACCCACAAGTTGTGGGATAGTCGCCTGTTTAACTACACCCAGTAAGTAGACTGTCCCTGGCAATCACATGACAACCTGAGAGGGACACACAAGTTGTGGGATAGTCGCCTGTTTGACTACACCCAGTAAGTAGACTGTCCCTGGCAATCACATGACAACCTGAGAGGGACCCACAAGTTGTGGGATAGTCGCCTGTTTGACTACACCCAGTAAGTAGACTGTCCCTGGCAATCACATGACAACCTGAGAGGGACCCACAAGTTGTGGGATAGTCGCCTGTTTGACTACACCCAGTAAGTAGACTGTCCCTGGCAATCACATGACAACCTGAGAGGGACCCACAAGTTGTGGGATAGTCGCCTGTTTGACTACACCCAGTAAGTAGACTGTCCCTGGCAATCACATGACAATCCCAGAGGGACACACAAGTTGTGGGATAGTCACCTGTTTGACTACACCCAGTAAGTAGACTGTTCCAGGCAATCACATGACAACCTGAGAGGGACCCACAAGTTGTGGGATAGTCGCCTGTTTGACTACACCCAGTAAGTAGACTGTCCGTGGCAATCACATGACAACCCCAGAGGGACCCACAAGTTGTGGGATAGTCGCCTGTTTGACTACACCCAGTAAGTAGACTGTCCCTGGCAATCACATGACAACCTCAGAGGGACACACAAGTTGTGGGATAGTCGCCTGTTTGATTACACCCAGTAAGTAGACTGTCCCTGGCAATCACATGACAACCAAAGAGGGACACACAAGTTGTGGGATAGTCGCCTGTTTGATTACACCCAGTAAGTAGACTGTCCCTGGCAATCACATGACAACCTGAGAGGGACCCACAAGTTGTGGGATAGTCGCCTGTTTGATTACACCCAGTAAGTAGACTGTCCCTGGCAATCACATGACAATCCCAGAGTGACCCACAAGTTGTGGGATAGTCGCCTGTTTGACTACACCCAGTAAGTAGACTGTCCCTGGCAATCACATGACAACCAAAGAGGGACCAACAAGTTGTGGGATAGTCGCCTGTTTGACTACACCCAGTAAGTAGACTGTCCCAGGCAATCACATGACAACCCCAGAGGGACACACAAGTTGTGGGATAGTCGCCTGTTTGACTACACCCAGTAAGTAGACTGTCCCAGGCAATCACATGACAACCTGAGAGGGACCCACAAGTTGTGGGATAGTCGCCTGTTTGACTACACCCAGTAAGTAGACTGTCCCTGGCAATCACATGACAACCAAAGAGGGACCAACAAGTTGTGGGATAGTCACCTGTTTGACTACACCCAGTAAGTAGACTGTCCCTGGCAATCACATGACAATCCCAGAGTGACCCACAAGTTGTGGGATAGTCGCCTGTTTGACTACACCCAGTAAGTAGACTGTCCCTGGCAATCACATGACAACCTGAGAGGGACACACAAGTTGTGGGATAGTCGCCTGTTTGATTACACCCAGTAAGTAGACTGTCCCTGGCAATCACATGACAACCAAAGAGGGACCAACAAGTTGTGGGATAGTCGCCTGTTTGACTACACCCAGTAAGTAGACTGTCCCAGGCAATCACATGACAACCCCAGAGGGACACACAAGTTGTGGGATAGTCGCCTGTTTGACTACACCCAGTAAGTAGACTGTCCCAGGCAATCACATGACAACCCCAGAGGGACACACAAGTTGTGGGATAGTCGCCTGTTTGACTACACCCAGTAAGTAGACTGTCCCAGGCAATCACATGACAACCCCAGAGGGACACACAAGTTGTGGGATAGTCGCCTGTTTGACTACACCCAGTAAGTAGACTGTCCCTGGCAATCACATGACAACCTGAGAGGGACACACAAGTTGTGGGATAGTCGCCTGTTTGATTACACCCAGTAAGTAGACTGTCCCAGGCAATCACATGACAACCAAAGAGGGACCAACAAGTTGTGGGATAGTCGCCTGTTTGATTACACCCAGTAAGTAGACTGTCCCTGGCAATCACATGACAACCAAAGAGGGACCCACAAGTTGTGGGATAGTCGCCTGTTTGACTACACCCAGTAAGTAGACTGTCCCAGGCAATCACATGACAACCCCAGAGGGACACACAAGTTGTGGGATAGTCGCCTGTTTGACTACACCCAGTAAGTAGACTGTCCCAGGCAATCACATGACAACCTGAGAGGGACACACAAGTTGTGGGATAGTCGCCTGTTTGACTACACCCAGTAAGTAGACTGTCCCTGGCAATCACATGACAACCCCAGAGGGACCCACAAGTTGTGGGATAGTCGCCTGTTTAACAACACCCAGTAAGTAGACTGTCCCTGGCAATCACATGACAACCCCAGAGGGACACACAAGTTGTGGGATAGTCGCCTGTTTGATTACACCCAGTAAGTAGACTGTCCCTGGCAATCACATGACAACCTGAGAGGGACACACAAGTTGTGGGATAGTCGCCTGTTTGATTACACCCAGTAAGTAGACTGTCCCTGGCAATCACATGACAACCAAAGAGGGACACACAAGTTGTGGGATAGTCGCCTGTTTGATTACACCCAGTAAGTAGCCTGTCCCTGGCAATCACATGACAACCTGAGAGGGACACACAAGTTGTGGGATAGTCGCCTGTTTGACTACACCCAGTAAGTAGACTGTCCCTGGCAATCACATGACAACCCCAGAGGGACCCACAAGTTGTGGGATAGTCGCCTGTTTGATTACACCCAGTAAGTAGTCTGTCCCTGGCAATCACATGACAACCTGAGAGGGACACACAAGTTGTGGGATAGTCGCCTGTTTGACTACACCCAGTAAGTAGACTGTCCCTGGCAATCACATGACAACCAAAGAGGGACCCACAAGTTGTGGGATAGTCGCCTGTTTGACTACACCCAGTAAGTAGACTGTCCCTGGCAATCACATGACAACCCCAGAGGGACACACAAGTTGTGGGATAGTCGCCTGTTTGATTACACCCAGTAAGTAGACTGTCCCTGGCAATCACATGACAACCAAAGAGGGACCCACAAGTTGTGGGATAGTCGCCTGTTTGACTACACCCAGTAAGTAGACTGTCCCTGGCAATCACATGACAACCCCAGAGGGACACACAAGTTGTGGGATAGTCGCCTGTTTGACTACACCCAGTAAGTAGACTGTCCCTGGCAATCACATGACAACCCCAGAGGGACACACAAGTTGTGGGATAGTCGCCTGTTTGATTACACCCAGTAAGTAGACTGTCCCTGGCAATCACATGACAACCCCAGAGGGACACACAAGTTGTGGGATATTCGCCTGTTTGACTACACCCAGTAAGTAGACTGTCCCAGGCAATCACATGACAACCAAAGAGGGACACACAAGTTGTGGGATAGTCGCCTGTTTGATTACACCCAGTAAGTAGACTGTCCCTGGCAATCACATGACAACCTGAGAGGGACACACAAGTTGTGGGATAGTCGCCTGTTTGACTACACCCAGTAAGTAGACTGTCCCTGGCAATCACATGACAACCAAAGAGGGACCAACAAGTTGTGGGATAGTCGCCTGTTTGATTACACCCAGTAAGTAGACTGTCCCTGGCAATCACATGACAACCTCAGAGGGACACACAAGTTGTGGGATAGTCGCCTGTTTGATTACACCCAGTAAGTAGACTGTCCCTGGCAATCACATGACAACCTGAGAGGGACACACAAGTTGTGTGATAGTCGCCTGTTTGACTACACCCAGTAAGTAGACTGTCCCAGGCAATCACATGACAACCAAAGAGGGACACACAAGTTGTGGGATAGTCGCCTGTTTGATTACACCCAGTAAGTAGACTGTCCCTGGCAATCACATGACAACCCCAGAGGGACACACAAGTTGTGGGATATTCGCCTGTTTGACTACACCCAGTAAGTAGACTGTCCCAGGCAATCACATGACAACCAAAGAGGGACACACAAGTTGTGGGATAGTCGCCTGTTTGATTACACCCAGTAAGTAGACTGTCCCTGGCAATCACATGACAACCTGAGAGGGACACACAAGTTGTGGGATAGTCGCCTGTTTGACTACACCCAGTAAGTAGACTGTCCCAGGCAATCACATGACAACCTGAGAGGGACACACAAGTTGTGGGATAGTCGCCTGTTTGACTACACCCAGTAAGTAGACTGTCCCAGGCAATCACATGACAACCAAAGAGGGACACACAAGTTGTGAGATAGTCGCCTGTTTGATTACACCCAGTAAGTAGACTGTCCCAGGCAATCACATGACAACCTGAGAGGGACACACAAGTTGTGGGATAGTCGCCTGTTTGACTACACCCAGTAAGTAGACTGTCCCTGGCAATCACATGACAACCCCAGAGGGACCCACAAGTTGTGGGATAGTCGCCTGTTTAACAACACCCAGTAAGTAGACTGTCCCTGGCAATCACATGACAACCCCAGAGGGACACACAAGTTGTGGGATAGTCGCCTGTTTGATTACACCCAGTAAGTAGTCTGTCCCTGGCAATCACATGACAACCTGAGAGGGACCCACAAGTTGTGGGATAGTCGCCTGTTTGACTACACCCAGTAAGTAGACTGTCCCAGGCAATCACATGACAACCCCAGAGGGACCCACAAGTTGTGGGATAGTCGCCTGTTTGACTACACCCAGTAAGTAGACTGTCCCAGGCAATCACATGACAACCTGAGAGGGACACACAAGTTGTGGGATAGTCGCCTGTTTGATTACACCCAGTAAGTAGACTGTCCCTGGCAATCACATGACAACCAAAGAGGGACCAACAAGTTGTGGGATAGTCGCCTGTTTGACTACACCCAGTAAGTAGACTGTCCCAGGCAATCACATGACAACCCCAGAGGGACCCACAAGTTGTGGGATAGTCGCCTGTTTAACAACACCCAGTAAGGAGACTGTCCCTGGCAATCACATGACAACCAAAGAGGGACCCACAAGTTGTGGGATAGTCGCCTGTTTGACTACACCCAGTAAGTAGACTGTCCCTGGCAATCACATGACAACCTCAGAGGGACACACAAGTTGTGGGATAGTCGCCTGTTTGATTACACCCAGTAAGTAGACTGTCCCTGGCAATCACATGACAACCCCAGAGGGACACACAAGTTGTGGGATAGTCGCCTGTTTGATTACACCCAGTAAGTAGACTGTCCCTGGCAATCACATGACAACCAAAGAGGGACCAACAAGTTGTGGGATAGTCGCCTGTTTGATTACACCCAGTAAGTAGACTGTCCCTGGCAATCACATGACAACCAAAGAGGGACCAACAAGTTGTGGGATAGTCGCCTGTTTGATTACACCCAGTAAGTAGACTGTCCCAGGCAATCACATGACAACCAAAGAGGGACACACAAGTTGTGGGATAGTCGCCTGTTTGACTACACCCAGTAAGTAGACTGTCCCTGGCAATCACATGACAACCCCAGAGGGACCCACAAGTTGTGGGATAGTCGCCTGTTTGACTACACCCAGTAAGTAGACTGTCCCAGGCAATCACATGACAACCCCAGAGGGACACACAAGTTGTGGGATAGTCGCCTGTTTGACTACACCCAGTAAGTAGACTGTCCCTGGCAATCACATGACAACCCCAGAGGGACACACAAGTTGTGGGATAGTCGCCTGTTTGACTACACCCAGTAAGTAGACTGTCCCTGGCAATCACATGACAACCCCAGAGGGACCCACAAGTTGTGGGATAGTCGCCTGTTTGACTACACCCAGTAAGTAGACTGTCCCTGGCAATCACATGACAACCCCAGAGGGACACACAAGTTGTGGGATAGTCGCCTGTTTGACTACACCCAGTAAGTAGACTGTCCCTGGCAATCACATGACAACCCCAGAGGGACACACAAGTTGTGGGATAGTCGCCTGTTTGACTACACCCAGTAAGTAGACTGTCCCTGGCAATCACATGACAACCAAAGAGGGACCAACAAGTTGTGGGATAGTCGCCTGTTTGACTACACCCAGTAAGTAGTCTGTCCCTGGCAATCACATGACAACCAAAGAGGGACACACAAGTTGTGGGATAGTCGCCTGTTTGACTACACCCAGTAAGTAGACTGTCCCTGGCAATCACATGACAACCTGAGAGGGACACACAAGTTGTGGGATAGTCGCCTGTTTGACTACACCCAGTAAGTAGTCTGTCCCTGGCAATCACATGACAACCAAAGAGGGACACACAAGTTGTGGGATAGTCGCCTGTTTGACTACACCCAGTAAGTAGACTGTCCCTGGCAATCACATGACAACCAAAGAGGGACCCACAAGTTGTGGGATAGTCGCCTGTTTGACTACACCCAGTAAGTAGACTGTCCCTGGCAATCACATGACAACCAAAGAGGGGCCCACAAGTTGCGGTTACAAAAACTGTCGACAGGAGACACTATCATATAATAAGCCTTCATACAATTTAGATCAATTCTTTGACAATATAGATAGATAGAGTTTACATACTTAATGGAGACTTATAAAAGCTAATGAATCTAGGAAATATCTGAAAGGTTCTTTTGACACTTATAAAAGCTAATGAATATAGGAAATATCTGAAAGGTTCTTTTGATTATGGTGTCCAAGAATTTATTGAGTTAAACAGTACTACTTGGATCTGGCTTGTTACATGTCTTGAAACCTATGTTGCACTCTGATATAATAATAATAATGATAATAATCTTTATTTCACGAGGGTAACACAGTCAAATACAAGATTTGATTTTCGCTGACATTTAAACAGCCTGTATCATAAATGCGTCCATTTCTGGTTTAACCCTTTGCTGTTCTGTCTCCAGGTGGGAGGTGCTGCGATTCCTGCTGTCCAACCTGCGCTGGTGGGTGGATGAATACGGCTTCGACGGCTTTAGGTTTGACGGCACCACCTCAATGATCTACCACAGTCACGGCCTGGGTGAGTCCCTACTCCATTGGAACATCTTACATCCTTCACTCCAACCTCTTCATTTAACTCATTCATGCCTGTAGCAGCCAAAACCACCTGACAATTTTGTTGAAATTTCTCAAATAAAAGCAATTAATAGAAAATATTTGAGGGAGAAATGTTCATCAGAATTCTATATACAACTCTCCTTCAAATATTTTCTGAATTTCTGCTTCTATCCAAAGTTATTTTCAATATTATGACAGGTCCAGACGACACTGGTCGAGGAGATCTCCAGGCATGAATGGGTTAAACTACACCCTTCTAACATCATGCACCCTACACCTTTACAACGTTATTCACCCTTCACTATAGTCTTAGCCAGCAGGGCACCAAAATCCTCAACAATAACCCCTCAGGATACCCTCTTAAAATGTCCCTTTCAAGCATATACTGTATACCGTGTTAATATTGCAGCAGTTTAATTAATGCGTACTTTGCGCACCCATGGAGTCCGCATTTATTAAACTTCGCACTATTATTTGGATATTGGATCCCTATTATTTAATCGTTCAACACACTGATATGATAGCTTGTCATTCAACATGAAGACCCTTTGCAGCCTCTGCTGGTACTGAGTTCAATTACGATGTTATCAATGCGCAATGATTAGACTGGCAGTTATCTGCTGGGCGCATTATTTTATATGCGCAATTTTAACATGGTATACAGTAATTGAAGTTTATTACACCTCTATGTAATTCCCCTGACATTGTATAAGTATAGTGTGCCTTATTTCAACAAGTAAATACATGTTTATGGTTGTAATCTGAGTGTATTGCGATCTCCCTTGAAGAAAAGGATGATCAAATGTTTTACAAGTGTCAATTTGTGCGCGCAGTTTTTCAATCCTGGCTATTATGAGAGCTTCTTTCACTTTAGTTATTGTGATCACTATGCATCAGCAGGGCTACTGACAGAAGTATTTTTATTAACCCAATAATGCATACTGCTGCGCCAAAAAAGGCCTGACTATTTGGTGAAATATTTTTCTGAAGAAAGCATAGATGGGAAAATATTTGATTGATAAATGTCAATCGAAACACTGCCAAAACTCTCCTTGAACTGTTTTGCAAAACCATTCTTTATTTCTGTGTTATCCCCAAAAGTATCAAATATCCAGTCAACGGTATCAAGAGATTCATTAGTATGTTAAACCCACTGCTAGCTGGCCCATCACCAGCAATGGGACTGACTTTCTGCAGAGAGAATGGTTAAAATATGTATGAAAGCAATCTTGTGATTGGCCCTGCATTCAAAATGAATTTGGAAATTTCTTTTTTGAAAAGATGCCTTTCATGTCTTTTTTTATAGGCCCTTCACCAGAATTCTTTTTTTGGAAGCAGCTGCATACCAATATTCCAATAAATGTTACTGGTCAATTCACACCTCCGCTATTGCTCTTGTTGTAAGCATTTCTCCCACCTTTCAGGTCAGGGATTTAGTGGGAATTATGAAGAGTACTTTGGCTTGAACACGGACACGGAATCCCTGGTCTATCTGATGCTGGCTAATCACATGCTTCACAAGACCTACCCTTTCATCATCACAGTGGCAGAGGTAGGTTATACCACTGTGAGGACTGGACGTCAGTATCAACTGCCATGTGAGGTGTTGAAGATGTATCTTTATAAAGATTTTGTTTACTGAATTTTCAGAACTGCCACTGCTGCTGCTGCTAATACTTCTACAATTTCTACTGCTACTTCTACTACTACTACTACTACTACTACTACTACTACTACTACTACTACTACTACTATTACTACTACTACTACTACTACTACTACTACTACTACTACTACTACTACTACTACTACTACTACTACTACTACTACTACTACCACTTTTAGCAATGAGGAGGAGAATGATGATGGTAACAGTTATAATATTTAGAATTCACCTAAAGATATGTACTAAAATATATTTCTTTAGTTTTATTGAACTTACTATTTATGCTTTGCAATAAAAAAAACATCTGTTAAAATATTTCTTATTTCTCAGTGTCTTGCTTTTGCTGTACTTGTAGGAGGTGTCTGGCATGCCTGCTTTATGCCGCCCAGTGGAGGAAGGGGGAAATGGATTTGATTATAAACTGGCCATGGCCATCCCAGACAAATGGATCAAGGTAAAAAAAGATTAAACAAAAGCATAGTGGGTTTAGGTAACGTAAGGCTAAGCGGTTGATATTTTGACCAAGTAACATTTGATGCCCTAAATGTATATTTGTAGGGACCCTATTTAAGTGAAATTTAAACTCTCTTGCCCAAAAGCAGTAAATTCTCGGAAATTAGGACTCTTTTTATTAATTATGATTTTTGTTGGTTGATGGTGGCACTGAGACACTGTGACCCAGATTCTCTTATAATAATATGATGCTGGCATGGCCAGGAAGCGAGCGCGAATCTTCAAATGATTTCATATGTTTTTGTTCTGACAATAAGATTAATTGTATGAAATTACTACGATTTCAACCTGTCGCAAAATCATCATTTTGTCATAGGTTTAAGAGAGCAGTAAAAGGCTAGTAGAACGAATTGTGAGGTTTTGAAATTTAAAACCTGGCGAGTAATTTATTTTTGCCGTAAACATTGAGTCCACTACTGTGGCAATTTTTTCCGCTACTAAAGATGTCATAAAACTTACTAAGATTTCAACCTTACCCAGAATCTCCCTTTCGTTACAGATTAAAAAACTAATTTTAAAGCATGTAGAAGGGATTGTGGCGGTTCTAACAAGCCAAACTGCATTAAAGTAGACCTATGGAAAGGCGAAGCTTCTCATGATTTCATTTCATCCTGACCAAATGATAGCATAGATTTTTGCAGTAAAAATTGAGTCCACCACTGTGGCAATTTTTCCAACTTCTAAAGAGGACATAAAAAATCACTAACAATTTTAACTGCATTAGAATTGACCCACGGAAAGGCGAGTAATTCATTTTACCGTGAACATTGAGTCCATCACTGTGGCAACTTTAACCACTACTTAAGATGGCATAAAACTTACTAAGATTTCAACCATTCCCAAAATCTTCATTTCGCAACCAATTTTAAAAGCAAATTGAGAACCATGTAGAAGAAATTATGGCGATTCTAACAATCTACACCGCATTAAAATTGACCCATGGAAAGGCGTAGCGTCGGATGATTTCATTTCATACTGACAAAATATAGCATAGATTCAGCGAAACAAATTGGCATAAAAATTACTAAGATTTCAACCTGTCGGAAAATCTTCATTTCTCAACAGATTTGAAAGCAAATTGTCACTCTGCCAGGGCGACGATACCGTCTTCCGGTTGGATTGCTACACGACTAGTATCTCTGCTCCCGACCTATGCGTATACTATATACTATACCTATACTATGCGTAGCGGGATCTCTGGGTAGGAGAATGGCAAATTGTATGTATTGTATTGTATGTTTATTGACGGAAAAAACGATTTTTTACAAAGTCATACAAAACAAAATAAATATGTAACAACACATTAAACAAATAGCTTATTCAGCCGAACAAATATGTTAACTAAATTAAATAACTTAGACGACTTAAATAACTGAAGTACAGAACAGCCATTAAGTAAAAAATAAAAGAAGAAACGAAACAACCAAGAACCGAGATCGTTGACATAACTAATACAGAGGAACAGTAAAGTAAGCTTTTAACTTATGCTATAGCATACCCGCTTAAGGCCAGGCAGAGGAAGGAGAAAAGAACACATGACAATTATAAACACAAAATTAAAAAGAAGGGAAAAGAAAGTTTTATACATATAAGGTTAGATAGTTTAGTACTTTATGGATACATTATGTACATTCGATAGGAGCAGAACCAGTATTTACTCATGAAGGATGGTCAAGCTGTTATTTCTTTCATTATTTTTTGAGAAGCATGTAGATGAACAAGGCGGTTCTAACGATTTAAACCACATTAAGATTGACCAACGGAAAGGCGTTGCTTTGGATGGTTTCATTTCATACTGACCAAGCATTGAATCAGCGAAAAGAATTGGCATTAAAACCACAATGATTTCAAACTGTCGCAAAATCCTCATTTCAAAACAGATTTGAGAGAGAATTAGACAGCAGGTAGAATGAGTTGTGGCGGCTTTAATGCTCCAAACCGCATTAAAATTGAGCGACGGAAAAGCGAGTATTCATAAATGTATTTTACTGTTCAACAGCATAGATTCATCGAAAAGAATTGGCATAAAAATTACAACAATTTCAACCTGTCGCAAAATCTTCATTTCTCAACAGATTTGAAAGCAAACTGAGAAGCATATAGAAGAACTTGTGGCGGTTCTAACGATTTAAACCGCATTAAAATTGACCCACGGAAAGGCGTAGCTTCGGATGATTTCATTTCATACTGAGCAAAAGATAGCTTAGATCGAGCGGAAAAAAATGCAATAAAAATTACTACGATTTCAACCTGTCGCAAAATCTTTATTTCTGAACAGATATAAAAGAGAATCTCAGGACAAGTAGAATAAATTGTGGCAGTTTTAACGATACAAACCACATTAAAATCGACGTATGGAAAGGCAAGTTATTGTTACAGTGAACATATAGCTTTCCTCTGTGGCTTTCCCCGCTGATATACCGGTATTCATGACGTCGCGTACTTGTTACTTTGTTTCACAGTTGCGCTTGGTGACTGATCATCAAACAAACGCTATGTTGATACAATTTAACGGAGACAGTCCACATTTATTACGTGTCAGACAAAGCAATGTTCAAATCATGACAGGATCTGGAGGCAAAATGTGCTCTTAAAGCAAAAGGTGATGTTCATTTCCCAGACTTCCCTGAAAATCACGCATGCGTCACCGGATGTACCAAAAAGGTACTTCCGTTTACGCGCGTGAGACCGCATTGTTGGCACCTCAAAACTTTTCTGGTCCACATACAGATTGTATATATACATTGTATCTACTTTACATACACACACGTACGTTACATGAATGCTCGCTTGCGCTAGCTGCACTTCGTGCAGCAGCGCTGGCGCGCTCGCTATCAATAGCCTTGTCTGCCTGAGATCAGAAAATAGCAACTGCTCTCAACATGGGCAGTATGAAAACAAACAAGCATGAGTTGCCACATTTAGTTGAAAATTATCCCCTTTCAATTGAGTGCCGCCTTTGGCCGCTAGGAGTGTGATTAACAACCATTGACTGCAGTTAAAAGCATCAGAGATCAATTCATTTGTGAATGTGGCCCGAGATCGCCATCTTGGATAACTTCCATTAATCAGGAACTTAACCATAAAGTTAGGCGAGTAACTAGAGAATAGGTAAAATATCTCACCTATATACATATATATATAATTTTGTACACCCATGATTT
>OZ012693.1:29161222-29340856 GCA_963942565.1 Maea johnstoni | reverse complement strand
TATACTTTTACTTTGAAAATAGTTTTGAGTAGAAATTATTAGAGTTAGATATATCAGTGATGCCCTATCTTCTTCATTACAGCCGGTGTAATAACCCATGATCTTATATATCAATGGTATGACTGATTGCCAAGCTTCTTCAATTATTGATACATATAATAGGTGGCCCTAAATGTTTGGTCTCAGGGATATCTGGGTGCCCTGATATGTTTGCCACTATAAGAAATACGATGATTTCCGTCCGAAGGACGGGTACTTTTCTAGTTCTTTATATTTAGGAAAATCATCAGTTTGTGTTTAGTGAATTTTCAGAACTGCTACTGCTGCTGCTATTACTACTACTATTACTACTACTACTACTACTACTACTACTACTACTACTACTACTACTACTACTACTACTACTACCACTTTTAGCAATGATGAGGAGAATGATGATGGTAACAGTTATAATATTTAGAATTCACCTATATACCACTGTGAGGACTGGACACCAGTATCAACTGCCATGTGAGGTCTTGAAGATGTATCTTTATAAAGATTTTGTTCACTGAATTTTCAGAACTGCCACTGCTGCTGCTGCTAATTCTTCTACAATTTCTACTGCTACTTCTACTACTACTACTTCTACTACTACTACTACTGCTATTACTACTACTACTACCACCACTACTTCTACTACTACCACTACTACTACTACTACTACTACTACTACTACTACTACTACCACTTTTAGCAATGCTGAGGAGAATGATGATGGTAACAGTTATGATATTTAGAATCCACCTAAAGGTATGATGTACTAAAATATATTCCTTTAGTTTTATTGAACTTACTATTCAAAACATCTGTTAAAATATTTCTTATTTCTCAGTGTCTTGCTTTTGCTGTACTTGTAGGAGGTGTCTGGCATGCCTGCTTTATGCGCCCAGTGGAGGAAGGGGGAAATGGATTTGATTATAAACTGGCCATGGCCATCCAGACAAATGGATCAAGGTAAAAAAAAGATTAAACAAAAGCATAGTGGGTTTAGGTAACGTAAGCGGTTGATATTTTGACCAAGTAACATTTGATGCCCTAAATGTATATTTGTAGGGACCCTATTTAAGTGAAATTCAAACTCTCTTGCCCAAAAGCAGTAAATTCTCGGAAATTAGGACTCTTTTTATTAATTACGATTTTTGTTGGTTGATGGTGGCACTGAGACACTGTAGCCCAGATTCTCTTATAATATCAATATCCTTGACTGCCTGAGATCAGAAAATAGCAACTGCTCTCAACATGGGCAGTATGAAAACAAACAAGCATGAGTTGCCACATTTAGTTGAAAATAATCCCCTATCAATTGAGTGCCGCCTTTGGCCGCTAGGAGTGTGATTAACAACCATTGACTGCAGTTAAACGCATCAGAGATCAATTCATTTGTGAATGTGGCCCGAGATCGCCATCTTGGATAACTTCTATTAATCAGGAAGTTAACCATCAAGTTAGGCAAATAACTAGAGAATAGGTTAAATATCTCACCTATTCTCACATGTCTCATATGGTATACATATGTACATATATATATATATATATATATATATATATATATATATATATATATATATATATATATATATATAATATATATATATATATATATATATATATATATATATATATATATATATATGTATATACATACATATATATATATATGTATATATATATATTTATATACATATATATATATGTATATTTATATATATATATATATATATATATATATATATATATATTATATATATATATATATATATATATATATATATATATATATATATATATATATATATTAGAGCTGCACTCACCACTCACGAACTCGAGTGGCTCAAGCCCTGGGGCAAACTCGCCGAGCTCGAGCTGAAATGTTCAAATCGTGAGCTCGTCTATGTTGGGAACACAGAGCACCCAACACATATTACAAACATACATAACTGCTTATCGCTGTCATGTCTTCTTTACAATCTCCAATGCATACATTCAAGCGGTGTTGAGTGTCATTCTGACCTTTTTACCTCGTCAGCACGTTTTGAAATTAAATAAACATGGCAATGTTAATAAATATCCGCCAATAAATATTTATTTCTTAATAGCTGGTTGGAAAATAAGTATTTTTTTTGAAAATCTGAACGTCCGTGAGCTCATGAGCTCACGAGTCAAACGGGTGGTGAGCTCATGAGTTGATCTCCCTCCGTGAGTGCAGCTCTAATATATATATATATATATATATATATATATATATATATATATATATATATATATATATATATATATATATATATATATTATATTTATATATATATATATATATATATATATATATATATATATATATATATATATATTATGTATTTATATATATATATATATATATATAAATATATACACACATATATATATATATATATATGATTTTATACACATGATGATTTTGATTTCAGCTTCTGAAGCATAGCATGGATGAGGACTGGAATATGTGGGACATCATTTGGACGTTGATCAACCGTCGTCACGGTGAGAAGCACATCGCCTACGCGGAGAGTCACGACCAGGCTCTGGTGGGCGACAAGTCGCTGGCCATGTGGCTGATGGACGCCGAGATGTACACCAACATGTCTGTCAATTCTGAGAGGACCATGACCATCGACCGAGGGATCGCGCTCCACAAGATGATCAGGATGATCACACACGGTCTCGGCGGGGAAGGCTACCTAACGTTCATGGGTAAGAAGTATTCCACACATCTCAGAATATTTATCCTGCAGCACAGCATTTTCGTCTTTTTTCATCAAAACATTTTTTTTGGTATCTTTTTAAAGATTGTTTAAGGAAGATAAGTTGATCAAAACCCAACTGACAACCCTCCTTTAAATACATTTAAGAAAGAGCGTATTGAAATATTTTGTGAAATCATTTCAGTTTCAAAGTTATCGTCAAAAGTACTAAATATCCAAAGGCGAAGAGGAACCTCTAAGCTTAAATGTGTTAAGTGTGTTATGTTTTGTGTTTTCAGGGAATGAATTTGGTCATCCTGAGTGGCTTGATTTCCCCCGCATTGGCAACCAAGAGAGCTACCACTATGCGCGCAGACAGTACCACCTGGCCGAGGACCCACTCCTACGCTACAGGTTCCTCAACAGCTTCGATAGAGCTCTTCAACAACTGGAGGCTCAGTATGGCTGGCTGGCAGCGCAACAGGTAAGACTGGTGAAAGCTTTCCACAGCACTGTGCGTCAGAGGCTACAAAACGTGAGACAGAGCAAATACATTGTCAAACATGTGGGTGGGGGCTGGGGGGGGGGGGGGGGGGTTGGGGGTCACGACCAATAAAGAGCCTTTCAGATGTGTTCTGTATGTGTTATTATTTCGATAAGGATTTTGTAAACTCATTATTGCTCACAGAAGTCAAAGGTAGCCTGACAATTTTGATAAAATCTTCCAGGCAAAGAACTTTTTGTGAAATAGTTCAAACTTACCAAGTTGTCAACAGTAAAGATTCAGAGAAGAATTTCTAGAGTAGATTATAAGCATTAATGAGTCAAACTCCCATCAATTTACCTTGTTTATTGATTGAATCAAGACTTCATTATTGATATTAAGGCTTATTTGTTAGTGAAACCCGTAAATTATTCTTGAACTATTTGTGGTACTTTGGCCACCAAAATATGTTGTGCTCTTAACCCTTATGCTGCTGGTAGCTAATTTTGCCAATACAAAATGATGCAAAAAAACGTTAAAATTATTGAAACCCTAGCACATGGGTACTCATCTGAGAGTACTCGGAGAGAGCTTTTCAATGAATACCAACATGACAGGGTTTATAAAAAATTAAAAAAAACTTTGCATCCTTGTGCTTTGGATGAAAGTAGCCTCAGCATTGGAAGGGTTAAGACAGATTATCTGTGCTCCATGATGTTTATAAATGGACACCCTTTCAAACTCTCCTTGTGGAAACAGTCCTTCATTGACTGCATATTTATGATAGGTTAGCCACATTGACCTTTAGTCGCACTCTTGGTCACAGGTGTCCAACTGTCGCACCACGCCCCCGCTACAGGAGCTTCAAAATGTTGGACAAACCAAAAACTTAAATCACTCTTTAACTGGGAAATCTTTTGCAAAACATGACCAATGGAGCCTGTCAGATATTTCACTTGAAATTTTTTTAACAAATTCTATTTAAAAACAAGTTACTCCATTTAGTAATACTGTCTATTGATTGGTTTTGGTCTAAGTGCTATTGCAATAAGTGCAAAAATAGTAGTGCCACCAGGTGACAATATTTACAGCTATTATTGAACCACTGTCACCCAAAATTGCTGTGATCCAGGACTAAGATATTTGGACACCCCTGCTAATGACAGTCAGTTAACCCTTATGATGCTGGTGTCTAATATGGCCGATACCAAATGGAGCAAAAAACCTGAGAAATTACTGAAACCCTGGCATATGGGTACTCATCTGAGAGTACTCAACGAGAGCTTTCCAATAAATACAAACATAACAGGGTTTAGATGGTTTTCAAAAATCTTTGCGTCCTTGTGTTTGAGCGAAAGTAGCCTCGGCATTGAAAGGGTTAAGGGAACCTAGTGTGAACCCACTTGTCAAATCTTGGATAAGCTGATTTTTTTAAAATTATTCTTAAAAATTTCTTTCTGAGTTGATCCAATCTGAGATGAGTAGACAGGGATCGGGCACTGTCCATGCATCATCAAATGTCGCTGCCTCCCATCTCCTTGGCAACTATCTGACCTAGAAAGGATGCTGCATGCTAATTGCACAGATCAGATCACGTGACCAAGGCTACACCGCGTAACCCGAGGCGCACATACCCTAGGTGCTAGCATGCTGTGCCTATGGCGTTGCGGTTCAAGGGGATGTATTTCTCTGATCCAATGTAGTGCTGTACTTTCAAAGACCTATAGACCTATATATGGCACCAAATGCTCTATCCTGTAAACAAAAAGCGGACAACCTTAAACTTAAGAACCAGAGGGCACCTTGTAAAATAATACTTCTGGCTGAGTTAAAAAGAAATTTATGGCCGAGCTTAACCCATTAATGCTTAAGAGTTAGTCCTGAAACTGTCCTCTGGATTTAAGATACTTTCAGCTATAACTTTGGAATCAAGAATGATTTTACTAACTACTTAAAGGAGAGTTGTTGGTTATGTTTTGATTATCATTTTTCCACCAAATATTTTCCAAACTATGCTTTTGCCTGCAAGATTTCATAAAAATTGTAAGGTTGTCATTGGCCGCTATGAGCATTAATGGGTTAAATTTGGTTTCCATAGCTAAATGAGAAGCAGTAGGCCCAGAGAAACGTCTCTATATTCGGAATTTATTTTAAATTTTTTGTTAGTGCTCAGTTAGAATTCATTTTAAGAAACTTAGCGTGTTTATCTCTGAATAAGAACTTGTGGAGGACATTAAACAAGTTATTGTTAATATTAGTATCCAAATTAAGGTCTGGGAAATTCACCAAGATAAGCATTTCACTGATGATTTCACAAACAAACTGTGTTAGATATTGACCTTCTTTTTAGGGTGACGTGGATTTGTATTTACAGAAAACTGTTAATAACATACTTAGAAAAAAAGAAACAAAGAAATGTAATTCATGTTATATATAAAGCTATTGACCTTCTGGCCTTTTTCTTTGGCATGTATTTTTGGTTTTAGGATATGGCCAGCAATGCCCAGGTATGAATATAGAGTGTGTCCCAGCACAGAGCAGAAGTTATATATATATATATATATATATATATATATATATATATATATATATATATATATATATATATATATATATATATATATATATATATATATATATATATATATATATATATATATATATATATATATATAAATATGTATATATATATATATATATATATATATATATATATATATATATATATATATATATATATGATCCAACGTATATATATTTATATATTTATATATTTATATATTTATATTTATATATATATATATATATATATATATATATATATATATATATATATATATATATATATATATATATATATATATATATATGTATATATGTATAAGTATATGTGTATGTAGTCACAAACACACTAATTACACCATTTTTGTTGTTACACTTCTAACATTTCATTTTCATTCAGAAAATTTGCTGTGAAGATTTTGTAGTCTAGAACTGATTCATGTCCTCGAGTGATAAACATTAGTTGTGTTTTTTTTTCTGGAATTAGATGATGTATGTTCCCATGAAATAACCCAGGGTCCGACATAACAGATTTCCTACTTGCCCTGTGAAATACGAAGGTATTCAGTGAGGGAAAGTGGCTTAATCCACTCTTGCATAGCCTTCACGATGATTTGGTAGTATTAATTCATACCAGTGGAGGTGAGAAAAAAACAATTAAGTATGAAATAATCTTTTTTAAACCATAAATACTTGAGAATTATACATCAAATTGTCCTCTGGATCTATGATACTTTTGACAATAACTCGGAAAATAAGAATGGTTATACAAAACATTTAAATGAGAGTCACGCCTGAAAGATATTACCAGAATTAGCAGGCTGGTTTTGGCCACCACCACAAGCGTTAATGGTTTAAGCATTAATGGTTTAACAAGCACACATAGAAGTGGATAAATACATCATTTCTAAAGATCTAGTGAAATAGAACAAAAAATTGAAAATTCTGTAGGGCAACTGTAAATCATGAATTAACTATTAATACAGGGCAAGTTAGGTTTGAAAAGTTAGGTCGGTCCTTGCATCCCATTTGTTGTTGATAACTCCTAAACAATGTGGACTAGCTGAGTGAAAAACTACTAATTTTTCTTTTGGCAATGCAGAAATTCTGATTCTTCCTTTTTTATGCTGGTACAGATTAGGGAAAAGGGAGTTATCTTGTCCTTTTTGTTCATACAGTGGAAGCGGTTTGAATTTACTTCTGAATGCATTATTTTGAAACTCACTGAGAGGAGGAGAAGTTGAATTTTATTTTATTTGGCCATTCATGGTACTCAAATCTTTTTGTATTATAGAGAACCAATATAAGTTCTAATTTGCTTCTAATTTCTTAGTTCATCGTCATAAGTATCATAAATTGCTAAGACATTGTCATGTTTGGATGGGTGTAGCGAATATGGTTTGATGATGACTGACTCTCCACTAACTAGGAGGTTTATAGATATTTTGAGTGAAATTTGTGAAGCTAACAGCGCAAAAGTTCACACGATTAGCTCCCTGTGAGACGAGTATCATCATTGAATATTTCGATAAGGTTTTCGTGTGTGTATTTTGTAGGCGTACATCAGCTGCCACCATGAGATGGATAAAGTGGTTGTCTTCGAGAGAGCCAATCTGATCTGGGTCTTCAACTTCCACCATCTGGCCAGTCTCACTGACTACCAAGTCGGAGTGCAGGTGCCTGGAAAGTATCCCTTGAAAATGCTCTTCTAAAGTCATTTTTGAAAGTAGCCACATTTTGTGCGGCAACATGGAAGAAAGTGTTAACACTGCATGGTATGCCTAGTAATGGCTTACAATTCCCTGTGAGTGAAATTGACATTGTTACACTATAAAAGGATGATTGAAATCCATGTGTGTTTATATGCAAATATACATGTGTGTTAATATACTATTAGTGTATGGGGGGGGACTTCAGAGTTCAGAATTTTTTTTATAGATATAGAATTGGCCTAATTGCTACCTCATTGTCTCCACTAGGAGGTTTTTAGATATTTTGAGTGACATTTGTAAAGCTAACAGTGCAAAATTTCACAAGAAATTAGATTAACTCCCTGGGAGACAGGTATCATCATTAAAAATTTCAATAAGGTTTTCATGTCGTTAAGGAAATATTGATATTGTACCGTATCACGAAAATTTTGAAGGTGCCACTCCTGTTTGGTACCAATATTGACTTTTTTGAGCCCCGAGGCCAGAGCTATTTTAATTTGCATTGGCCCTTTGAAGTGTCATTTTAAAACGCTGTTTGGAAAGATACAAACTTTGCTTCCCTTGACCATTGGTCAGATATCGCATTGTCCTGGACACGGACGTTGAAGAGTTTGGTGGGCATAGCAGGATTGACCACAGCATTGAGTACTTGACCATCCCTGAACCCTGGCACGATAGGAAGCACCAGTTGAAGGTAAGATGAAGTTAAGAAAAGCACTCCTTTAACCCTTACACTGCTGGAGGCTAATTCTACCAATACAAGATAATGCAAAAAACCTGAAAAATCACTGAAACCCTGGCAAATGGGTACTCATCTGAAAGTACTCAGTGAGAGCTTTCCAATGAGTACCAACATGACAGGGTTTGGATGGTTTTCAAAGGTTTTTGCATTTTTCTCCCATGGACAAAAGTACCCTCAGCATGGAAAGGGTTAAGCATCAATCAAAGCTAGAAAAATGAAATAATTCCTTTTCTAAATATCATCTTTAAGACAGTTTAAAGGCAAAAAGAACATAAAATAACCTGTTGGTTTGCCCTCCCAAATGGCCTCTTCAAGTACCAATGGGTAGTGAGAACTTCTGTTGGTTTTTGAAATATCTCCTTCAATTACAAATTAAATCAAGAGAACATAGAATGGTGGCATGGGTAGATTAGATAGTAGTAGTGATGATAATTTTAAAAATAATAATAACAATAATAATATTATAATGATGATGATGATGATGATGATGATGATAATGATGATGATAATAATGATAATAATAATAATAATAATAATAATAGTAATAATAATAATGATAATAATGATAATGATAATAATTATAATAGTTATAATAATAATGATGATAAAAATGATGATCATAATAATGATAATAATGATAATGATAATAATAGTGATTATGATAATTATGATAATTTTGACAATAATAACAGTGATATTTATTATAATATGTTATTGTGTCCTTTTCATTCTACAATGTTCATAAGCACATTATATAAGAGTCATTGAACAGATGTTAATGGTCAAATTTTCTCCTCTTGAAGTATGATGTGAATGTCTTCAGTTATGTCTTAAAGTTTTGCACACTACCAGCAGCCCTGATATTTGGAGCTTATTCCAAAGGTGTGGTGCATAGGTACAGAAGGCGTTCTGTCCCCGAACCTTTTCAGATTATTGTTAAATAGGTTCTTTGTGTTGGATCTTAAAGTCCTAAGCTTTGCCTGCTGGACAAGCGATTCCCTCAGAATTTGTTTTTTTTATTTATTTTCATTTTTATTGATTGACATTGTTTTGTTTTCATCCTTCAGGTGTACATCCCTTGCCGCACAGCTTTTATTCTAGCCAAGATGGACTAGGAAAGGAAAGAATGCCCACTCAAGGGGGACCATCACAAGGATTGTCTTAGCCAGGATTTAGTGACTGGGTGCCTAAAATTGGCAGTTGTAAAATTTTTGGGCATCCAAATTTTTAAGGGGGATCACAATATACTCTATAATATAAGGCATGATATCATTAAACAATGTCATGGGAATTATAAGGAGATGGAAAAATTCAATTACAAGCTTGAGATTGAGATTTTTGGAAATTACACAATGAAATTTTGGGGTGTCCTGAGGGGTTCTTTTTAAGGGTTAGGGTGTCCAAAAAGGCACCCAGACGCCCTACTGGCTAAGACCATGATCACAAGGATTGTCATGGACATGACTTTATCTCCTGACTCCAGAGTGGAAAGAAAGAAAAGAAATCGGATTTTTGAAAATGGCGGACATATCTGTCACAAGAAAAAAACTTGTAAGAGTATCAGCCAGGATTCTGTATTTTGGTGTCAACAATTTGTCAATCCTAAAAATTTTGGGTGTCCTGTTTATGAACATGTCCTTACGTAATGATTAAGGCCATAGCAATCGCCTCAATCGATATTATAGCAGTTACATTGAGATGAAAACTTTTCACTCATTTGTTTGACATTGACATATTTAGAAATTCCACGCAAAAAAATTCTGGGTGACCTGATGGGTGATTTTTGAAGGTTTGGGTCTCCAAAAGAAGCCCAGACGCCCTTCTGACTATATGACTGATTGGCAGAATTTTCATATTATAGTCTGTCTGACTCTAAGTTTGGCAATCACTTTTGCCACTTTTTTGTGACAAAACGTTCGAGTTTGCCATCCAAACTTGGCAAACCTCTTTGGAGCAATACTACGTGTATGTACAAACATACTTTTTGTCTCAGCTCCGCAAAATGTTGATTTTGCTCATTAGTTCCTATTGTAAAATGTGCACATTGCCGACACTACAATCTCGGGTGTTTGTCTGTTGCGAACAATACAGACACGCAAGATTGTATTGTTGGCAATGGACACATTTTACAATGGGACCTAATGAGTAAAATCAACATTTTGCGGAGTTGAGACAAAAAAAGTGTTTATACATACACGTAGTAGTGCTCCTAACATGTTTGCCAAGTTTGGATGGAAAACTCGAACGTTTTGTCACAAAAAAGTGGCAAAAGTGATTGCCAAACTCGAGTCAGACAGACTATAGTGGACTTAAAGTAGTGGAGGTCATCTCTACCAGGTGAAATATAATATCATGGCTTTAAAGTGGTAGCCTGGGATTTACTTGAATCCTTAAAAGGTGGAGTTTTGTGCGCAGGGAACAGGAGTGGTAACTAGTTTAACCCTTTCCTGCCTGGAATATCCTGTAAGAAGTATTGTTTGAAGGCATAAATTCTTAACCCTTGTGGCCCCGATTGACCTGACAGAACTGTACCCCCAGCCTAGACAGCCTGGCAGATTTACCCTAGAAAGGGTACCATTGTACCAGCATGGGCAGGGATATTATGTTCATATAGTTCATATATGAATGTTCCTGAACATACAGTTGCCATGTATTGAACACATTAGGGCAAACATGTGAGCAGGGAATTAGTTGAGCATATCGCCCCCTCACAGCTTCACAGCTTAATGGTTCTCTGACAGTAAAGTGTTAAGGGCTAATAGTGAATTTAAGTAGCAGTTACTCAGAAAATGGCCATATTGTCCAGAATCCTTTGAGCTTTGGACATAGTGTAGGTCTCGTGCTTGAACTGCTAGTAGCGGTGAGGCTATTAAGCAAAACCACAAATAGTGCACGTGTAAAGTGGTCATTGTAGGCACTGAACTGCAATCAGTCTAATTCATACTCCCACCTCTTACCCTAGCACCATGTAGTAATTATGAAATAGTTATGGAGGGCAGTGTCTTAGCCAGGATATAGAAACTGGGTGCCTAAAATTGGCAGTTGTAAAATATTTGGGTGTCCAGATTTTTAAGGGGGATCACAGTATACTCATATTCAAGCATAAACATGTATAAATTCATCAAAAAAAGGCATGATATCATTAAACAATGCCATGGGAATTATAAGGAGATTGAAAAATTCAATTATAAGCTTGAGATTGAGATTTTTAGGAATTCCTCACAAAAATATTTGGGTGTCCTAAGGGGTTCTATTTAAGAGTTTGGGTGTCCAAAAAGGCACCCAGACGCCCTGCTGGCCAAGACCATGATGGAGGGTATGTGGAAATCAGGGAAGGTTGTTACTTTTGTAGGCAAACAGAGAAGACGTTGTGTTATTTCCTATGAGAAAAATATTTTTTTCTTTCCTTTTAACCCTTTCTTGTCTCGAGTTCCCAGTAATAAAAGTGTCATCAGTATTTTGAAAAAAAACTTAGTTATAAAGCCTAATCTTTAGAACTGTTTGAAAGATGAATGTAGGTATATTTTGATTGATATTTCTCCTTCAATTATTTTCTGATAAGTACTTTCATGAGGAGGTTTTCCTCAAAATTAGAGGCTGCTTATGTCTGGTACAGACATGAATGGGTTAAACCTTCCAAATGCTGAGGTTACTTTCGTCCAAAGAACAAGAACGCAAATATTTTTGAAAATCATCTAAACCCTGTCATGTTGGTACTCATTTGATAGCCGTCGCTGAGTACTCTCAGTTGAGTACCCATTTGCTAGGGTTTCGATAATTTTTCAGGTTTTTGATAAATTTTGTATTGGCCAAGCCCAAATTAGCCATCAGCAGCATAAGGGTTAAAAGAAAAAAATGTTACTTCGTAGGAGAAGAAAAGGGCACATCTTGTGACTTTTCGCTAGAGATGGTATGGGATGTGGTCAGGTTCAGGTTACTCGGGTACTTGAATGAATTGACAAATTATTTCACTACAGTCGAATGATGAATGATGATCAAATGAAAAAAAATTAAAGTTTTTGCTTCATTTTAATTGGTATTATTCATGACAGATAATTTTAGGTAGATTTAGAGTATATTGACATGTTGGATACCTAGAGCTTGTGCGGGCACTTGCTTCATACTAGAACATGCAGGCTATGAAGTGTTTTACATACAGAGATGTGACTGGCTTTGACAGACATTAGGTCAATGCTTAATTTAGGTTCATGAATGACTAGGGATAGGAAGTTTCTAAGAGCATACCACCACTACTATCAAATCTATATTTCCCCACTGTCAGTAGGATCTTGTTGGTTCTGTCATTGATGCGAGTTCTGAATTTATAGATATTCTGCCAAGTTAATTCCCCAAGTATATATAGCTGTTATATGCTTTAACAGAGATGTCCTTAAGGATAGTATTATTGGTCGTCATGAGCTAGTGTGGGTTATGTCCTTGTACTTGTGAAATGGCACTTAGATGAGAAACTCTCTCTGACAGCTGCACTCGCTTGTATCATACTTACCTAAATCAAAAATATTGTTAAGATATAGTATAATTAAGGAAATATCGATATTGCATCGTATCGTGAAGATTTTAAAGGTGCCAATCCCTAACTGCAATGCATGCCATTCTTGCCTACAGTGTCAGCAGCACCTAAACTGTGTCAAGAATAACAATGGTGAACATAGGACAGATCATAGGAAAGATAACCACTGTCACGTGTTGAATTGACCCAAAGTAATCTCAGCATACTTTTGGAACGTACTGTCAATCCATTTAGACTGAGGACATCAAGGAAGTCTGACTACTTTGGAAATTTATAAATTATAAAAGTAATTTTCTGAAAAGAAAAGAAGTATGAGAGAATATGATATATAAGGCAAGGAAACTCAGTGTCATTGAAATGCTTTTGAAATCATTTTGGTGTTTCAGATGATTGCATTTGTGTCCTCTTCCCAGATTCTCTCAACATGAATGGCTTTCACGATCAACTTGAACCATTCATGTCTGAAGATCTCCTTGCCAAATCTCGTCTGGACCTACGATACTTTTGAAAATAACTTTTGAGTTCAGTAAAAATGCATAAAATATTTGAAGGAGAGTTGTTGCATTGGCTCTCTTCAATATTTCTCCTTCAAACATAATTTAAAAAGTGCTCTGGTTAAAAAGTTGTCACCAAAAAGTTGTCAGGAGGCTTTTTGGTGCTACAGGCGTGAAGGGGTTACCATTTGACACACATGCAGGTTTTAAACAAAAATGTGCAAAAATGTTCTGTCTGTAGACTTGCTTTGACCCCAGTCTGGAAATTGCCTAAATGAGAAGAACACCTGGATTTTATATCTTGATAATCTTTTAGGAAATATTTGTTTTTTAGATAAAAAGGTTGAAGCTGCTCAATATTGCCAGATTGGAAATGGGAACTCAGGAGTATCTTGGTCTAACCATTAACCCTTCCAATGCTGAGGCTACTTTTGTCTAAGGCACAAGAACTGAAAAATCTTTTAAAATCATCTAAACCCTATCATCTTGGTATTCATTGGAAAGCTCTCATCGAGTACTTTCAGATGAGTACCCATTTGCCAGGGTTTCGGTCGTTTTTCAGCTTTTTTCACATTAAATGTCTTAGGGAGAGTTGTAAATTGAATTGTAAATTGGGTTCTGATGAACATTTTACATTCATATATTTCTCCAAAAAATGCTTTTGTCAAAAAGATATCACCAAATTAGTCAGACTATTAGGGGATTACAGACATGTATTAAAGAAACGATATGATGGATATTCATTGTACTTATTGCCGTAAGTATCATATTGTGGTTAGTTTGACCCTTATCCTGCTGGGGGCTAATTTGGCCCTTACAAAATGATGCAAAAAACCTGAGAAATGACAGAAACCCTGGTATATGGGTACTCATTGGAGAGTACTCGGCGAGAGCTATCTAATGAATACCAACAAGACAGGGTTCAGATGATTTTCAAAGATCTTTGTGTTCTTGTGCTTTGGACAAAATTAGCCTCAGCATTGGAAGGGTTAAAAACTTATATACCTAAAAGTGTACATATCGCACCGACCTATCAACAGGTCTAAAAATTAGACGAGTGATGATGAGGATGAAAACGTGCCATTATTTTACACTGTTGAAGCACAGACCTTAAAGGTCTGCTGCAGTGTGTACATCATAGTGAGGCAAGCACTCTAAACCTGCCAACATTGTCAAACATGTAAGTTGATTTTTATAGAGTGACATATTTCTTCTGTGAAAACTATGAAATAACATAGAGCTAAAATTAGGATGATGAGGATGAGGATGATTAGGATGATGGTCAGGATGATGATGATGATGATGATGATGATGATGATGATGATGATGATGATGATGATGGTGGTGATGATGATGATGATGATGGTGATGATGTAAAGAATGAACTGCACAAGAGAGAATCATGTTAATAAATCAAATCTCTAAAATATATAAAGTCTTGGTTGAAAGAAACATTGGTTTGGCTAAGGACTTCATATAACCATGAAAGGATATTAACAAATGGTTTGGTCTTAGACTCATTTTACCTTCATAGGATATGGGTCTAATAGGACTCATTTTACCATTTATAAAAAGATAAAGATTGGTTTAGGGGTTTTAAAAGTTGTTTCCCTTAAATTTCTTTTTTTTCCTTTTTTTTAAAGACGCTTGCAGGGTTGATTTTTTGACTTGTTTTTTCCTCTACCCTGCTTTTATTTGATTAGTTACTATATACAAAGTGCATGTTGCCTTGAAGGTCTTTTGATGAACATATTAAGCATCACAAACATACACTCTCAGCAGGGTGTAAAACATTTGGCGTAATATAAAACCAAAAGAAACACACAGTGTGCATAAGTCTTTTGAAAAGGAGCTCCTATCCACAATTATGGACTGAGGACCGTCAAGTTTCATCACTTTAAAATAAATGAGTTCCCAGTCAGTCAAACCTAAAAGCAAACAAAGCAAAAATTGTGTTTTAAATGTATATATATATATATTTGAAGAAAAGTGTCTCCTCATCGGAGCAACACATTACATGCGAGAAGTCTATCTTCACATACCACACCCTCTTTTAATTCAGAATGACGTAGACAGAAAAAGTATTTTTAGTCAATTTTGTTAACATGCAATGTTGTTAACTTTAATATTTGATACATTTTCTAGGAGGCTAGACTGCAGGGCCTGGAGATATGAAAAACAAACGATAATGGTTTAAAAAACAAATAACAATGGTTTAAAAACAAATAACAATGGTTGAAAAACAAATAACAATGGTTGAAAAAAAATCACAATGAAAACAGTAGCTAATCCTAATTTTAGGTGTGCAAGCCATGTACTTATAAGCCATTCGGAAATCAGCAATTTGTCTCGTGCCCATGGCCATTGCTGATAGATTTATATTCATTTAGCACTAGGCAGACAAAATCTAGTAGTCAAATGCTGGCTTCTTTATATTCAAAGGCTTTCATTAGTGTACACTTTGCACTAGAAACTGATGATATGTAGTGAGCTAGAGTGAATATCTGCTGGAATCATGGTGTATCAGTAATATACATGGATCATTGACTGTTTCCTAGAGTACATTCCTATACAAGCTTTATGTAATTCTTATTTCAATTTTGTTATGAGGACTTTGTTTAATTCTTGTAGATTTTGGTAAAGTCATGTTTTTGTGATGCAAGGATGCAAAGCCAGTGTGAATAAAAAAAGCTGCTTCAAACTCTGTGTTTGTTTAGATTTATTTGTTCCATGCCTCCAAATCTCTATGA
Organism: Maea johnstoni; assembly: GCA_963942565.1. NCBI lineage: Eukaryota > Metazoa > Annelida > Polychaeta > Spionida > Magelonidae > Maea > Maea johnstoni. The sequence goes on along the minus strand of OZ012693.1, from coordinate 29,324,822 downwards.
TATTCCATTCTTACCTGTACCGCCCAAAACCACCTGAGTACTTAAGTGAAATATCTCTAACAGAAGGAATTTTCAAAAAATAAATCTTAAGGCCATATGTTGAGCAAGATTCAACCCACAATTCTCCTTCAAATGTGTTGTTGATTTGTGATTAATTTGCAAAAGAAACTTTGATGTCCAGACGACTGTTGTCAAGGAGATCTTCAATCATCAATGGGTTATGTAAGATACTGTGAATCCAGTTGATTTTTTGCTTGCAATGAAATTGAATCTAAATTCTTAAAAACGTAAATTATGCATTTTAATCAAAAGGTTGACAGTAAATGTATTCATCTGAGGCAAATAAAATAGAAGTCAAAGTTGGACAAAACTTTGTAGCCAACAAAACATTTAGTCGAAAAGAAATTAATGGTTGTAAAAATGTGAGTGAAGTGAAAAAAATATATCGTCAACCAATAATTCAAATTTGAAGGAAAATTTAAAGGCTGCTTATTGTTTTAAAATATGCCTTCACCAAATACTGACCTATTGATGCATCCTGAATACTAGTATATATAGCTAGTCTGATTTGGTGGTGATGATCCAACACCTGGCTAAAAGGCAACAGCCCAGAATGCAGTAGCTTGGATTAAGAAAAGTGTTTGGTCATCTAAGGTAGTAGGAGGCACACTTACAATTTTTCTTCATGAATATAGAAAATAATTTACCCATTGGGCAAGATACTGGTTTAACCTAGTTATGTTGAAATTTTGATAATTCTATTTCAGCAGCCTTGGAAGAATTTGTATAAGAAGTTGCCAACTTACCAGTCTTTCTGGTTGTAGGTGATATATCTAATTGAGACTTCTTTTAATGTTTAGATATTACTGTATTAGTGGGTTTTTCCAAACATATCTCTATAAATCAACCATTTTGAAAAGGAGCAGTATTTTATAGATTTTATATATATTATTTAGTTATATTGTTTATTTTAACGCCTTACCAGACATATCCTTCTTCTAGAAATCATGAAACCAATGAGTTAATAAATATGATGAAAGTCATAACCATACCATTATTATTATTATTATTATTATTTTTATTATTATTATTATTATTATTATTATTATTATTATTATTATTATTATTATTATTATAATTGAATAGTGGGGCGTATTCGAGGTGGGGCGTAATCGTACCTGGGGCGTTTTCGAATTTGGGCGTAATCGTACTTTGGGCGTAATCGGCCTACACCATTTGTAAGCCGGTCAACCTATTAGCCAGTTAGCAGCCGCTCTGGCTTTTCGGCGTGAGTCACCATCAGCCGGTGTCACGAAAGTGCGTCTCGGATGCGCAACAGAGGCACTCGCCTTTATCAACTGTTACAGGCAGCCACTGAACTTGCGGAAGAAGACCGTACTTAATCTTCGTTCCGTGGCCCGATTTTGAACTAAGAACACCGGTGGATGGGAGTATTTATTACATATTTCCTAGTTAAATCGGAATTATACTGCTCGTTGGATATCTAACCGGATTAATTCAAGTCAAGAGTGAGAATACGACGACCCCTACACTCGCTGACTCAGTCTCAGTCCTCACAACAGCTTCTCCGAGAAGAGGGTTGTCAACATTAGCAGGGAAGTGACAGCAGCTCCAGGGTCGCAGGGGTGGATTTCAGCGGTACCAGGCGGTACCCTGTTATGTTCTCTGTCAGTGCTGTGTCCCAAGATACAACAGGCACAGTGTAGCATGTTTGGGTAACATGTGCATAGCAAAGAGCTGACCAGTCATGGCCAGAAATGCCAGCTCTTCTACATAGTTAAACATAGCCTAACGTTATAAAGCACACTAACATACATACACATACATTCTGGCAAGCATTCTGTACTTACCTTAATGTATTCTTGGTGTAACACTCAGGTTGTATTACTCTGGGTTTCACACACGTGTTGTTGTATCTGTAGTAGAAGTTGTTCTGATCCTCGCAGCTCAGAGCCTCGTTCTGGATCCGTCATGGCTGATTGTTAGTGATTCGCACTAACAATAGATGGCAGCACCATACAGACTATGCCAGTAGGAAAGTTAGTGGTTCGCACTGACAATAGATGTCAGCACCATCCAGACTATGCCAGTATACTACATACCTCCCCCTTTTAATAAAAATGAGGTATGTAGTGTTAACGTAACAAAAATTGACTAAAAACTATCCCTCTATCCCCTTTTGGAAAAAATATGAGATATAAGGAAAGAAGGACCAGCCAGTAACAGAAATAAATATCATGACTAGAAAAATAAATTTTAGTTTGATTTGAGTATATGTACATTATATACAAGGGTAAAGGATACGCCGCTAGTTAGACTAGAGGTATCAGAACGATGAAGAGTAGGGGTATCGAAGATACGCCGCTATCTGATGTCTAGAGGTATCTGGAGATACGCCGCTAGATGCCTCCTTCTATAGACGATACAGTCTTCGAGCATTGTTGTTGCAATGCTGAAGAAGATCGATGACGGTTACGCCCTTGATCCTGGCAACTTCTGTTGCGGTGTGTTGGCATAACCACGATGTATTGAAGGTGGTCACCGCTCTTGAAGGTGGTAAGAACGGTGCATCGGATTCTAACAGGAGACGGTCAAGTGGGATCTTGGCAACAACCGTCTGCTGGGCTTCGGTGTTCAATGCTTTGGCGGTTATGCCAAACATTGCTGAAGGAAGAACTCGCATCCACTGCTCTAGTTCCGTAGCGGATCCTACAAAACAATGTCGATGGACGCGTAGATTCGTTAGCTTCAGGCTCTCCAGGAGGTCGAGGACGATAGCTGCAGCCGATCCGTCTGTAGGAGTCCTTCCTCGGCTGTGGATGACCAGGGTTTTATCCGTGGAAGCAGCCAAAGGAAGCATTCGGCGCAGCATGTTCTCTTGTGAGCGATGTCTGTGACACAGATTGGTTAGACCTCGGTCACACTGGCAACTCCGGCTGAAATCCATGCCAATCTCGCCAAGACCAACACATCGTGGGTGGTCCAGGAGACGACGAAGCTCATCAATCTTGTTTAGATGTTTCGGAGCCGCGTGGGGGTGGATTCCGAAGGTGACAGCCACACGATTTTGCTTGTCGTTGTCCGTGTGGATCTGCGCATCATTCCAAGAGCTCGGAAAAACGTAATTGGCGATGACTTTAATGATGTTCAGAGTACCGCTTTTGGTTCGTTCCTCCAGCTGTTTGAACGACGAGAGGCGCAGATTCTGCAGGGACAAGTCTAGGTGCATGTGGGTGTCGATGAATTCCAACGAATGGTCAGTAGCCCTTGGGGTAGACAGTGGCAATCCGTCCCGATTCATTGGACATGCGTAGTCCCGGAATTCCTCCCTTTCCTCATTGCTGAGAAGATGAAGTAGGCTCAACATAGTTCGCCAATGTAGTAGGCTCGAAATGCTTGTGGGCGGTGAGCCTTCGTACACAGGAACTGGGCCTGAAGTCGTAGTTAGTAGATCACTCTCTATGTAATGCAGCAGTCGGCACTCCTCGGGGGTGAATCCGCCCAACATTCGGGTTGGATAGAGGCGACGCTGACTCACATAGAGAAAGAGGTCACTCAGTGATGTTCGTTCCAGTCGCGCTGCTACGAAGTAGAGGGCTCCTAGAACCAGTGATCCCCATTTCTGGTGATGAGTCTCGGATATTCTCCTTTGGTGTTGAATGGACGAGGCGGAGCGTGATTCTCTGGTCTCCTGCTTCCAATTCACACGAAAGGGGTTAAAATACCATGGCAGATGGCTGTTTTCCACGTGCAATCGTAGATCACTGTGCCAGGTTCTGCACAGGGTACATTCCTCTTGATCATTCTGTTTCGCCGACCCGGAACCGGAAGGTTCAGAGCGGGGAACAGAGGAGGCAGACCTATGACTTTCCTCGCGTGAAGCGCCTCTGGAGAAGGATTCTTCATGCTTCCTTTTCGCGTTGGTCTTTGTCGTTCGAGATTCCTGATGAGAAACTGAACGGGAAGAACGGCGTTCACGAGGAGGACTTGATCTTGATGATGAGTGTCTGCTCCTGTCAGGATCTGCACGTGAAGGATGACGCTCACGAGGAGGGCTCGTTCGCGATGTTGAGAGTCTGCTCCTGTCATGTTCGGAACGTGAAGGATGACGCTCATGAGGAGGACTCGCTCGTGATGTTGAGGGTCTCGGAGAATCTTGGACTTCACGAGCATGCCTGCTGTGGCTCCCCAAGCTCGACTTCGTCAATCGTGAAGATTCCCTTGCACGATGAGGAGCGGGCGAAGCGGCCTTCTCTGAGTACGATCCCCTTCCAGGAGTCTCCATGGCGGATCCTTTACTTGATCTTTGGAAATCAAGCGCATAGTGCCCTCGTCCGTAGAAGACCCGCCCGGGGAGATAATCAGTTGATTCTCTGGAGCAACTGGAAGAAGTTCGGCGTGACCCGTGGGCCTGCGAAGCTTCGCTTGATTGCCTTCCAGATTGATAGGTTCTCTCCGAGGAGCGTCGAGAGGAATCTTCCCGATGTCTTGGTTGAGGCTTTGAAGCATCTCTCTTGTGAATGACAGAAGACATATGCTTCTGAGAACCTCCTTCCTTGACATGCGCGGAGGATTTCGTCTCAGGCTTTAACTCTCTTTCGGACTTTGGGTTTGTCAGTTTCTTCCGCAAATCTGTTAAGGTTCGGCGCCTCTCCGCAGCCTCCGTTTGCTTGGAGAGAGCGGATTTGACCTTAGCCATTTCCTGCTCAAGCTCGAGAAGGCGAACCATTTTCCGATTTCTTCTTTGCCGACTTGCGCGGCTGACCTTATATCCTGGGTTCCACGGGTCGAACCGGAAACGCCGAGGATCCTGGGCTGTCGAGCGCGCTTTCAACGAAGACGTTCGCGAAGCAGAAGTTTCGGACGTGGTGCTAGAACTCTCAGCAGCCGATTGGTGTGGAGTTAAGGGCACCTCCTTGATGGTGTCGGGAACCTCTGCCATCTCAACATCTTTTGAGCCGGCATCAGACGGTGTTGGGGGATATTTAATTGGAGATTTGACCACGCTGACTTGAAGTAGGCGATCAATCTCTGATGGAGTTGGTGTTGCGGCTGATTCGGTCTCCATAGCGTCATCGGAGAGGCTAGGGGCTCCTGCTGAGGCCTCAAGATTCTGGAGAAGTCGTGGGACTTCCGCAGATGGCACCGCGAACATCGGTGTGGACATTCGCGGGAAACTTGAGGTACTTGCTGGACTTGAAGGAATCACGCGGACAACTTCACTCGAAGCTGATCCAGAGGCAATGACTGGAGTGGAGGACGAAGAAGTGTTTGATGCTGCTGGAGCAGCAACCAATCCCTCTGCAATCCTGTAGTCCCGATATTTGATTGGACCGGCATCAGAAGTCGCTGCACTTGGTGCTGATGTTCTTGGTGGATGTCTTCGTCGCGGGGATTTAGGAGGCAGAGGTGCCTCCCCAGGCCGGAGAAGATGTTTCCTGATGAACGCATCCAAGTCCAGGAACTCTATGAATTTATGATTCCGGATGGTGATAATGGCTCTGAAATTCTTTTCCTTGACCGCGAGGCGATGAAACTCCATTAACCTCTGCTCACTGGCTTCCTTCCTTTTGTTTGGGGATAAGCCAGAGGTTATGGTCGAAAGGAATAAGAGGTCCTTTATCAACTCATCCGGGTTGGTTGATGTAGTCAGCGGAGCCAGGGTCCTAGATGTCGCCGTTACGAGGGGGACGCTTCCGCTAGACTCCGCTGATGATGAAGAAGATGGTATCGCTGCTGATTGCTCAGAGGATACTCCTGTTTTTGATGATGTTCCTCCAGAAGCACAGGGTATCGCCGCTGATTGCTCAGGGGATACACCAGACTCCTGTGATGTTGAAGTAGAAGTGCAAGGTACCGCCGCTGATTGTTCAGGGGGTACACAAGCTTTCTCTTGGGTGGACATCTCCTCAGGGATGGCCGGTAGCGACGGAGTTTCTGCTGACTTGCGTTCACGCTTCTCCTCCGCTTTCGACTTTAGCCGACGATCCTTTCTATCCTTCTTCTTTGTGTCTTTTATTTTCCTAGAGGACACTTGAGGTTTCTTTCGCTTCCAAACCTCAAAAGTGCTCTCGGAGCCCGAAGTCTCCTCGTCGCATCCCTGGGACGGAGAGGCTACTTCTTCATCACCGCATGCCTGGGGTGAGGGCTTATCAGTAACGTCATTCGGCGGCCTGCCCTGCTTCTCCTCACCGCCTTCCATTCCTGAAAAGAGGAGAAGTATATTTAGCTGGTGTAATCACGCAGGTAGGCAGGTGGTTTACTTGTTCGTTTAGGACGTTCAACTGGTTCTGGGTCTGGTAGAGCAAAGAGATTCGGCAGATCATCTGAGTTTAAGGATGCCAAGGAATTTTGATGAAGACAACCATGACAAATCCAGGGTGAACTGGTGCTTTCCGATAGTCTCAGGAAATTTTCTCTAGAAAGATCCGTGCAATCTAAATGGAACCAAGTAGAGCAATCCCCATCGCACATTATAGCGTCATCCTCGTCGAGCACTTCTTGATGACAAATTCCGCAAGGAAAGGAGTCAGAAGGACCGAGAGCTGAGCCAGGTTGAGTATCGGAGGAGTCAAGGTCTAAAGATCCCTCCAGATTTCCAGGAAGGGTAGAATTTGATGACTCCGCCCGATGTGGAGTTGAGACTGTGGAAGCATCTTCACACTCTAGAGTGTCATCTAAATCGAAAAGCTCATGTCGTTTCTTTCGAATCCATAGAGGAATCTGAGAAGAAAGACAAGGGACCAACTTGTCATGATGTACCACCTCCTCACGTTTTTGACCTTGGATGGTGAAGATTGGCATTCTCGCTTTAAGGATGACATATGGGCCGAGATTTGGCGTTTCTAATTTTGAGCTTTTGCCTTTTGTCCGGGCTTGTCTTCTTTTCCAGACAATATCGCCAGGACTGAAAGTGAATTCCTTAACCTTTTTGAGGTCGTAATCTCTTTTTTGTTTTGCTTGGGTAGACGATAACCGCTCACGAACTAAACGATGAGATGCTATCAAGGAATCTTTGATGGTTTGCGCCCATTGTGCTGCAGTTTCTTGTGGGCCATTGACTGTAGCGGTTTCAAACAACAGATCTGCTGGCTGGAAGACTTCTCTTCCCAACATTAATCGATTAGGCGTGAATCCAGTTTGCCGGTTGACTGTGGAGTGTAATGCCACCATCAATAGAGACAGATCACGATCCCAATATTGTTGTTTTCCCTCTATGTAGGACCTAATCATGGGTAGTAGGGTGCGATTGAAGCGTTCCACTTGACCATTTGATGAAGGATGATATGGAGTTGTTCTGGTTTTTGCTATTTCAAATTTGCGACAAAAAGCTTTGAACAAAGAACTCTCAAAATTTGATCCTTGATCTGTGTGGATTTCAATAGGCAAACCTAGAGGTGAAACCATGTAGTCGATGAATTTGAGTGCAACAGTTTCAGCAGATTGCTCAGGAATGGCGGCTGCGTCAACCCACTTGGTGAATTGATCTACCATCACTAAGATGTACTTGTTCCCCAGAGCACTTTTGACGAAAGGTCCTAGGACATCCAAATGGACTCTTTCCATAGGAAACCCTGCATGATGTTTTCTCAGAGCTGCTCGTGGAGGATTGCTGGGAGTCTTGCACTTTCCGCAGATGGGGCATTGTTGCACAAACACGTTGCAATCATCTGTCATGTGGGGCCACCAGAAAGACCGTTTGACACGAAGAAGGGTCTTATTCTGGCCCAGATGTCCTGCTGTCTTGTTGTCATGGCAAGCAGACAAAACTTCCTTTCTTAACTGCTCAGGAACAACGAGGCAGACTCGACGATCAGGTTTTGTGTCCCACAGATAGTATAATATTTCGTTGATGAGTCGCAACTGTAGTCTGTGAATCCAAAGAATCTTGGTTGCCGGACTTGATAAGAATAGGACGTCAGATAAAGGAACTTCTTCCTTCTCGAGCCATCTTATCACTACGTTGATATCAGGATCTTCAAGTTGATATTTCCGTAGCTCCTCTGATGTATAGGCGGGCAACCAATACTTGCGATTCCGGTTGGCTTCTTCTTGCACAGTTTCGTCAAGGAGTGGAAAATCAGGTGGCAAACTTGTCAAACTAGAATTCACCGATTCATCCCCTGAGGAACTGGCATTTTGATCTTCACTTGGAGCTTGAACATTTTGCAGGGTCACAGCACGTATCGCCAGGGGTAGGACATCATCTACGTCCTCGCAGAATCTATCCCATTGGCCATGGGCTCTAGTACAGTAACTGCAACCTCCACAAGGTAGGTCTTCTAGGTTAGCTCCGGCGGTGTAGCAATTACACGAAGGAAGATCATCGGGAATACGGGAAAGCCCGTCAGCGTTGATATGTTTTCCACCCGGACGATGAATAATTTTTGGTTGGAACTGCGAAAGGACTTCCTGCCATCTGGCTAACTGGCCCTCGAGTCGTTTGAATCGGAAGAGCCAAACCAAACTATGATGATCTGTCCTTAGGATGAACTCTTTGCCTAACAGATAGTGACGGAATTGATCTGTGAATTTAACCACCGCTAACAGCTCCTTTCTTGTGACACAGTATCGTTTTTGGGCTGGTAACAAGATGTTGCTCGCGTAGGCGATGGTTCTTTCAACTCCATTTTGGACTTGTGACAACTCGGCTCCGATGGCATATTTAGACGCATCCGTATCCAGGATGAAAGTTGCTTCTGGAAGTGGATATGCTAAGCATGGAGCAGATGTCAGTGCTTCCTTTAATCTGTTGAATGCAAGGTCATGGTCATCAATCCAATGGAATTCTGCTTTCCCGGTGAGGTCATACAAGCAACGTGCCATATCAGCGTAACCTTTTATGTGTTCACGGTGATAATTGGCAAAGCCAAGGAAGGATTCTACATCTTTCTTGCATTTAGGCTTTGTCCATTTTTGCACGGCGCTTAACTTTTCAGGAGCAATTTGGATACCATCTCGGCTACATAATTTACCCAGGAAGGCCACTTGACGACGGAAGAGGAAGCATTTCTTTGGTTTCAGTTTTAAGTTGTAAGAACGGAACCGGTGAAGCACTTCGTCAACATTCTTGATGTGATCGTCAAAACCTTTTCCTAAGACATTGACATCATCCAAATAGGCCAGAGCTTGCTTCCAGGTGAGTCCTGTTAATACTAACTGTATCGCCCTTTGGAATGTTGCGGGGGCGTTGCAGAGTCCAAAACCCATCCTGTTATGCTCAAATAACCCATATCTGGTGACTATAGCCGTCTTCTTCTTGTCGCTTTCCTCCAGTTCTATCTGATAGTAACCGGATGCCATGTCCAGCGTGCTGAAGAAGGTACTTCCTGCAAGGGAGTCGAGACAATCCTGTATGTTGGGTAAGGGAAAGTTATCCTTCACGGTGCGGTTATTCAAATCTCTGTAATCCACGCACCAGCGAACAGAACCATCCTTTTTCCTGATTAACACAGGTGCTGATGCCCATTCAGAAGTAGACGGACGAATTACTCCAATTTCTAACAGTTTCTTTATATGATCTTCTTCCTCCTTTTGAAAATGAAGTGGTGTCTTTCTCATTTTGTGCTTGGAGGGAGGATTATCTGCAGTGTTTATGGGATGCTTGATGTCCCGGAAACAACCCAAATCTAAGTCATGTTTCGCGAAGACGATTTCATGGTAGAGAAGCATCCTACCCAGACGGATTTTTTCAATTTTAGATAATCCTTCTCCAGATCTTTTGAACAGATCTTTTATGTGATCTGGCATATCTTTTTGCACAGATGAGAGAATGTCGTCCAGAAGTGGAGAACCCTCTTCTTGAGGAAGATTATCTGCATACAAGGTTGAGCCAGATTTTGGGCTTGGTTCGGGTAGGATAGCATCAATTGCCACCGCTCGAGCCACAACTTGATCCCGGTGCACTTTAACAGTTTTGTCTGTTAGGTTTAATAAACTGATTGGCACGCGAAGATCACTTTTGACTACTGCATACGGAACCAAGATATCTGGATTGGTGTTTATTGGCTCTATTAAGATTTCATTACTCGCTGGAACTGGGAGTTGGTTCAGGTGTATTGAAATGAACTTAATTGACTTTGGAGGTATGGATACAGTTTCACTGATGGAGACCTGGCTGACCGAATAAGGATCTGATCCCTGAGCAGGGGAAATTAAAGCTTCAATCTTCATTCCATCTAAATATAAACATGTGTTTGAGATGTCTATAGACGATTTGTGCTCTTTAAAGAACTGAAGACCAAGCAGCATTTCGTCTGCTATCGGTGCAACTAAGATGTCTGTTTTGAAGTTTTTATTTTGAATCTTGAATTTTACGTTGGGTACAAGATATGCTTCCATTTTCATATCCTTTTGTTCCGCAGCCGTTTTTAGGGTAAACTTCTTGCCGGAATTATATGGAATCCCTAGCTTCTTTGCTACATCAGTTTTCAGAATGGTTACTTCCGCAGCTGTATCCAGTACTGCATTTATTTGCGTAGTGCCGAAGTTGACTGAAATGACGAGAGATTTTCCTGTCGTCCGCCTAACCAGAATTTCTTCAGAATCTTGCAAAGATTTGGAATTTTGGTTGAGTGTTTCCGCCAAAGGCACCTTTATATCTGCGTCTTGATTTTCATTAGATCGCACATTGCGACCACCTGTTTGGGACTGGACTAGGAGTTGGTGGTCTTCGACCCCTGTCCTTGACTGTTTAAAGGCTGTGGTTGCCGTGGAGGAAGACGAGTGGTACCTCCAGGACTTGCATATGGACAACTAAATTTGTAGTGCCCAAAATCTCCACATCCATAACAGTAGAATGGTCGAGATAATCTTGCTGGCGATCCTGAACTATTCTTTGATGGACTTGACGGATTGTTTGGGGGACGTGAACTTGGAGTTTTAGACTCTGCATCTTTACTGAAAGATGATCTCATGTCCTTTAACATTCCGGCCAATTCCTGTCGTAGGACTTGCTGAAAGTCCTCCACACGGAGTAGAGGTTGAGCATCCCGGGGTGGCCTGGATGATTGCTGATTACCAGAACGTTCCGATGATGTAGATGCTACAACTTGTTGTGCCTGCTTTCTGGGTGGAGTTGGTTGCTCCCTAAAGGACTTCTTCTGGAAGCGAACTTGTTTGACTGACAGTTCGTCATCACAGTCTTCCTCCTGAGTCTCCTCTTCCACCACAGTCTGCTTGACTGAGTACTCCGTTGATTTTTGTTTCGCGGAATCCTTTCTAGTCTTTCCAGTTACGATGTTATCAGCAGCTATTGCTTGTTTCATAGCTTGTATTGCATCCGAGAGATTGCAAGGATCGTCCTTCAGAACTGCACGTTTGGCTTCTGAGTTACGGCAACCCTGGATGAATACATCGATGGCTATTTGATTCATGGCTACCTCTCCCATATGTAGATAGCCCATACGGATAACTTTGTAAAGACGTTTCGCGAAGGCTTCCTCAGATTCATCCTCTGTTTGTTTTAGCTCACGAGCATTGATCCTTGCGGTGGTAGGTGTCATATCAATTTGATACAACTGCCTCATTTTGGATTTAACGTGCTCGTATGAACCTTCTTGAGCGACATACATGTAATGTTGGAGGGCATCGCCTCGCAGACATTCTAAAAGTCGGCCTTTTTTGACTCCATCATCAAACCAGCCGGAACGAGATGCTATGTTCTCGAACTGGAAGATGAACGGATCCCAGGAGAGGCTTCCGTCGTATGTTGGTAGTTTAGAGTTCGGAGTTCTAAATTCCTCGCCACGACTTCTGTAATACGATGTTCGGGGATCATAATCTTGATTCATGCCGCGGAAATCGTAATTCCTTGACGTGGCTGCCGGGGTGAAGGTTCTATCGATGGGTGTGAACTCCGCACCGCGGGCGTGTGTTGCACCATGGATAGTGGAGTAGGAAAACTCTGGTCTATCCATGTTACAATTTGGTTGTGGTGTAGACTGGTAGGGGTATGGATTCGGCGCTTGTCGATTAGACGGGGCGAATCGTACATCCGATGAGGGACGAGGTGGATCCTGAAATCGTACATCCTGTGAGGGACGAGGTGGATCCTGGAATCCTACTTGTTTCGGAGTTGGAACGTAGGAGCCATCTGATGGGTAAGGTATAGGGTATGGCTTATCCTGCGCTTCGAACTCGACCACATTTTCAGTTTCAGGAACTTGAGGAGCCTGAACCGGCAACATTTGTAGGACACGGTTCATGCTTTCGTCGAAGTCTTTCCACAATTTAGTTAACTTGTGGTCCTGCGAGTCAATGAGATCTTTTTTTAAATCACCTAGATTTTGGTTTGAGATGCAATTATCTTCCAGGGATTTCAATCGCTCTTCCAGGTGGATTAAAGATTCAGTTAAGATTTGAGTTGTGCTTAACCTTTCCTCCTCCTGCTGTTTCAATGACTGGCGGACCATTTTAATGTCTTGTTTGAGTAGTTCGTAATCAACCGAGCTGATGCTATCTTCCTCTGAAGCTGCATCACTACCGGGATCCTGTGAACCATCTGGTTCGACATGACCTCCTGTAGCTCCAGCTTGCTCGGGTTGTTGTTGATTTTCAGCAGGACGCTGCATAGCTAGAACTGGGCGTTCTGGGTTTGGCTGCTCGGTGGGACCGGCACGTGCAAGGGATGGACGGAGGTCGGGAACGACTCTACCGCTCGCCATGAGTTCCTTCCATTGTCCCTCAGAGACACGTGAACAGGCTTCACTAACTAAGCTGAATGTTAGGGGTCCTAACCGGCGCAACTCCACGATTCTGTCCGCAGAAACCGCGCCCACTCCTTTGATATGAGCCGCAATATATTTGGCGGGGTCAGATGCGAGGTCAACCGGTCTGACCGCACTAGCCGAACGTCCTTTATTTTTCTTGGGCATTTTGTTTTGTTGTTTTTTTGCTTTAAAAGAAAATATCCAACATTTGAATACCCTAACATAAGGTGAACCAGCTCTAACATGTGCTGATTCCACCTAATTATTCATAAAAAATTAACAAGAAAACCTAAAATCCGAATTAGACCAAGCTACGGGCTGAACAGGTGAAGAAATCGATCGAAAGGAAAGGAAATCCTGAAGGGAAAAACCGTCCAATTAGAAATCTAAACCTTAAGGGTAGAACAAAGGCACAAAACAATGACTTTCAAAACAAAATGATTTCATTATTATGAAATACTATTTAGTAAGAAGTGATGTCTACTCATTTATTTCCACCCGAAAAAGAAAGAAGTCTAGATATGAAAAAGCTTTAAACAAACATAGAAATTCCTAAAACTAGAAAGAAACTAAACGAATTTAGCCGAATAACAAAAATCAATACGAACAAGATTTTTCCTATCAATTCTGTATCAATAACAAATCATAGAACAAACCGGCGACAATAAGTGCGGTTCGCTAAGAAAAAATGGCCACAATTCCCTAAATACTTAAATGAATTTACCATGATCTAGGGAAATATTCTGAAGATCGACAAATAAATTCACCTACCTAGAATAAAGACATTAACGACATTATTAATTAATATTTAAAATGTGATTAATGAACAATTAAAATCCAAGGATTTAAGGAAAATGTTGAGAAAAGTGTATTGAAATCACAATTGTCAATAGCATTGAAAAATGAATAAACTTTAATGCAAAATTGAGAGTAAGGACCGAGATTTAAGCTTGGAAGAGAGAAAAACCCTGACAACATTAGCTCAAGAAAACACAGGAACCCTAAAGCCAGTTAAAAACATGGGCAAAAACAGGTAACATACAGTGAATTAATTAAACAATGTCAATCTTTATTATTCTCAAAAGCACAAGAAAAACCTGAGTTATAACTTATACTCAACATATACACAGTATTTCCATTCAAAACACCATTCAAACAACAGTCAAAACAAAACAAACATTCCTAACCTACTATTTCTCCCCCCTTCTTTATTGAGAAGTTAAAAGAAATAGGCATAATGCACTGACGAATTTTGTTAAAATTGTGCTAGTAGTTAAACTAGACACAAACCCATAACTGTTAAGGCTTAATAAAACACAACCCAATTAGGGATAATTGGGAAGGGCTGCCAGTGCCGACTGCGCCACATGTAGCATGTTTGGGTAACATGTGCATAGCAAAGAGCTGACCAGTCATGGCCAGAAATGCCAGCTCTTCTACATAGTTAAACATAGCCTAACGTTATAAAGCACACTAACATACATACACATACATTCTGGCAAGCATTCTGTACTTACCTTAATGTATTCTTGGTGTAACACTCAGGTTGTATTACTCTGGGTTTCACACACGTGTTGTTGTATCTGTAGTAGAAGTTGTTCTGATCCTCGCAGCTCAGAGCCTCGTTCTGGATCCGTCATGGCTGATTGTTAGTGATTCGCACTAACAATAGATGGCAGCACCATACAGACTATGCCAGTAGGAAAGTTAGTGGTTCGCACTGACAATAGATGTCAGCACCATCCAGACTATGCCAGTATACTACAACAGCAACATGTCGTGGACGCCTACACACGTTCAAGTCATAGGTAAGTCACAGAAAATCGAGGACGTCTGTGTTAAATCTCAAAAGCCTTAAAATTTAATATTATTACTAGTGGCTCGAGTCAAGAATATACCCGGGGTGAAGTTAGCACCCCAAAAGTTTGACCCAATGGGGGGGGGGGGGGGGGGGGGGGAATATGTAAGGATATCCACCCCCCCCCCCCCCCCCCCCCCCAACCCTCCACCATTGCAGGGATTCAAATGACTGGTGCATGTAGCCACTGTTAGGGTATTTTTGAAACCACTTTCTGTATGCATGGCTTCAGAATTTGAAGTTAAATCGCTTGACCTATCATCCTTGGTACATGTAGAAACTAAGGAATGTTTACAAACAATGCATTCCCTCATTGGATAATGTCAGACAAGAGCTGTTAAGTATTCATAGTGTGTCATGTTATTGCCTTATAATCTAGGAAGTGTGAATAATCAATACTACTCAATGATGTTATGGATATTATTGATCTTTTGATATGGGTGCCTTTGGACTGTGGAGTAAATTCCACTGCTGGCCAAGTGGCTCAAGTGGCTGACCTGATCATCTACCTCAGGCTACCTAAAGTTGACCTGGGTGAGGAAACTGCTTACTCTTGAACATGAATGGTCTGACATAGCTAAAAGAAACAAAATTGATAGACTACCCCAGACAGGGGAAAATTACCACCAATCTATTTTTCTCTCTACAAAACATCCATTCTGGAAAAGCGTGATATTAGCGTACAAAAAATGGTACACATGCTTCCACGCTAAGATTCCATCAGAAGCCGGGAAAGAATTTCTATGGGGGAACCCACGAATCAATATACCCTTCAACTTCACTCTCTTCAAAGCTAACCTTATATATCTACAAGACCTATACAATGATCAGGGTGAACCACTGAGTAAGGTAGAAATAGAAAACCTCACTGGCAAAAATATAATGTTCACCACCTTCCTAGGAATCTGGAATGCCATACCAAAAATATGGAAAGATCAAATAAGAAACATCAAAAAATACCAAATGGCATTTAGACCCCAAACAATTGAATGGCTCACCAGAGACAAAAAGGGCACTATTAATATTAGGAAAATTTGGGACCTAGACGAAGAACCAGTACTCCCTGGTAAAACAAAATGGATCAACGAGTTAAATTTAGACCCGACAGAAAGTTGGAAGCCATTATTTCTACTACCAATACAAAGCAAGATCAATGTAAGATGTAAATATTTTCAATTTCAAATCATGCATCGCACTCTCATCACAAACAGAAAACTCAAACAGTTCGGAATTAGAGAAAATGAACTTTGCGATGAATGTAATGAAGTTGAAACTATTTCCCATCTATTGTATGAATGTAACAGAGCCACAGAAATTTGGCAAACTCTCAGAATATGGTTAGAATCAATATCTCCAAATACAATGTACTTTGATAAAAAATCTATCCTTCTAGGAAATAACAAAAATGAGATCATTATCAACTATATAATTATGATTACGAAACATGAGTTATACAAAAGCAAATGGAATAAAGTGAAGATCAATCTCATTAAGTTAAAGCATATTTTCAAGGTACAAATGGATTTGGAAATATATTCTGGTACAGTCAGGAAAACTCTACCAAAGGTTCTGGGAAAGTGGTCTTCCGTCTTGAACCATCTTAGAAACTTATAAAAAGGACAAAATCCCTCAGCTATAAAACAAAAATACTAGACCATATTGTATATACTGTATAAAATGTTTGAATTATGAAATGAATACTGTACTGTACATATGACATATGCAAAAGGAACAAATAAATTATAAAAAAAAAATCTACCTCAGGCTGCAGCCTAATATTATTAGTGGACATTGAGTGGGTACAGCCTCTGGAATTACAGCCCCCCCCCCTTCCCACTAGTAACGTTGGTTATAACCTTTACATGGAAATGAACCCTAGTGGAAAGATCCTGAAGTACCCATCCTACTAGGCCATGTATGCAAGAAATCTATATATGTGTGTGTGTGAGAGAGAGAGAGAGAGAGAGAGAGAGAGAGAGAGAGAGAGAGAGAGAGAGAGAGAGAGAGAGAGGTAGTATAGTGAAAAATGTTCACAAACTAAATTTTCATCATTCCATAGAGCTAACAATAACTGCTCTAGATATATCTGAGGGCAACTACAATTTATCCTTGAGCAAATACACCCAACATGCAGCAATTGCCAGAAAACCATGAAAAGTTAGCTAATGTAGAAGTTCTGGCTGCTGATACATGTAGTACCTTGAAGGTAGTACTACAATATATCTTACAGCTGCAGGGCTACTACATTCTTGTAATTCATGTTTGTTACATACATGTATAGATGTGCTGGGGGTGGCCTGTTCTGATTCACTGAGTATGTGATCCAGTGAAGGAATTTGGCCTGATTCAGAGGAAACATAAGATGAACTGGGTCAGCGTATGAGACATGCTCACAAGACACATCACCAGCCGAGAACCTCTTAGTACCGAGTAGTATGTGTTACAATACAATCAAACTCTTCAAACACAAGTCAATTCTATCTCACCCACCTGGACAGTGTGATCTTATGTACAATATGGACAACTTGTTAATTTGTGATATATCTGGCTTTTCCAAGACAATATACTGTATCCTTGTTATGCAAATAATGTATCTAATTTAATGATATATTGTCAAACAATACTTAATGGCATAATGTGATGTCTGTATCGTTATTATACAAACAATGTATCTCATGAATGATATATAATTCAAAAAGTCACTTAAAGTGAGACAGTGTGATTTAATTCAAACAATGTATCTCATAGGTGATACATTGTAAAATAACTTTAAAATGCAATTTTTCATTCTGCAAAGAATTATTGTTAATATATTTTTTCATTGAGGAAATATCAATATTGCAGTATGTGGTTTAAAGTCCATTTCCTTCTTATCAACCATATATACTTTTTTCTCTATGCTGCCTCATAAATGTGCTGTTATTGAGGAATTTCACGAATATTGAGTTATTGTATTGACCAGTGTTCCCTTATAGCACATATGGTGCTGTGTTTATGGCAGTTTGAGTTGTATATATATTAAGCCATCAAATCAGACCTCAGAATTGATTTTAATGGCAGCAGCTGCTGTCTGAAGAGGCTGTGCACTGGAAAACCTGTGGCTGGAGGCTGACTCAAAACCTCCTGGCCTCTTGCAATTTTCATTTTGCATATTTTTTTCTGCTATATTGCAACTTATTTTTGACTAACCAGTTGTAAGTGGTGGAATGAACCCGAGTGCCAAGTGAAAACCTAGAGATGCATAAACCCAAGTCACTGGCAACTTCCTCACCTGCCACTGCTAGCACAGATTCAAAGTTTTCAAACTCAGGCAGCACGTTCAGTGGCAGTGCCTAAGACTACTAGCACCTAGCCTATTAGAAGACAGGTATTTAACAATATATATTATATATATATATATATATATATATATATATATATATATATGTATATATATATGTTTATATATATATATATATATATATATATATATATATATATATATATATATATATATATATATATATATATATATATATATGTTTATATATATATATATATACATATATATATATATATATATTTATATATATATGTATATATATGTTTATATATATATATATCTATATATAAATATATATATATATATATATATATATATATATATATATATATATATATATATATATATATATATATATATATATATATGTATATATATATATATATATATATATATATATATATATATATATATATATATATTTATATATATTAGGGCTGTGCTCACCGCTCGCGATGCTCGATGGATCATGATTTTCATGCCATGCTACGATTATCGATCATGACATGAAACTCATGAGCATCGCAAAAAAATAAAAACTTCAACTACCTTTTTAAATAGGCTTGAGAAGCTAAAAAATCCGGCATCGTGTTGGCGACATCGATGTCGCAATTCACAGCGGAACTACGCAAAATGCGTAAGTTCGATATATACGCTTACCCGTTAGAGCATACTTCACACTCTAACGGGTTCAGAATCACGAGGTGTAGTTGCATATTTATACCGCTAGCTTGATATGGCGCTGGCTAGCGGTATGGACACTTCGATCAAGCTGTTTTTCGCGCCCTGCTTTCACACTATAAGGGGTTGAAAAACAAAATGGCCGCCGTTTTCATGCTCGTGAGCAGCTCGTGAGCATCGTTTAGATTTTTGGTGATGCTCGTGAGCTGAAAAATTTTGGTGAGCACAGCCCTAATATATATATGTCGTGGTAGGAATCTCTACAAGATTTAGGCTGCTACAAACTCTGATCGCAGTCCCTACCGGTAGGATCACTGATCAAACAAGAATCACCTTTACCACGCTTGGTAGAAACTGATTGCAATCTATATTGGTAGGATCCCCATCCCCACTGATAAAGACTTTTATATTTGGATGTGTCTGTCTATTTGGTAGGGAATGGGTTAAAGCTTGAACAGGTGTGTTCTGCCAAAACAGCTGTACTGAAAAAACCTATCAAAGGAGACCATCGTAGGTCATGCTTGGTTTAACGGTAACAAAACGTTGCCCCCAGTGCACCTCCTTTCAAATCTGCTTCATCACTGGTGCATGAAGTACATGTGCTACAGGTAGGATTACGGGCTTTGCCAGGATTTAGAAGCTGGGCTACGAAGACTGGCAATTGTAAAATTTTGGGGCGTCCTGTATTACAAGGGACAACTCAAATGTCCTCAATATACTCAGATAAAAAAAATCATATTGATGTATTTACTGATTGAAATAAGGCATAACATCCTCAAATGATGTTATACATATTGTGTTAGGGTTGAAATTGAAGTTTTAAGAAATTAATTGCAGAAACATTTGGGTGGATCCTGAGGCGGAGGAGTGATTTAAAGTAAAGGTTTGGTTTTCCAAATGCCGCACTGCTGCAAAAAAGATTTTGGGTATGATGCTTTGTTAAAACCAGTAGGGAAAGGACTGGCATCTGCTTATTAGCTCGCCTAGTCCTAGTGGAAGCCGTTCCTATACCTCTTTATGTAATTGACGTGAAAATTATACAACTCAAAACTGAGTCTACCCTGATTCAGTTCTGAAATTGCTCACCAGGCGGCCCACAATGCCAGGTCTTACTGCCTAATGTGACAATCCTTGGCACCATCTGCCAACAGCCAAAGGAACTACGTAACACCTAGACATCCATCAAGCAAAAGATAGAGACCAGAACAGAGTAAAAGCATTATTAAATGAAATCATAGACTAGGAGCTAGTCTACTCCCTAGCCTGGTTCTCAGACTCAGGTAGCCTAGATTTCTAGGCTGTCATATGTATTTTCTTTTTGTCTTCAAGTTTTTCATTCACCAGACACCAAGTAGTGAAGGTAGTCTCAGTCTGAGAGATGAAATTCGTTCAGATATATTTCACCAGGTAGATAACTGGATCATTTACCAGTAGGGATGGGGATCGTTGAGAATTCTACGGTTCGGTTCTCGGTTTTGCTTCTACGGTTCGGTTTTATCACGGTTTCCTAAACGGTTTATTAATGACATTTCTTGGATACGAAACTACACAATGGAATGCGTGGCTGAACTTGCCTGAACAGGAAAGTTCTTGAAAGTTCCTGTATACTAGCTCCCTGGGCACTTTCTCTACGCTCAGAAGGCTTCTGAGCATAGTGAAAGTGGGCAGGGTACCAGACTTGAGAGATTTTGAAATGGCTGTTTGATCGTCGCGCTTGGCAGACATTGTGAGACCAGCGAGGAGGTAGGTGCTGACAGTTTTATTACGCCTCCAGGAACCCTGTGCATGCATAGAAAACCGAACCGTTTAGAGGGAGGTCCGGTTTTTGACTGGTTAACCGCCATGCTCAGGCCGGTTTGAACCGGTTTCCGGTTTCCGGTCCCCATCCCTATTTACCAGACACCAAGTAGTAAAGGTAGTCTCAGTCTGAGTGATGAAATTCGTTCAGATATATCTCACCAGGTAGATAACGGGATTCTCTTTTCAATATAAAGCCTCTAAAGGTAGGCGGATCATATGGTGTCAGCTGTGGGCCTACTTCATACTGGTTGGTCACACAGGAGGGAATCTTAACATTTCAGGGAGCCAAGTCTAAAGCTGGTTTCTAAGATAGGCATAATACCACCTAGAGTCTTACCAGGATTTAGACACTGGGTGGCGTGGATGCCCAAAATTGGCAATTGCAAAACTTTTGGGTGTTCTACTATTCATTTCTTATCAAAATTCCTGAAGCTGACAAAATAAGGGGCCTGAGAGGCAGGCAGTATCGTTAAAAACATTGTTAAGATATTGTATCATTGAGGAAATATCAATATTCTATTGCAGTGTCTTAGCCAGGATTTACGAACTGGGTGCCTAAAATTGGCAGTTGTAAAATATTTGGGCGTCCAAATTTTTAAATGGGGATATACTCATATTTCAACCATAAACATGTATAAATTCATCAAAATAAGGCATGATATCATTAATCAATGTCATGTGAATTATAAGGAGATGAAAAATTCAATTATGAGCTTGAGATTGAGATTTTTAGAAATTCCACACTAAAATATTTGGGTGTCCTGAGGGGTTCTTTTTAAGGGTTTGGGTGTCCAAAAAGGCACCCAGACGCCCTGCTGGCTAAGACCATGTTCTATTGTATCGATAACATTTTAAAGGTGTCAATCTCTAAACTCAGTGTCTAGCCAAGTTCCCATTAGGCTTACTACAAGTCATAATTGATTTTAGCCCATGTTAGATTCTGTTTTCAATAGAAATTGGTGACCATTTGCTCTCTAGTGACATTGACATAATTATGTGCATAATTTGCCTTCCATAAGAATATTTTAGATACCAACATTTGGATGATCAAATAGTCCTTGTATACTTGTAATATTGGGCTGTACACCAGTACCCAGTACCCGAACCATACCATGAACTGCTTCATAGATACCTGTGCTTAATCGTTCTTAATTCTAGTGGTAAGCTTATTGGTATTTAGTGAAGCATACTGCAATTAAAACATGAATGATTAACTAGTGATTTGAGCCCCCCCCCCCCTCCCAAACGCCACCTTCGACAACCAAGAAAAACCCAGAAAGAACACTTACATGGGGAGGTACCCGCTACTACACTACCTTGTTGATAACTGATTAGTTACTAGTATGATTGTGGTGGCACTGAGGTAGCTGCCCATTCAGTACATATTTTAGTATTTGTGAATAAAGGAAAATTTGCTATAAAAAACTCTCAAGTCCCAAAAGATGGACTTGCTACAAGTCTGTGATATCAGGCTCTTTCACTGATCTGACCTGAGTTGATTTTACTATAGGGTTAGTTCTGAATACATCCTCATAGGGGGCACACTTGAGCTGTAGTCTGTATTATCAACTGCAACACATGAAAACAGTGCTGTCATCTATAGTTTGAGAGAGACATCAAACCTAAGTAGTATATATGTAGTGGTGGGGGCACTATACCTAAGGCCTAAAAAAAGTTGTTTGTTTCCTGTAACCCTACCCTAACAAGTTTTTATTTAAAAAAAATCCCTGCCCTAGAGTTTTTTTTCCGCCTTCCCAACTCCCAATTGACATAAAACATGCATAAAACACATTTTTGACCAAAGAAGTAATGCAAAAAAATTTTTTTTACTGACCTACCTACCCTATTTTTTCCCGGACCGTTACAGGAAACATTTTACTATCTCTTTTTTTAGGCCTAATACAGCCTGAGATCAGGCTACCCAAAAGAGTTGTTTTGTGTGATAAAGGCTTATGGTGTTGAGAGTGGAAGTGTTGTTGAGAGGTGTTGAGAGTGGAGAGGGAAGTGCTACAGAAATACTTGCTGTGATTACTTCCTATTTCTCACTGGGAGGATGTGGGAAGTAGGTTCCAATCAGAGGATCTGTCGGGTAATTGAATATAAGTATAGGCTTCAGATTACTCGGGCTGCCTCTGAGATCCTCACAAATGACCTTCCTGTGTTAACCCATTAATGCTCACAGCGGCCAAAACAGGCTGACAATTTTGATGATATATTGCAGCATAAAGCATAATTGGCAAAATATTTGAAGGAGAAATGTTGATCAGAACATTACCAACAATTCCCCTTCAAATATTTTGTAAAATGATTCTTAATTCAAAAATTATCATCAAAAGTATCATTGATCCAGACGACAATTTCTGGAGGAACTCTCAAGTATGTATGGGTTAATATAGCTCAATAGATCCTAGCTGAGCAGTCTATGTTGCATCACCCAGCTGCTATATTGTGTTCTCCCTGAAATGACGCCCAATTTTTTTACAATTGCCCACCCACTTTCTAAATCCTGGCTAAGACCCTACTGTTGACAAGTCTAACTTTCAATATGGCACTGTTGTCATCTCTGTGCTGTAAATATGTGAACTTCCGGACATGGGACCAGCATGTTTTTGAAAGGTATAAGGGACACCTGAAATTATTGTTTATAATTGATTCATCGCATAGGAACTTTGATGATTATTTGAGCCAAAATCTATAAGCAATTCCTAGCCCTACTCCCAGGCCATATTCAGATGTTATCTCTTGTGGATAGATGGCACTGTGGTATGCTAGTGTGGGTAGTTATTATTATAAACAACCCCCACATGTGGCAATTGCATGAACTGAATGGCCATCAGTAGACCACATGCCCTTATGTAGATATGAGCATCGATTTATACTTAAAATGGAAAAACACAGTCAAGCCCAGTAGCTAGGTTCTGTGGAGTTGTGTGTATTCTGTCTTCATTCCTCCATTCAGCCAGCCAGCCACTCAGCCCACTATTCACGGAAGCTTGGAAGCTGGGGAATGTTACCTATGTCTCTCTGTGGGTGTGCAGAGCTCAGCAGAGGTGTGCGATGTATACATTACTAGCCCAGAAATGTCTGCAGGCATGCCAGTATCAGTATGCCTCCTCCTCTTCATCCTCATCATAAGTAAGCAATTAGTATAGGTGCCCAGCTGCAGCATGTATTGTCTCACCAATATATGGCCGACCACCAGCACAACCTGTGTGGGATTAAGATTGAACCAGGCAGCTGTGTTGGAAATGCCAAGGGCGAGGGAGTTCTGGCGCATCTCACAGCCCAGGGCTGCAGGCCAGAGTCTTTGAGATGCACAATTGTTTTTCAACACACCTGTCTGACCAGGGCTTGCTGGCTATGTATAACATATTTGGAGAAATGTTAAATAGAGCGACTTCAATGAACACCTCCAATTTCTGTGTGAATTTATGCTTAATTGGAATTTTTTTGTCAAGTTTGTGTAACTCCTAGTAGGGGATATGGAATAAGAAATAATCAAGTGACAGAAAAAGTGTTGATATTTACATGAATACCAGCTTGAGTATTTCACAAGTACTGTGGTTTATGGTCCAGGCTGCCACTTGATTTCAGTAGTGCTAGACTAGCATGTGTTTGTATTACCTAGTCAGTAATAAATCACTGCTTCTTGCTTGTTGATGGGCTGTTATCAGGGTGCCCCTCCTGGGCATCATTTAACACTCAAAGCAGCCAAATCAGGCCGGACAATTTGGGATATATCTTACTTATAAAAGCATTTTATGGAAAACATTTGAAGAGGGAATGTTGATCAGAAGCTAAACAACACATCTCCTTCAAATATATTGTGAACAATCGCTTTATTCCTAAGTTATGTTCAAAAGTATGAGAGTAGCAGACGATACTTTCCCGAGTAACTCTGAGTGTGAATGGGTTAACCCTTCTGATGCCACACACTCATGAATGTATACACACTATTGTTGCCACAACAGGAGGGAAAAGAAAGCTCATGTTGTTACCTATTTTTCTTGCAAAAAAGCAAGATATTTACCCCATCACTCTTTGGTCTGTAGCCAAAAAAGAAAGTGAATCAGAATACCCACTTTATTTTTCAACATAGAGAGAGAGAGAGCGAATTTCCAGATTTTCAGAAATTAAAAAGACAATTCCATATAGTCGATGTATCGCTCCAAACAGCAGATATCCTCTGTTGTCATCTGAGCTCCACTCTAATATCCTCTTTTACTTTTATCCTCTTTTGAAAAAACTTAACTTTGTGGCTAGGAATAAATATCATCTGGAACACTCCACATTTCATAGCTATTACAAGTCTTCTTGGCTATCTCTGGTTATCTCTGGCGGTCTAAGCTGCCACGGTCTGATGGGACCTCCCCATTCCCTGCACCTCCAACAGTCAGTATGCATTACATCTGATAAATCCATACAAGCCACCACCATACCTTACATACCACACGACTATACTGGTCACTCAGTGGTCAATGGGGTCAGATGACCGCTGGTCAAATCATAGCCTGAGGGGCAGTGTTGTCATGACTCATTTGTTACTTCAAAGGACCTACCTACACACGGCTCAGTCCACACCAAGCGTGGTGTGGACAAGACTAGGCTCCTAGTCCATGAAAAGTTACCATTCCACTATGAGTTGACTATAAACCTGTGTGTAGCGTTGTACCTAGCCTAGCCACAAGGCTCTGTTATGATTTTACTTTATTATATATAGAAGCCTGCACCTATACTAGATAGGGACTTGTGGCCTACTGTTGGCCATTTAGTTCACACAATTGCCACACGAGGGAGATTACTGGTAACATATTTTCAACTAAGCTCTTAGTATACCGCAGTGCCATCTATCCACAATGGAAGACATTTAAATATGGCCTGGGAGGCAGGCTATGTTGTACCATACATGACAAATAGATGGCATCATATGGTCCTTCCATCTCTATTCATTTTATACTAAAACAGAGTCCGCTAATATGCCGAGAAAGCCAAGCTTTAAATGCTTGCACAGCTCCATGATATTTCTCCATTCCCTTTCAAGTGCAGTCACAAAGTTACGAATTAATTATCCGTGACGTTATTCTTTACTTGTACTTCACCGAAACATATTGGGAACCTCTTGATATGAGCTTTATATTTGTGCAATTACCACACAGTACGAGTAGCGATTGACCGAAAATATCAATGGCAAAATTATTACAAAACATGAATTCAAAGTGTATTTGAAGAAGAATTGTAGTTTTGATACTGATCCTCATTTTTCCATCAAATATTTTTACAATTTCTTTTTCAATTTGTGGTTATTTTCAAAACAACAGCCTTCTCCTGGATTCCTTTTACAGGTGCTAATTTCTATACGAGACGTAACATATCCCATGAAATAGTGGTGGGAGGACTTGTCAGAAGCTTGAGCAATCATTTTTGCCAAGAAGGAACAGATAGTCTAGGAGGGCTACCTGAACCCAAAATCACCGCCACCATTTTAGGTAGCCCTGCCATTTTTTTCGCTACCATTTTGTAGCGTTTTAGTGGGGAACTTCCCCAGGATTAAGGTAGTCCAATCAATCCAATGGGACTACCTGAGTCCAACTTTAGGTAACCTGCAGGGCTGGTTTTGGAAGTTAGATCTCCCAGGAGATGGGACTATGCTAATTGTCGAGCGAGCGCTGGTAGAATATGTTCCAAGTTTGTGTGTTTACTCGGGGTGTTTGACTTGAAGAGGACCAGCAGCTGGTCTGTCTAATGTCGGCATACATCTATCAGGCGGCGGTAAAGGAAGGGGAAAAAAGCAGCAGCAGCAGCAGTGGTATTTCTGTTGCTGTGTGTTCTAGGAGAGATTAACCCAATCATGCCAGGAGTTAGCCTAGATTTCTAGGCTGTTATATGTATTTTCTGTAAGCATCAAATATTCTAGACGAGGTGGCCAGAGTGGTCCATTTAGTTTACACTTATCTCACCAGGATTCAGTTTGATACCTATAGAGATCTGAGGATCAGGTGGTGCCATCTATCTACCATACCTGGTACTACACCACACTGCTTGGTCAGCACAGAAGGAAATGTCAACTTTTTAGGGACTAGGAACCTAGTCTAGCCAGGAGCTTATCTTGACAAGTGTCGTCTGCACCTATGACAATTTTTGAAAAAAACTTTGGTATGAATCAAAAATCAACAGGATGACTGGAGCTGAGGGGAGTTGTGCATATAGATGTAATCAACATTTCTCCATCAAGTATATTCCTATAACTCCTCTGGTTCCAGTTATTACCAAAATAGCATAGGCATTTGCAGGCACTGCAGGCATGTCTGGAGCATGCAAAACTATTTTGCAATATCTTTCCAAAAAATTTAATTTTTTAAAGAAAATATTTGGGGGCGATATGTTCATCAGGAAATAACTAAAAAATCTCCTATGAATAGTCTTTCAATTTGTGAATACTTCCAAATTTATTACTTCCTTGTCTGAATGGGTTAATAGTGGTGCTTAACCCATTCATACTCAGAGTTCCTCTTGAAAATATTGTCTGCTACTTTCATACTTTTGGAAATAACTTGGGAATAAAGCAAAAGTTCACAAAATATTTGAAGGAGACTTGTAGTTAAACTTCTGGTTAACATTTCTCCTTCAAATATTTTCCAAAAAATGCTTTTGTTAGAAAAAAAATCCAAAATTGTCAGGCCTGTTTTGGCCACTCTGAGTGTTAATGGGTTAAGTTGTGTGCTGACCTGAGTGGGTTGAGTGTCTGGATACTGTTACCACCAGCAAGGCGAGCTGTGAAACAGCAGACCTACCCACGTGGAAAAATACCCACACTTATATAAATGCCATTTTGAAACTTAGCAAACTTAGTACTCGAAATACCCATTGAAGGAAGACTAAATTCCCAACGGGCATTGAGAATGGTTTTTGGTTCCAAATATGGGTAAAATGACCATATTTGCATCTCAGTAGTAGAGATGGTACTAGATACAATAACTATCGATAGTAAATAGGAAAATGTATTGTATCATTTAAGAACTGTTAAACCGGTTAAAGGGGAACTTAAGCCTCACATACATACTATTAGCTTATATGAAAGTAATAGACTTCAAGAATAGGATGCTGTCTGCCTTTTTCTCTCAGTGATCCCATGAGGGGAGAATTTTGCATATTGCCATCAGCTTGCCCAGCCCCTGGCAGCCCCTGCTAGCAGTCATGTTCTCCAATTGCTGAAACATTTTCCTGTTTGATACAAGTTTTAATCCAAATTTCGAAGAGAGTTCTTGTGAAGAGCACTGCAGTCTATGATTCACTGCTCAGAGAGCGGGGGCAGGAAGTGGCAATGCCACTCATTGAGTCACAGGTGACAGCTGATAGCAATTGGAGAACATGGCTGCTAGCAGGGGCTGCCAGGGGCTGGGCAGGCTGATGGCAATATGCAAAATTCTCCCCTTGTGGGATCACTGAGAGAAAAAAGAGGACAGCATCCTATTCTTGAAGTGTATTACTTTCATAAAAGCTAATATGTATGTGAGGCTTTAGTTCCCCTTTAAGGAAAGAATATCAATATGATTGTGACCTGTTTTTTAGTGAAATATCTGAAGCTAACTCTTGATTAAACAAGATTAAGACCCTAGGAGGCAACAAGTATCCTTAAAAATTTGTATCATATGGTTAAGGAAATATTAATAGCATATCCCATAGTGAAAATCTTAAAGGTGCCGATACCTACCAGGCAGGTAGAGGGCTCCCTTTAAAAAACACCAAGGACAGGAGAATCACTTGGTGCTATCTATGAGCCATTGTTGGGAAAGCTCCTATTTTAATGCTAGCAAATATTCTTATTGCTCTAGACACTTTCATGTAGTCACTGGCTTAGACTAGACTTCTAGTCCTTGAAGAGTTCACATTCTCTTTGACCAAGCAGTGTGGTGTAGTACCAACTATCCCCATTAGACTTCTTTCACTTGTGGTCTCACACTCAAAGTGATATCTCTGTCCACCTGGTGAGATAAATGTAAACTAAATTGTCTAGTCTGACCAAGTTGTGCTTGGTTACAGGAAAAAAAAGACACTTGAAGAGGGACTGACTAGATATAGCAGCCTAGCATCTAGACTAGGCTTGGCCTCTGCGAGGAGTCTCTGTGGGAGTGAGGTGATTTGAAATGCCCTTCAGCTACTGTCAACGCTTGTGTACTTTGGCAATATATACAAGGAAAAACGCCCTGTCTTGGCGGTTGTGTTTTATTTCTCTTTAAATGAAGTTGACTTAGCAGTCAAATGTCATTAGTATCAGTCTACAAACTGCTAACGGATATATATATATATATATATATATATATATATATATATATATATATATATATATATATATATATATATATATATATATATATATATATATATATATATATATATATATATATATATATATATATATAGATAGATAGATAGATAGATAGATAGATAGATA
This sequence comes from Maea johnstoni, assembly GCA_963942565.1. Taxonomy (NCBI): domain Eukaryota; kingdom Metazoa; phylum Annelida; class Polychaeta; order Spionida; family Magelonidae; genus Maea; species Maea johnstoni. The sequence goes on along the minus strand of OZ012693.1, from coordinate 29,295,978 downwards.
GATAGATAGATAGATAGATAGATAGATAGATAGATAGATAGATAGATAGATAGATAGATAGATAGATAAATATATATATATATATATATATATATATATATATATATATATATATATATATATATATATATATATATGTATACATATATATATATATATATATATATATATATATATATATATATATATATATATATATATATATATATATATATATATATATATATATATATATATATTCATGATTCCCATAACATTGGACTTTGATAGTATGCCTTTTCTGCATGTTTATGGCTGAAATCTGAGTATATTGTGCTCTCCTTCGAAAAATAGGCTGCCCAAAAGTTTAATAGTTGCCAATTTTGGGCACAGAGATCCCACACATTAGACCCTGATTGAGGCCCCTAGTGGCAGAAATCAAAACTAATAATGAAACCAGAATAAAGGTGTGGGGCAAGTGGCGTGGTATGAAATGCACAGTGAAAACTAATCGATTCGGCATCTATAAAATGTGCTGACAACATACATTAGATTTAATGTGATCAAAGTCTACCACCTTTCCACAGTTACAAGTATCAGTTACTAGAATGTCAGCACTATAAATACCCAAGCACTATAAACACCCATTAGCACAATCTATTCCAGCATGATCCCTGGGCGAGAAAGTCATGAAATATTCATAACAGCTACTAGTTAAGTAGCCACTGAAAAACTAGTGAATTTCCCTCTGTGAAAGGACACCATCCATACATTCCAACTTGCTGAAATCTAACAATTAACCCATTCGTTTTTAGATCATGATGATTTTCTTCAGGAGGGAAGCTTTCTATATATGAAATAACTAATGAATTGTCGAAATATTTGATGGAGAGTTGTGGTTTTAGTTATGAAGAACATTTCTCATTTGAATATTTATCAAACAATATGCCTTCATGCATTTTGTAATTTATCACTGTCAAGCCATATATATATATATATATATATATATATATATATATATATATATATATATATATATATATATATATATATATATATATATATATATATATATATATATATATAACCATTAACCACAATGGTTCACACTATGTAGTGATACCATAAACACTCTGTATCCTTATTTATACCCTCGTTGCATATTGGTTATAGAAAGGGTGCAGTTGAAATGTTGGCCAAAATGCAAAATTTCAGGAACAAATTTCAATAGTTTATTTTTTGTCCAAAATTTATCAAGAAACAATTTAACCCATTCCTGTCTATAGGGCCCAAAACATTTTATTTTGTTGACCAGAGCATTTGAAAAACGAAAAAGCTGATCATACAGCAACGAAGCACTTGCATTCAAATAGTTTGTTGATATATGCTCAATTTGTAAGTTATCATCAAAAGTGTAAGTCAAGACAAAACTTGTCATGGAGATCGATTTCCTGGCACGAATGGTTAAAAAATTTCAAACGCTTGTTTTTATTCTAAGAGTACAAGAGTACTCCCAAATTACTACTGTAAATCACTTAATTATAGCGGGAACAATAAGATAGCGATAAAAGCACTCTTCCCATATGCGCTATTGTAAAATCCCAGTCTTTATTAAATTCTTAATTGAATTTGCTGCTGCTGTACCTGTTCTCCGCTATACTTAGATCTGACACGCTATCCAGGGCTGTTTCATACTTGCGCTATATAATGTTCACGCCATATTTAAGTGATTTACAGTATATTGTTGGTTGTTACTACATAATTTTTCTCTTTCATTGCAGTTCATAGAGCAAAGAACCTGATTGTCAAAGGCAAAGCAGGTAGGTTTGATTTTGTATTTACATAGTATCTGCTGAATGGAAAAATATTCCATGCTGTAAATTAACATTTTACATGGTTTTGATTTGGGGTGGCCCAAATTAATGCAAATCCTCATCAGCAAAATATTATTGGCCATAATTCTTAACATGGTCCAAATAACCAAGGATTTAAAGTAAGCTTTATGTCTGCTGAAATCTTCTGTTTTCATTAGTTCTATCTGGAAACCCTGAGGATAGGGTACGTGAAAGTGGTGTATTATATACTCCAAAGAAAACATTGTATACCAATACTGGCAGTTAGCCAAGACACCCTCAGGCATGGGTTTTAACCCTTTACTGTTCAGAGCGCTTCTTTGGGCAGACTACTTTACACACCATCTGAGATATGAAGTCATCTTTTAAGAAATATTTTAAGGTTAATGGCTTTTTGTAAGGGAATTTTTAGAGAAGTTTAACTTTCTATCAATTCAACCCCAGTTTTCAGCATATTTGCTTAGTACATGTCTCCGAAAGGCTACTAGGAGTGGATAAGTCCATTCATGCCCGTAGCTATTCTATGCTAGTGATACCCCTCTAACAAAAGTAATTTTCAGAAAAATATTAAAAGGAGAAATGTTGATCAAAATTCAACACACAGCTCTCCTTTGAGTGTTTTGTGAATTTATTATTTGTTCCAAATTCACTTTTGAAAGCACAATAGGTCCAGACAACACCCACTTGTCAAAGTGATCTCTGGGCATGAATGAGTTAAGGTGCCCTTATTTAGCCTAGCCCTTCAAGGTTAAGAGCATGGAAGTTATACGTGGATCTTACAGAAAAGGAGAATCAAAGGGTTTGAACTTCTGCCAATAAGCAGTATCAGTACTGAAGTACTAGTACTTGTAGTACATGCCCCGTTTGTACTATGAAAATCCAAATTCCCTCATGGAAATGACTTATACAAGGCAATATTTGTATTGACAGGTAATGATATATTCTGTTTCATTCTTTAATGTTTCAGGGAATTATGTATTATGTACCATTAGTGTGGGAAGGACTAGTACTGACCTCTAGTGTGTATTTATGACACTATAAATAATGATTGCCCCATAATGTGCGTGTTTCAGGGAATGATGTATTCTGTACCATACAGTGTGGGAAGGACGGAGTACTGACCTCTAGTGTGTATTTCTGAGACTATATTTACTGATTGCCCCATAATGTGCGTGTTTCAGGGAATGATGTATTCTGTACCATACAGTGCGGGAAGGATAAGTTCCAGACGTCTGTCAAGGAGCGAGCAGAGAACCCTGAGTGGCATGAGGAGTGCGACCTGTAAGTATATTACTAACCCTTTCACACTCAGAATTCCTTTAGCAATTATCGTCTGCTACTCTTATACTTTTGAAAATAACTTTTGAATAAAGCAAAAGTTCACAAAATATTTGAAGGAGAGTTGTTGTATGGCTTCTGATCAACATTTCTCCTTCAGATTTTTTCCACAAAATGCTTTTGTAAGTAAGATATTTCCAAAATCATCAGGCCTTTTTTGGCCGTCCTGAGTGTTAATGAGTTAAATTAACCCCTTCATGCTTAAAAGTTCCTTTTAAAATTGTCGTCTGGATCATTGATACTATTGAAAATAATTACGTAATCAAGGGTTATTTAACAAAATCTTGGAAGAGGAGTTGTTGTTACAGTTCTCCTTGAAATAATTGTCTGGATTATCGATGCTTTTGAAAATAATTTGGGAATTAAGAAGTATTTACCAATACATTTTAAGGGCAGTAAGTTATTGGTAGAGTTCCAAAGAACATTTCTCATCAAATATTTTCCCAATTCTACTTTCACCTGAGAGATATCTCCAAAATTGTCATGCACTGATAGGGATAAGGCCTAAAAAAAAAGTTGTTTGTTTCCTGTAACCCTACCATAACACGTTTTTATTCAAAAAAATCCCTACCCTAAACTTTTTATTGCCCATCCAACTCCCAATCAGCATAAAACATGCATAAAACACACATTTTTGACCACTTGATGCCTGATAACAGGAAAACTTAAAAAAAAGAGAAAAGATATAGCCTTGACAGCCTCAAAATCTAGGCTACTGAAATGTCTGAGCTGGAATTCATGTAACTAATTACTATCAACACTTTTTCTGTCCTGTTATGATTTCATAAACTATATCCCATATGGGAGATACACAAAGTTGACAAACTATGTACTTATCCCGGTAATGCTTGCAGCCTAGACTACGCTCCTTGTACCTGAAAAGTTAGCATTCCCTTCTGAGTAAATCAACCACTGTGTAGCCTGCCTCCCAGGCCATATTTAAATGTCTTCCCTTGTGGATAGATGGCACTGCGGTATACTAGGAGGTCAGAGTGAAATATACAGACTGCAACTCAAGCGTGTCCCCCTTGAGGATGTTTTCAGAACTAAACCTGTAGTGAAATCAACTCAGGTCAGATCAGTGAAAGAGCCAGAAATCACGGACTTGTAGCAAGTCTACCACTGTGGTGTAGAACCAGCAATTGCAGATAGATTGCTGCACTCAGTCCTGCTATCTCTAGCAGATTCTGATTGTACACTTAAACTGAGTCCTCCATTCACCTGGTGAGATAAATGTGAACTAACTTGGCCACTCAGGCCACCTTGACCAGGTAATAGAAAAACATGACAGGAAAAATACATATGACAGCCTAGAATTCTAGGTTACTGATGAACCACAAAATCTGCCCTGCTGGCTAGATTTGAGTAGTGCATGAGAGCAGGGTCTTAGCCAGGATTTCAAAATACCTGTCCAAAACAGCAATTTCAAAATTTTTGCCCGTCCAGATTTAGCTACTAATCTACTTCAAATCCTTATACCAGCTACTATTAATAGCCTAGTGTGTCAAAAAGGGCAATTTACACTTCAGCTATGTCCTAGAAGATGGTTTGTTAGGAAAATATTTGGTTATTACACTCAGAAAGTCAAAATTGAAAAAGCATCATAGAATATTTTGCCTGTCCAAACAGGAGGTTTTTAGGAAACTACCTGTCCAAAAGACAGGTAGGACGGGTCCTGGCTAAGTCCTAGCCTGCCTCCCAGGCCTTATTTTAATGTCCTCCCTTGTGGATAGATGGCTCTGCTGTATACTAGGATCTCTGAGCGAAATATATGTGATACAGACTAGAGCTCAAGTGTGTCCCCCTTGAGGATTAATTCAGAACTAAACCTGGAGTGAAATCAACTCAGGTCAGATCAGTGAAAGAGCCAAATATCACAGGCTTGTAGCAAGTCTAGCTAAGTCCCTGCATGAGAGCCACCTGTTGTGAGACTCACCTGGATACCTTATCACTCTGTGTCAACAACACACCTGGCAAAAATAAACAACACTCACCTGACAGCTGCTGTCAGACGGCCTCCTCCTGGCATTGAGCTAATACTACGCAGCTTGACTTATGTAGTTATGGCTATAGAATCATCCGCTAGGAATTAACCCTTCCAATGCTAAGGCTAATTTCATCCAATGCACAAGGATGCAAAGATTTTTCAAAACCATCGAAACCCTGTCTTGTTGGTATTCATTAGATAGCTCTTACTGAGTACTCTCCGATGAGTACCCATATGCCAGGGGTTCAGTCTTTTTTTTTGGCATTTTTGCATCATTTTGTATTGGGAAAATTAGCCACCAGCAGCATGAGGGTTAAGTGGTCATTGATGATGATGATGATTTTACCCCTATTCAATAATCCTAGATCAGTCCCTGATACAAGGCAGACTTGTAGCCCAAAGCAACAGACTCTATGTAGTACTGAGCTTCTAAAATCCCAAAAGGCTACTGGATTTTTAGAAAACCCTTTATAAAAACAAATGTTAAGCCTTAACGTAGGTCATTAATTCTATGGAAACTGGTGAGACTACTATATTTGAGGGATGAGTAGTCCAGCATTGGCTACAGGGATCTTTTGGAACTGTTGAACCCTACCATACACTCTATGAGTAGCACTTATCCCATTCGCACTCAGAGGAGCCAAAACAGGCCTGACAATTTTGGAAATATCTATCCGACAAAAGCAATTTTTGGAAAATATTTGAAGGAAAATTTTTCCTTAGAAGTCAGACAACAACTATCCTTCAATTTTATTGTGACTTTTAGCTTTATTCACAAGTTATTTTCAAAAGTATGAAAGTAGCAGATGATACTTTCTAGAGGAAGTGTGAGTGTGAATGGGTTATACTTAGTGTGTACACTATAGGCCTGTGTGTTTACAAGGAAACTTATATTGTCTTGGTTTTTTGTTTTACGCCTGAGGAGTTTATTTAGCCTCTTTAGGTGATGATGTCTAGTCAGCTTTTAAACAAACACTAGTTGCTATTGACTGGTATACTCTTACACTCAGCTGAACCCTGCCCCGAATCAGGCTTAAAAAAGCAGTTAGACTTGCATTTTTAGATAGATATTTTATAATGGCACATGTGCATATATGTGTTTGTGATAACCTAAAGAACCACACACTGTGTGCAAGATAATCAAATTCATTTCAAGAGGAACTTGGCACGCCAATCGTAAAGATCCCCACATAGCTTGAAAAGTAGGGCGATTGGCTGTCAGAATGTTGTGCTCGATTGAAGGATCCTTTTGATATATGTCTTATGGCATTGGTGGACCTAAGTTTAACAAGATCGTCAAACATGAAAAACCTTGTACTGGATTTTGGCCAATAATCTCCTGAAAATTTGGCATCAGATATTTATTGGAAAATTTACAATTTGTACTCACAACAGTTAAAAAGAGTATAAACCTATCGATTGATCTTAGTCTTTATATTTGCTACAAAAAACTGATATAGTAGTGTCACCTGGTGGCAATATTAAAACAGCACCCACAAAAAAGCTGCCTTGTTCGAGGACTTCAATTTTCTTGAAACCCCTCCCTACTCACTATGCGTGTTTGACTGCACATTAACCCTTCCAATGCTGAGGATACTTTAGTCCAAAGAACAAGGAGGCAAAGATATTTGAAAACCATCTAAACCCTATCATGTTGGTATTCATTAGAAAGCTCTCGTCGAGTACTCTCAGATGAGTACCCATTTGCCAGGGTTTCAGTAGTTTTTCATATTTTTTTGCATCTTTTTGTATTGGCCAAATTAGCCACCAGCAGCATAAGGTTTAACTGCAACTAATGGTGTTCTTCGTCCTTGTTCTCAGAGCGCTACCATCTATGCAGTCACCATGCACTGTAACGGTCTACCACCGCAACTTCATCGGTCTCGACGAGTTTCTGGGCTACCTTGAGCTACACCCCGACGACTTCAACATCTACGAACGACCTAAAGCAAGGTAGGTGGCACCACTCTATTGCCTGGGGAGACAAAGTAGTATTCCCATTTCCCAATACTTTTGTACTTCTCTAATCAACTTAGTTGTCTATAAGTATGCGTTCCTGAGATATCTTGAGCTGTACCCCAATGACAAAAGACCCTAGAGTTTTGGCTATGGAGACAATGGTATATTCCCACTACCACATTGTACTTCATTTATCATTGTATAATTGTCTAAATATGAATTTCCAGAATTTTTTGAGATACACCATGAAGACTTCAATATCTATGAGAGACCTTTTAAAGCAAGGGAGTTGGCAATGCTGTTTTGGCTTGGTAAAAAATTAAAGCAGTGTTGTTGCTGTTTTTCCAACTTTATATCCACTAATTTTACCTGATAATGCCCCAAATTGCACCTCAGATTACATTTTTTTCAAAATTTTCTGTGGGACATGCCCCCAGACACCCCTATAGCCTGGATAGTGAGCCTTTTGCACGCACAGGGATTTTTTTTCACTTAGATTTTATATCCTAGGAGCCAAATCTGCCCCTGCCTGAAAATGTTAAGGTCAATCCCTGGTGTTAGTTTTAATGCCTCATTACCATATGGCAAGCATGCGCATCATTTCTTACCTCATCCAGCGGGATAGGTATCCCACAATGCACCACACGCATGACAGCCACCCAGTCATGTGTGTGCACACATCCTCCCCTCTCTGCACTAAGCCCGACTGTATACCAAATATGCACCATCACAGTCGCTATAGGATTTGTTATTTGTTGGACAGTTACCGTTATCTTCTGATTTACCCCACAGACCCCATATAAGTGAATCCCCTTATTTTTTTCTGAATAATGTTGGGAGGGGCATGCCAACGTACATTATTTTCCGACTTTCTGAACTTCCCCAACCTCCCCCAGCAAACGTAAATGTTTCCGTACCTTTACAAGTGGGACCATCACAGACTATACTAACTAGTATTAATCATATTTTCACTGCTATAAGTCGACTGTACATTGACTGTATTTTCAAGCGCTTGAATACTTTGCTCCATTGCTCAGGCTCCAATTGGACTTTGCATAACGAAAGCCAAAAAAGGGTGAAGCATCCAAACTCTGGGCGGCCATGGATTGTTGCAACGATCGGCATCGCATATGGGGTGCGATTAAGCACTAACACTGTGCAACTTCTCCGACTAATATGGTTATCCCAGGCCTCAACGCTAAATCAAAATGATACTGGCCCTGTAGGACCAGTAACACCTAGCATCTACTGGTTCTGCAAAATGTTTACTGGCCCTACATTTTTTCTTTAACATAACAAGAAAGAACATTGCATAAGATTCACCACAGCACTTATCTTTATAAATTTCATCTTCATTTATTTCAAAAACAATTGGAGACTTTCTCAGGGAGGAAATTTTTAACAAGAATGTCTCCAAATGTTTACTGGGCCTGTAGGACCAGTTGAGGTCTTTTTCTACTGGCCCGAAGCTGTTTCTGGGATTTTTTACTGGCCTGGGGCCATAGGTTCACCCTTAGCGTCGAGCCCTGTATCCTAAATATCCTACTATAATTCTGTTCAGAAGTTTTCGCACATGATGGAATTGATTTTTTTGATTATTGTAGATGGTACTCACTAGCAGGGAAACCTGGGAAGAAATACGAGCACCACAAGGAGAGAGGTCAAATAGAGGTCAAGCTGACCTTCATCGTCCAGAGCAAGAAAGGTCGTGTAGATGACCTTAAAAAAACTGGTTCATTCAAGAGAAATTCTTCACTCAAATCTGTGGCTAATGCTATGGGTAAGTGAAAGATATTTTAATATTTTCCTAATATCCGAAATATCGGATTTGTGACAGCTAGGACAGAAAACAAGTCTATATTCTTTGTTGTGTTTTTCAGGGTTTTTGCTTTTCCAGTTTTTATTATGCTGATTGCTGGTTCAGTATTAAAAGTGTTTTTTTTGGGGGGGGGGGGAGGGGTTCGAAAAAGCTCACTTCTGTATTCTATGTCTGTGCCGTTGTAAAGTGTACAGAAATATGGAGCCTGTCTCAGCATTTAAAGCGGATGATGATGATGATGATGACTAGATGATGATGATGATGATGTTGAACATGATGATGGTTAGGATAATGGTTTGATGTAGTGGCACTGATGATGAAGGAGGGGATGGTGATGGTGATGATGATGATGACAGTGGTGATAATGAAGGAGTTTGGATTAGTGTGTTGTAAACCCTTTGTCACCTGGTTGCCATGGAGATGGGCAGGTGGTGCAGTAACTGCTGTTCCTTACACGCAATATGTATTCAGGCACTGCTTTGATATATATATATATATATATATATATATATATATATATATATATATATATATATATATATATATATATATATATATATATATATATATATATATATATGTATATGTATACATATACACATTGAAAAACTTCACTTTTTACTTTCATAAAATTTTAAAGATATAATAAAATCAAAGATATGATAAAATTAAAGATATGATGAAATTTTGCAAATTCAATCACCCTTTTTTCATTCATACAATTATTACTTTGGTCATTTATTTAATTTGTTTTGAATCTTAATTCTTTTACTGTAGGTGAGAAGTTTCAATTCTAATAATTTGGCCTAACATTTTCATCTTTTCTGCAAGTTAGAAGTTTTATAAGTTGACTATGTTTTTCAAATTTTAACCCAGGAGAAATTATCACTGCCTAGCCATAAGTCACTGGCAAATTTCTCACATGCCCAGGCCAGGATTCGAAACCAGGCAGTGGTGTTTAATTCTTATTATTCGCACGCAACATTTGCATTGCATCTTCAGGTGAGAAGTTTGATAAGCTGAAGACGTTGCCGAATCGAGGCAAGCCGGGTCTGGGTGAGTTGTATAACCCTGAGAGGAAGACGACGCCGTCCGCCGTGGTGGAGCCACTCAGCACAGCCTCGCCCTTCCTCAGCACGGAGTACAAGGTAAGAACAGCAGCACCATAATGGTCTTAGCCAGCAGGGCGTCTGGGTGCCTTTTTTGACACCCAAACCCTTCCAAAGAACCCCTCAGGACACCCAAGTTTTCTTGAGTGGAATTTCTAAAAATCTCAATCTCAAGCTTATAATTGAATTTTTTCACCTCCTTATAATTCCCACGACATTGTTTATTGATATCATGCCTTATTTTGATGAATATATACATGTTAATGGGTGAAATATGAGTATATTGTGATCCTCCTTAAAAACTTGGACACCCCAAAATTTTACAACTGCCAATTTTAGGCACCCAGTTTCTAAATCCTGGCTAAGACACTGGGCACCATAATGGCATGCCAGTAATATAGTCATACTTGATAGATAGTTGATATTGCACCATCTCAACCTATACTGTTCAAAAAGGTACATACTGATAATATCTTGATATTTGATAGTTAGTTGATATTGCACCCACTCCACCTATAATGTTCACAAGTGTAAGTTTTGTGTGATATCCTGGTAATAATATGATAATATTATATGTGTTTATAATTTAATACTTGATATTGCACCCTTTCTTCCTTTAATGCACAAAAATGTAAAGTGTGTATGGTATTCAGCTAATGATAAACTGATAATAATTCTGAAATTTGAAGACTTGCACCTTTTCAACCTATAATATTCAAAGAAATAAATGAAAGACAAAGAAAGGTAGAAAACCGCCCACTGCCAAGGGCTTCTTTCATTATATCCATTCCTCTAGAAATTATTATTGGTCTCTGGATTTTTGATACTTTTGATGATAACTTTGAAAGTAATGACTCTACAAAATATTTGGAGGAGAGTTGTTGGTAACATTCGGATGATTATTTTATTGTTTAAATTCTTTCTCATTCGTATGTTTTCAAATGAAAGTTTTTAGTTTTTATAGTTGTCTTTCTGTAGCATTGATAGGTTAAGATAGCAGGAAAATCAATCTAATTGTCATCTTTGACCTACTTAACCATTCATGCCTCGAGATCTCCTTGAGAAATCATGTCTGGACTTATCATTTTCATTAGTATAGTATTTTCATAATTAATTGGGAATTAATCATAGATTAAGCAAATACTTCAGGGAAAGTTTTGGGTTGGTCTGTGATATGCATTTCCTATTGACATATTTCACGAAAAATGTGCTGTTCACAATGAAAGAGGCAAAATGGTCAGGATAATTTGGGTGCTACAGGCGTCAATGGAGTAACCCATTCATGCTTTTAGTGACCAGAAAAAGAGCTGAAACTTTTGGTGATAACTCCCTAACTAAAGCATCTTTGGGGAAGTCTTTGAATGAGATATCGTAATAGGAATGCATATAAGGTATTTCCTTCAAAAAGTTTATGAATTAAAGCTATATTCCTCAGGTATTTTCACAGATTTCATAGATCAAGAGAGAACCGTAAGAGAGAATGGGTGAAATGAATTCTTGGCTTCTAAATATTCAATTTTACAGGTTTTACCATTTCCTAAAACTGATATTCTAATTTTATGAGAATGAATAGTATGAATATACATGAGCATGCTGGGTGGTGGTTAGGGAAGGATTATGATTTTATTGTGCAATTTCTCCATATAGGTGAGTATACAATAATGAAGAAACAGGAATTATTGGGTGGTTTCCTGCATATCCTCAATCAATGCACAAATAGTTTCTACGAAATTCATTTATTTGCATACAAGCCAGGTGCAGAGAATGGAAATTATGAGTTCTCTTGAGTTATAAGATTTCTTTTTTGTTCATTTTTTTTTCCAAATTTGACATTCAACCCTGTCACCCTTTGTTTTTGTTCATTCTGTTATGTTACATCAATCAATTTTGCTTCCATTGTTTGTTTATGTTGCGTTGCTTTTCTGTTTAGCCCCCGCGTGCTGATCCTTCTTCCTCTCCTGTCTCTTCACCCGACTCTTCTCAACAGGAGGTAGAAAAGGTAATTTTGGAAATGAAGCCATTGCTCGGCATGAGAACTGTATGATGACTACTAACATATGCTAATTGGTTCTTTTAATAAGGAATGTGTGCATTTCCAGCAGCATGTGTAACACACATGTTTTCAACATTCTCCTTTGATATGGAGTTGATTTAGCAGAAGTTCATATTAAACCGTTAATGCCTGGAGATCTCCTTGACAAGTGTTGTCTTGTTACATGCTTCTTTCGAAAACGACTAAATAGGAATAAAATTGGGAATTTAAAAACATTGTCGGAGAGTTATTAGTTGAGTCACTCTTCTGGACATCTATATAGGCGTGAATAGATTTATTACATTATCTAGCCCTTCCTAGTGATAGTCACTATAAGAAGATGCATGTATTGCAAAATAGGATACTGGAAATTTTGTACTGAAGTCATAGCTGAGGTGTATATGGGGAATGTTGGCAATAGTATAGTGTAATTAGTTAAGGATTATATTATAAGTTTTTTTAATAATAAGGTTTGGGGCATCTTTGTTAGATTTTATGTATTTGACTAAGAAAGTATGATTATGATTTTTTACTATCCTCTTGATACCGTATAGTTATGCTTGCAACTTGTGTCTGAAATCTGAGGTTTTGGATCAAACATATTTATATGGACTATTGCATAGCATGTCCCTTATGTTTTCCTAGGTTTGACTTAGTAATGAGGTTTTGGATAGGCACTAATATTCTAAAAGAGAAGACTGTTCATTTCAAAGGTTGGCACCGCTCCAGTATATGTGAGTCAGTTCATCCTAAATTCGCATTTAGTTCCACAAAAAGCCACCAGGTGGCCTTTCTCTGCCTTCTCAGAACTTCTTGGGACCTATGTTTAAAAATTGTGCCTCATTTTCCCAGTCAGCTGATCCCGAAAATTTAGAAACTCGATCAATTTCAGGTGGTCTTCGTAATACTAATTCCTAACCACAACCGCTGTGCATACTGTGCAATGTTCTGTGTTTAGGGACCTTATTCCTTTTTAAGTAGCGAAGTTAATAGTTGTAGATATAACAATATTTCATGATGTCAATATAATTACCTTCCAACTACTGACTGTAGCCTTTTTTAGTTGAAAGTTTTAGTTATTGTGTAGTTAAAAAATGAGAACTAATTTGAAATGGTGAGTATTTATGGAGAAAGTTTTAACTCTGCGATGAATTTTGCATTCACAGGGAGAATGCACGTAACAATTCTTACTAAGATACTAACAAATGACCAAGTATTCAACCTTTTAATGCTTAAGAGGATCTTTAATACTTCTGGATACAATCTTGGAATTAAGAATGATTTAAAAAAATATTTGCAGGAGAGTTGTTGGTAATGTCCTATTTGTCATTTCTCCTCTAAATATTTTCCCCATGATGCTTTTATTTGAAAGATTTTGTCAAAATATTCTGGCTTCTTTTGGCCACAGTGAGCATTGTTGGGCAAAGTCCTGGAGCACACACAACTGGTTCTGGAGCACAGAAATAATTCTTGATGGCCAGTGTGCGACAGTCAGTGAAAAAATGGCGGTAATACAATATTAGCCATATCATCATAACAGAAGACAGAGATCAAGTAATAGAGAATTAAAGAAAATGGTGTTTGTACATTTCCAAATGAAACTTGTCGACTGTATCAAAAAATATCTAATTGCAATGTCGGGTAGACTCAATTGGTGATACTCTCCAAAAGTATGCCATTAGTCTAACAGTGCTTACCACTTATCTTTGGCTGACAAGCATCCCCTTCCCCCCCCCCCCCCCCCCCCCCCCCCGCCCCTTTTTCCCAAATCTTTCATGTGATACACCCTGTATCCAGTCAATCTTCTCCTGATACAGCAGCGCCGCGGTAACAGGCTTTTCTCCTCCGCCACAAACCTTGTGAGTGCCGTCAGGAATAAACACCAGCGCCGAAAATCTGAGGATCTCTCGGGAAAATCGGGCCTGTCCCTCAGCAGCATCTTTCACCATAAGGAGAAGTCGAGTAAAGGAAAGAATAGCGAGAGCCGTCTCTCCCTGCACACCTCGACGCCATCACTCGTGTTCGGCCCTGCAGCTCTGTCCCGCCCGCAAAGCAAGGAATCGCTCAAGGGGACAACAGAGGGTCAATTTATGGCTGATGCTCCAAAATCCCCCGCTAATAACGATGGTGACCCCGAGTACTCAGCCTCGGATGATATTGACAAGGTACATGTGATGCTGTTACCTGCCGGCCGGTTGTGGTTTACTCCTCCAATCAGATGCTTCGATTAATGCCAGCCACATCGTGCTTTCTGGATAACCAATCAGAGGCTTTGATTTTATCGCTATGTTACACCCAGTGGACTGGTTCCCCTCCGTGATTCCTAATCTACCAAGCTTTGAATGATTTTGATTATCATTTCTGCAAATAATTCAGCTTCCATTGCAGCTAAATGCAAAAACGTATGGGCATAACCCAATGGTGCGTTATCTTAGGTCAAATGAATCCGCGCTCACGTTGAATGATTTAGATTATTTTGCAAATAATTCAGCTTTTATTACAGCCAAATGCCAACATAGAAATTTCATTATATAGACCACCTAGGGTAGTTTCATCGTAGGCCAGTTGCACCTCTTAATCTCTCAAGCTTGAGATGGCTTTGATAGTTATTGAGAAAGTAAGTAGAAGATGAGTCGGTGGCCAGTCACAGGGGCGGATCCAGGATATTAGTGAGGAGGGTTTCTTCTCTATAAGGGGGGTTCGTTCTTTAACCCTTACAATGCTGAGACTCCTTACGTCCAAGTCACAAGGACACAAAGATACCTGAAAACCATCTAAACCATGTCATGTTGGTATTCATTGGAAAGCTCTCATTGAGTTCTCTCAGATGAGTACCATTTGCCAGGGTTTCGGTCATTTTTCAGGTTTTTTGCGTCATTGTGTATTGGCCAAATAAGCCAACAGCAGCGTAAGGGTTAAAAGAGAGGTAGATCTGATTAAGTCATTGATTTTAAGCAAAAATTAAGAAAGGTGAAAATTCCTAGCAGGGAAACGAGCATTTTGAATTGTGCAGGAAGATTGTCGAAAGCCCCTGCCTTGAACTATCTGCAAGTGAGTCAGAGATATATTTAGGTAGCATATCCTGACCTTGAACTGCTTCATAGCAGCACCTCACATATAGAGGAAACCTGGCTTACCTGCAGACTCGCCTGCCTGGGATGCAGTGTCTTAGCCAGGATTTAGAAACTGGGTGCCTAAAATTGGCAGTAGTACAATTTTTGGGCATCCAAATTTTTAAGGGGGATCACAATATACTCATATTACAACCATAAACATGTATAAATTCATCAAAATAAGGAATGATATCATTAAACAAATTATGGGAATTATAAGGAGATTTAAAAAATTTAATTATAAGCTTGAGTTTGAGATTTTTAGAAATTCCACACTAAAAGATTTGGGTGTCCTGAGGGGTTCTTTTTAAGGGTTTTGGGTGTCCAAAAAGGCACCCAGACGCCCTGCTGTCTAAGACCATGCTGGGAGGTCTATGGATCCAGGACAAAAGCCATGATGCCAAATCATTCCTATCTACATCAATGTTTATCTATATCTCTTATCTCTGACATAGTCCGATACACCTCGCGCACACCTCAGACGTTTGAGCTGGACCCTTCTCTACCATTTCAGTTTTATTCACCTGTTTACCTCGGGGAGCAAGTCAACTAGTACACAAGCCGACTTGCACCCAAGCCATAATCACTAGGATTTTTACACTTTTCTTCCCAATTTTAATGAATTGGAATTGGAATTGAAATTTTGTTTTTTGTCATATTATGCCAATTGTAGCTAATTCATGACTAGCCAGTTGTATGTAGTGGAGGAAACCAGAGTACCCGGCGAAAACCACCGCCTAACCCCAAGTCACTGGCAACTTTCTCTCATGCCCAGGCCGGCCAATTTTAATGAAACGCCTTTGCAAGCATTAGAATGAAATGGCAAACATGTTGCAGACAATCAAGCAGAATTAGGTTGAAAATCTGATATGTGAAAGAGATTATTCCCTAGTCTTCCAGCATTCTGTGCTGGCTACTTACATTTAAGAAAACAGACGGAACACATATCTTTAAAAATATTTACCTGAATAAACATAACAAAGAGT
The DNA here is from genome assembly GCA_963942565.1 of Maea johnstoni. Lineage (NCBI taxonomy): Eukaryota > Metazoa > Annelida > Polychaeta > Spionida > Magelonidae > Maea > Maea johnstoni. The sequence goes on along the minus strand of OZ012693.1, from coordinate 29,279,803 downwards.
AAATGTATCTTTATTTATAATAATGCGATAGCCATGCACATTTGAGAAACATATTCTCTGAATCTGCTTAGGTCCAATTTTTGTTAGATAATTATGGGATAGATATATTGCATATTGAATAGGAATACCATGTAATTGAGTTACATTGCACAGGGCTACAAATGTTGCTTTGTTGTGGTTATAATTTTTTCATAATTTCTATTTTTTGAAATGTAATGTAATAAACAGGCAACTACTGTGTCTCTCTGTCATGGTTATAATTTTATTATATACTTTCTATTTTCTTGATAATTATGTAATAAATAGGGAACATATGACTTAGATTTATTTGCTATTTATTCCCCTTACCCTCAACCCTATATTGTACCTATACTGACCCCATTACCCTAACTATAAGGTTGCTCTTTTGATTACCCACCCCTTCAAGATTTTGTCATTTTCCATATTTCCCACCAATGTTCATCCTTTAAGCATTTGTAATGAATTGACATTGTATTTCTTCATCAGTTATTGATATAGAAATTATTCCTTCTCAGGAATCAACTCTTCATAATTACTGCTGGTGAAATTCATATGGTATTGTTCTCAGAAAATCAACAACATTATTTAATTAGAATAATATGTATTTTAACGAGTATTGATACTGATATAGTTGTGATCATAGTAGTAGTAGTAGTAGTAGTAGTAGTAGTAGTAGTAGTAGTAGTAGTAGTAGTAGTAGTAATAGTAGTAGAAGTAGCAGCAGCAGCAGTAACAGTAGTGGTGATAATAGACCTGTTGGTTGTAGCTGTATAAGTTAATATAAGTATCAGCATCAGCAGCAGAACAAGAATTAGCGGCTGTCATTGCAGTTGTCAGAGCAACCACAGCAGAAGCAGCAGTATAAGCAGCAACAATTACATCAGTCGTTGCACTTAACCCTTACAGTGCTGAGGCTAATTTCGTCCAAAGCACAAGAACGCTAAGATTTTTGAAAATCATCTAAACCCTGTCAAATTGGTATTCATTGGATAGCTCTCGCCAAGTTCTTTCAGATGAGTACCATATGCCAGGGTTTCGGTCAATATTCAGCTTTTTTCATCATTTTTTATTGGCAAAATTAGCCACCAGCAGCATAAAGGTTAAGTGTATATGTATAGTACTGTGTAGTAGGCATCCTAGTGAGCATCTTAACCCTTATGCTGCTAGTGGCTAATTTTGCCAATAAAAAATGATGCAAAAACCTGAAAAATACCTGAAAGTTCCTGTCAAATGGCCCCACTCATCTGAGAGTACTCAGCGAGAGCTATCCAATGGATACCAACATGACAGGGTTTCGATTGTTTTTTAAAAATCTTTACATCCTTGTGCTTTGGACTTAAGTGGCCTTAGCATTGGAAGGGTTAAATGCAGTAATGGTAGAGCAATGACAGGTGACAGTTGCACTAAGCTAAAGCCAACGTCTTAGTGGAGAGCATTGCTTTATCCCCCCAGGTCTCCAGCCAGGAAACCCAATCGTTTCCTCGACTCACAAAAATGAGCCAACGCTTCACTCCAAAAGAGAGGGAGCTTGATATAGCCTTTTACCCCAGAACTAACTACCGGGTAAGTCATTAACCACTAGCACCCTCCTCCGCCTCAGTATTGTGGATTGGTAGCACATCTATTGAGATCAAATTTTCAATCTTCATTTGTTACCCAAAATGATGATTCTTTATGTTGTATCCATTTTGGATTGGATTTGAAATTCCCTGACTCTTTTATGGGCCATTTGAAATACTAGTACTTCTATTTATAAGGATATATATTTTATGTATGTTCCCTCTGATATTTCCCTTTTGGCCTGAGTAATTATATGCTCTTTTAATTTAGTAGAATTCAAAATAAAAAATGTCTTAATTGAATATTTTAGATTCAAAAACCTTATATCTAGGGTAGAATCCCTAATTGAATATTTTCGATTCAAAAACCTTATATCTAAGGTAGAATCCTTAATTGAATATTTTAGATTCAAAAACCTTATATCTAGGGTAGAATCCCTAATTGAATATTTTCGATTCAAAAACCTTATATCTAGGGTAGAATCCCGAAGCACTTAAGCATACAGTATTCTATTATATCTGCTACATAGGGTTTGCTGTATCCTTCTCTATCAGATCTAGCTGATTCAGAAATAAAGATAACTTTTGCAAGACATCGGAAGAACCCACTTATGATATCTAACCTTGAAAACACCTTTCTTTTATCTTGGAGAGGGGCCTTTTTGTTATGGGAATTTTGTGTTTCTTAAATTTATTGAGGTATTATGTTTTTGTCCTATATTTATATCCATTTTTATTTCAGCATACTCTTTACTGACAAAAACATCATTATTCTATCAATTATATTCTTACAGTTATGGTTCAAGCATGTTATCACTAAGAAAGCATGTATTTTTTGCATAGTTTAAAAGTAATGAGCTTGGTTTACTAACATCGGGACTAATACTTCTTTGAAAAATAACACTAGATAATTAATTGTCTGTGTCAAGTTTTCCAGCTGTGATTAGTTCAATATTATTCCAATGTGAAACCTTTAATTGTCAATTGATTTCATTTGAAGTGCGAAAAAATGGTCTAATTGAATATTTTATTGAGCAAAACTTTTATTCTGAGGCTTGATAATGTCCTGAATATGTTTTGTACTAAAATATTATTTTCATCTGTTAGTTGCCTCCATTTATTTCCTTTTAATATCTGATATATAAAAAAATTAGAGCTTAATACAGGTAATATCAAGGTATCCAATCTAAAAATATAAAATATATCCAACTATATATTACTATTGAAGAATATAATTATCAATGTGTAAAGTTCTTTTCTATTCTATACATGGCTCCTCAAATGATTTGATATATTTGTGTTTTGGTTGGATCAATGATACTTTCAGAAAACAACTTTGAAATAGGTTTTGAATTCACCAACTATCATAGGAGAGCTCAGAGTTGAGATCTGATGAACAGTTCTCCTTCAAATATTTTCTAAAAAAAGGTGCTATTGTCAAATCTACACCATCAGTATAGTTAAGCCATATTTAGGCAATACTGGCATGAGGGGCCTACTTGAAAAGAGAAATGCTCTATATATATTCTATATGAATATAACTGTGCTTAATTTGCTTGGTAATGTATCGTGGGATTAATCTTTTTATCAGCCATTTTATCTTTTGATTATACATTCAGTTATACTTGAGGCATTTTACATATATATATATATATATATATATATATGCAAGTATGTTAATGTTGATATTAGAAGTTTTCATTGTGGTTATATGTATTGCCCGTCTGTTTTTCTAGACTGGGGAATTACGTAGGACACTCAGTGATGCTGGATCTAGACGACGAAGGACCACTTCCGTACCTTTAGATGAAGACAGCAGCTCAATTGCGGGAGGCTCTTTCCGCCGCCCTGGTGAGTAATTTTGTAGCTAATAATTGCTTTGTAAGAGCGATGTCTATTAGTTTCCAATTGTGAATCATCATAGTTTTGTATAAACCCATTTGCATTAGGATTGTGCATAGGGATTAGCAAGCTTGAACAAAACCTTTTGAAAAAATAACAAGAGGGATTACTTTCAAACAATTCTCACGCAATTACTTTGTATTCAAAGTGTTTTTGAATGTGTCAGACCATAGGTACACTCAAGACGTAAATGGACCAAACACCTGTTTTTAACCCATCCATAAAATTTGTTGTCTGGGTCTATAATTCTTTTGATAATAACTTTGAAATTGATAATCATTTTACAAATTATTTGAAGGAGAGTTGTTGGTAACATTCTTATAAACAGTTCTCTATGAAATATTTTCCTAACTATGTTTTTGCCTGCAAAATCTTATCAAAATTGTCAGGCTGCTTTTGGCTGCTGAGTATTAATGGGTTTTAACATGACTGCTATTGCTATATGTATTTTTCACATGCCTTCCATAGACCACAAAACTAAGCACAAATATAAACATAATTAACCCATCACTACAATGCCCACAGCAGCCGAAAGCAGCCTGACAATTCTAATGAAATAGTAATGAAATAGTATGGCTAAAGCAAAGTAGGTGAAATATTTGAAGGAGCAATGTTAACTGGAACACTTCCAACAACTCTCCTTGGAATATTTTGTAAAATCATTCTTTATCTAAAGGGATTATCAAAAGTATCATAGATCCAGATAACAATTTTCAGGGGAGCTTTAAAGCATGAAGCGAATTAAGAGTATTTTCCTCGACCTCTGTTTTTTATAATTATTATTGCTACAGTTATTATGTAAGGCATGCATGAACATTTTTGCCTTGAATTATTTGCAAGAGATGTCTTAGATCAGAGAGGTAGATATCAGGGAGATGCAGCTAGGAGCCAATTATCATATAATCACATTAGGTCCAGTGCATGGGTATTGTCCAGCCTAAGCAGGGTATATCAGTTGACAGGGCTTGACGGTCCCCAGAAGGACCAGGTAGGCTGGCGGGGCTACCTGAACCCAAAATCAGGTAGTCCCGCTACCATTTTAGGTAGTCCCACCACTTTTTTCGCTACCATTTTGTAGTGTTTTAGGCCTAAAAAAAAGTTGTTTGTTTCCTGTAACCCTACCCTAACACGTTTTTATTCAAAAATATCCCTACCCTTAAGTTTTTTCCACCCTCCTAACTCCCAATCAACATAAATCACGCATAAAACACACATTTTTGACCAAAAAAATTATGCAAAAAAAATCTTTTTACCGACCTACCTACCCTCTTTTTTTCCGGACCGTTACAGGAAACAAACATTTACTTTTTCTAGGCCTTAATAGTGGGGAACTTCCCCAGGATTCAGGTAGTCCAACGGGACTACCTGAATCCAACTTTAGGTAGCCTGACAGGGCTGTTTTTGGAATTTAGATCCCCGGGAGATGGGACTAAGCTATTTGTTGAGCGCTGGTTGATCCTCAGTTGATTGTATACATGTTTATACAATTACGCAATGAACATGCTCAGAAACCTGGTGTCAGAGGTCACAGCAGCACAACAGTGGCTGAAGGGACAGAGATCCCAGTTAGAAACCTTGGGGGGTTTATGGAAGCCCTGCAATCAGTCCCAGTTTATAATCACTAGCTAACCTAGGATTGTTATTGTCGTTACTTTTTCTGCCATATTCAAGCTAAGTCGTGACTAGCTAGTTGTAAGTGGTTGAGCAAAACCACCATCACTGTCAACTTTCTCACATACCCCAGCCGGGATTTGAGCCCAGGCAGTGGTGTGAGACAGGTAGCAGTTGCAACACCTTAGACTACACAGCCATCAGGGCAGGCCCTTCGTTGATATTAAGTGCCTTAATGGATGTAAATAACAAATAGGAAGTCCCTGTGCTCTGATTAGGGAATGGATGTCTGGGCCTTATTATAAATGTGTTTTGTCTTTTTCAGATAAAGACATGAGCAAGTCTATGGGGAACATCGTCCATGCAGGGAAGAAGAGGCTGTCCTTGGTGTCCGCCTCATCCGAGCAGGATATTCCTGAGGATGCCGCAAGCAGCATGGATGATATACCTCGCTCTCTTCATAAAACATCTCTCAATGAGCCGGAGCCCACTGTACCAGTCGCAAAGGTCAGGTCACAGAGAGGGCGAAGCAAACATGGCACCACTCAAGGTCTTTCAGGGATTCAAGGCCAAACGGAGGCTAAAGGTCAACCTTTGAGTGAGGGTCAGCCAATTAGTCAGGCTCAGCCGGATACTAAAGCCAAGCTTGTAAGTCAAGGTCAGCCTTTGAGTCAAGGTCAGCCTTTAGGTCAAGGTCAGCCTTTAGGCCAAGGTCAATTAATGAAGGAAGGTCAGCCTACAAGTCAAGGGCAGCTTGTGAGTGAAGGTCATCTAATAGGTGAAGGTCGGGCAAAAAGCCAAGGTCTCCCTGAGAATCAAGTTCATAGTTCACAAACATTGGTTCAAACTAACGAGGCGAGAGGTCAAGAGGTCAAAATTCAAGGTCAGAGTGAAGTGCCACAAGGTCATGGAGTGAAGGGTCACCACACACCGGGTCTTGGAGGAGTACTGGAACAAAGTTCAGAAAGTGACAAGGTGAATGCAAATGCAAAAGATCATAAAATTGAAACAAATCAACAAAGCAGTTCAAATGTCAGCACCGAAAAACCAGCCGGCATTGTACAAAACCTGGATCACATTGATGGAAATGTAGGTCAGGGTCACATACCTGTAAGCAATCAGAGTAAAGGTAATGCACACACTCCGAAGGTCATATTTCAAGATCAAGGTCAGCAGAAAGAGAAACCGACGTCCGTGGTGAAAGGACAACAAATCACCATGGTAACCAACAATAACAGCAAGAAAGAGGATGCCCCATCTTCAGGGTCACAGGGCTTGAGTAAAGACGGCCGCGACATGATGTACAATACGCCTCAGAAACAGAGTACCGAAAGCAGCGATGGCGATAAGCCTGTAGCGCCACCTAGAGAGAACAGGGATAAACTACGCCTGTCAAGAGAGAGTAAGTACATCTAAAATTTTCCAGTTACCGGTGAACTTGCACATGACAGACTCAATGGGACCAGGAAAAATTGGTTCGAAAATGCATTTATACATATGACACACACTTGATATATATGGGATATCCGTCATAGCCAAAAGTCTGGCGTACAGTGGTCCATCATATGCAAGTTCACCTGTATAACAATCGCAAATACGGAGCACAGAATTTTCCATTTTTAACAATTGCAAATAAATATTTACAGAGAATTTACCAATTATTAAAATTGAAAATACACATTTACATGCACTTTCCCAGTTTTAACATTGAAAGTACAGATTACAGAATTTTTTCCAGTTTAAACAATTGAAAATACAGATTACAGCGAATTTTCTTTACCAATCAAAAATACAGAGTAAAGAGAATCTTTAAATTTTAACCATTGAAAATACAGATTAAAAAGAATTTTCCAGTTTTAACAATTGAAAAAAGAGAATACAGAGAATTTTCCAGTTTTAACAATTGAAAATATAGATTTAATACAGAGAGGGTAAATGATTGTAATGAACCTCCAGTGAACTGTCGAATATGAGCTTAAATACCATGCAAACTACCACTTTTCATTGATTTTATCTTCAATTGCCACATCCTCTTTAAAAATCAGCCCCTTGAATTGAAATTCTGTGCGCATAATCTACAACTCGTGAAGTTGTCCAGTTATTTCTGTAGCATTGTTCATTTGATTATAACCAAAATATTTCATACTGACTGTCTCATTATTGACTGTCTCAGCCTCAGGTTGATATATCCATGTACTGTAGAACACATATATGCGTGTCCCAATTTTAGCTAATTGGGGAGTTTTTGCATCATAGCGTATCTTTATGTTAGCGACGGTAGCCGCCGCTGACAGCGCCAGTACAGTAAGAAAAAATTACAGCGTTTTTATATATAGCGAAGCGGAACCACACGCTATGTACGCTATATATAAACAGACGCTAACATTTTGTGTTCTACAGTATATAGTGTAATCATATAACTCAATATCAACTTATTGTAAACTGATTTGACATTTCACACTTTTTAAGACAAATAGTAATACGAAATGTATTTGAATAGAATTTTTTCTTCATATTACTTTTAAATTAGCTCCCTGAGATACAGTGTGGAGAGCAAATGTGCCTTTTTTTACCAATGTAAAAACCTTTCAGAAAGAATTAAGGTAAAGATGCTTTTCTGTTGAATATTTTGAGGAAGAAATAGTGTGCTCTCATTTAAATTATGAAGAAGATGAATTCCTTAATGATGAGATAATGGAAACTTAATAATTGGTGAGAGACCTATCTTTCCACCAAATATAATTATCAGTTTGTCCCTTTAATCCTTAGATTCTGCACTATTTGTTTTCAAATGAAATATTCTGCACACAAATGTAAATTTCAATAGTAACCAAGCAAATCCTCTCATAGTTTTGATGGAGAAGAACATATGTTTCATGAGAGGACTGTTTTGCCATAATATATTCCATCCGTGCCTTGATGGGTGAATGGATCTAAGAAATTGCCACTGGCTGGTCGCTGTCTCTCTACTCTGAGGGCCTCCCCTGATGGCAGAGGAGCCTTAGGCATTGCTATTGAATGTTCGGTCTCTCACCACTGCGAAGGTTTGAGTCTGTGTCGGAGAATGTATGAAAATTGAAACCACCGCCTATCCTGGGGATAGGCGGTGGTTCTCCCTGGGAACTCTGGTTTAATCCACCATTAACCATTCCAATGCTGAGGCTACTTTCTTCAAAGGCTCAAGAATGCAGAAAATTTTGAATTCCATCTAAACCCTGCCATGTTGGTATTCATTGGTTAGATCTCGCTGAGTACTCTCAGATGAGTAACCATGTGTCAGGGTTCCAGTCATTTTTCAGCTTTTTTGTCATCATTTTGTATTGGCAAAATCAGCCACTAGCAGCACTTGTAAAGGTTAATGACTGGCTTGTCACAATTTAGCCTCAGTATGGCAGAAAAAGTGTTGACAAACGGAATTCAATATTCTCATTGAGCTGTGTATTTTTACCTCCAGGTCCTAGACGGCATACCCTGCACCCGAGTTCCAAGCTGAAGTCGCCCCTGCAGCCGGCACGCCCCGCGCCCGCTCGCGTGGACTTCAGCCACGAGATCAGGAAGCACAACAGTAAGAAACTGGGCGGCATCCCCGAGGAGGTCATGGACTCCTTCAAGGACGCCTCAAGAGAGGTAAGCAGCCTGCTCTGACTGCAGCAACCAAAAACACCCTCTCAATTATCCTCATATCTTTCTGACTGGAGCTTTTCTCAGGAAATATTTGTGGAAGAAATGGGTTAACATAGGGCTCTAATGTGATTTTTAACCCTTCCAATGCGGAGGCTACTTTCGTCCAAACACAAGGATGCAAAATTTTCTGAAAACCACCGAAACCTTGTCATGTTGGTATTCATTGGAAAGCTCTCATTGAGTGCTATCAGATGAGTACCCATTTGCCAGGGTTTTAGTCATTTTTCAGTTTTGTGCGTCCTTTTGTATTGGCCAAATTAGCCACCAGCAGCATAAGGGTTAACACTGAATATGCCAGTCAATGTTCATACCTGTCTGGCAATAAACTTATGCTATGGCAACAATGTGCCAGTTTTTAATGCATTACAACTGAAAAATCTAGCATTCCACATTTTATCTTCTACGAGGGAGGTCAATGTCTGATCCGGACCAAACTTATAAGGTTTGACATAAAAAATATAGACTCTATGCCCATGTTACTTTGATGTTATGGTGGCACAGTGCTGTGCAATGCAATGCAATACAATACAATACAGTGCAATACAATACAATTCAATACATTACAATATAGTGCAATACAATACAATGCAATACATTACAATACAGTGCAATACAATACAATGCAATACATTACAATACAGTGCAACACAATTCAATGCAATAAAATACAATACAGTGCAATACAATACAATACAATACAGTGCAATGCAATACAATTCAATACATTGCAATACAGTGCAATACAATACAATGCAATACATTACAATACAGTGCAACACAATTCAATGCAATACAATACAATACAGTGCAATACAATACAATACAATACAATACAGTGCAATGCAATGCAATACAATACAATACAGTGCAATACAATACAATTCAATACATTACAATACAGTGCAATACAATACAATGCAATACATTACAATACATTACAATACAATACAATGCAATACATTACAATACAGTGCAACACAATTCAATGCAATACAATACAATACAGTGCAATACAATACAATACAATACAATACAGTGCAATGCAATACAATTCAATACATTACAATACAGTGCAATACAATACAATGCAATACATTACAATACAGTGCAATACAATACAATGCAATACATTACAATACAGTGCAACACAATTCAATGCAATACAATACAATACAGTGCAATACAATACAATACAATACAATACAGTGCAATGCAATACAATTCAATACATTACAATACAGTGCAATACAATACAATGCAATTCAATACAATACAGTGCAACACAATTCAATGCAATTCAATACAATACAGTGCAATACAATGTAATACATTATCATACAATTCAATACTATATGATACAATGCAATATAGTACAATAAGTTGCCTTAACTTTGTGCTTGCAGGAGCTGATCAGACAGATAGTGTATCTGAAGGCACAGCTGACCAGGAAGGATCAAGGGATACATGACCTGGAGGACTACATAGATAATCTCTTAGTGCGTGTCATGGAGACAACTCCAAAACTACTGCAGACAGATCCGAAAGTCAACTCAACAATGGTGGTACGCTTATAGCACACTGCAAAATAGTGCTGGTCGGTGACTCCAAAACTACTCCAGACAGACTAGAAAATCAATTTAACAATAGTGGTACGTTTATAGTAAAATGAAAAAGTGGTGGTTCTGAAAAATGATGGGTATTACAACCAAATTGATTCTGAAAGGTCCGAAAGTGAACTTGGATTGGTGGTATGATATCAGAACACATGAAAAAGCACTGGTCTGTGAATAAATATGGATGTTCATCCAATTGCTTGTGAAAGGTCAGAAAGTGAACTCAATGGTAGTGGTACATTTATAGCAAACTGAAAAGTGCTGAGCAAAGTAAACAAAAATATTGTGTTACCATTATGGGTCACAAAACAGTGCTCATCACAGAAAACATTTGCAGATAACACAAGGATTGCAGCAGAAAGTTCAAAGGTCATCTCCAGGATAATGCTACTGCTCCTGCAGACAAAACCTGTCAAAATTGGTGAAGACAAAGTGAAGGGAAACTCAGCAATATTGTTTCAATCATAATTTACCAGAAATGTTATTTAACAGATAACAATTTGCATAAAATAACAAATTTAATGCTGACATCTCAACAAAAGGTCACCAATTTTTTTTTACTAGAGACTATCATCTTCATCTATTATATGTTTGACAGGGCTCAACAGTTCCAAAAGATTACAGTGGCCATAGTGGGACTGCTATTACCCAAGGAATAATAGGCCATTAGAATAAGTAGCCCACAGAAGGACTTAACTTGGGTTTTGTTACAGGTTTCCTAGAAGTCAATAGCCCAATTTGGGCTACGAGCCACAGGTTTAGTAGCCTTATCACCTGAATTTCAAGGATATGGTAACAGAGGGGTGCGAGGCTACCTTGTATGTTTAATCCTTCAATAACTTTTGAATGAGAATTGAACATGATTGTACAAAAATATTTGAAGGAGAGTTATCGGTAGTGTTCTAGTTAACATTTTCCTTCAGAAATTTTCCCAAATATTCTTTGGCTTGAAACTGAGATTTCATCAAAATTGTCAGGCTGCTTTTTTGCCGCTGCAACCGTTAATGGTTAGATACACCATTCGTACGGGTGTTTGTGGGAGGTAGGTGACTTGTATATTGTTAAGGTGCTTTTATATCAGGTGTAAATAAGCGTTATGGTAGTGTTAATACATAGGGAAAATGTTTTAATTTCTTTGAAATGAGATCTACATCTATAGTAATATGCATGAAGAAGGATATTCTTTACTCAGAGGTGTAATTAGGGATGTCATCGACAGTCGAGTAATCGATAAATCAACATTTTCACTTTGTCAATTAAATCGAATCGAATGGTTGGGTATCGAATCGAAATAATCGATATTCTGTACCCCAATAATGGCGTATGATTATTAATAGAAAATACAGTTTAATATTTTGACTAAATATTTTCTATGGCTTTTGTAAGAGAAATTAGAAGGAATGGTGTGCTTTACTCAGGCACATGGCCAAGACACAGGGTATCCAACCAAAACGAATCGAATCGAATCGAAACATATATCAATTAATCAAATCGATAAAATTTCATATCAATGACATCACTAGGTGTAATATGAGGCATTCCTCTTCATAGGGCATTGGACGCCTCTGATTAGCTGGATGCTGCTATAATGATTGAATAAGTAACGAGGAGAAGAATAGTACCATCTTGAGTGCAAAATTGTAACACATCTATGTACATAACACTCAATATTTCCCAACCATTTTGGCAATATATTAATGAAGAGAACTTTTTTGAAAATATTTGTTGGAGAAGTAATGACCAAGTCCAAGCTTAAAACCCTCCTTTGTAAAACATTTTTTATGAAATGCCACTGAATTTTAAACTTATTTTCCCAGGTTTTTATAGGTTCACACATCATACGTCATGAGGGATGATGTTGAACATACAGGAACTAACTGGGTTTTGTAAATAACAAGACATGCAAACTTGTTGGTACTGGACGTTACTTGCCTACTGAATTGGTTGAATATATCTAGAATTGAATAGTTGTTAGGTGTCAAATTTTATTTTCAATTTCATGTGCCTTTGTTGATACAAATCACTTTCACCTATGCATTTCATATGCCCAATATAGAAAGTTTTCAAATTTCAACCTGCCTTGCCATGGTAAGCAAATCATGATTTTTTACTTACCATGGTAAGTAATACTGGGAGATAGATCCAGACAAGCCTTAAGATTTACACCTCCTGTGTCTAGAAAATAATGTAAAAGTAAAGTAATCTTTATTTTAAGTCAGTAATTTTTACAATAAACACAAGCTACCTGGGCTCTTAGTCGACTAGACCTATGGCTGTAAGTGCCATCCGAAGTTCTAGGCAACAAGAAGTAAAGTGTCTTGCCTAAGGACAGACCAGAGTACCTGTGGCTGTGATCGAACCCGCGGCCCTTGGGTTACCAGCCGAACGCGCTATCTACTCAAAAAGAGTCTCAAATGGGTGAAATATACAGATGCCCCGGCCAACCTTTTTAATCCTTTATCTCTGACATGCATATGGCTGTCATATCTGTAGTGGTTCCCAACAGTTATAAGCTGTTTCTCATAATTTGATAAATGCACTCCTTGGTCTCCAGTTCTCACATACACTAGACTCACCGGGAAATTTCTCATATTTCAAAGGCTTCCACTCTCTGGATCTTTTTCTTAGGTAGATATATTTCTCTCTCATTGTATATTTTGGGCTGACACGTTTTCCAATGGCATTCGTGTAAATTCTCTTCCAGATATGTATTTTATTGTATATGTTTTATTAACGTGTTGGAAACCTTGGAAAGCTGTCTTTGGTTAAATGGTCCTTATAGACAAATGCGTGATGTGCCAGGATATGTAAAATGTACTTATAACTGTAAATAACCTTGTGTACATGCTTCATTCTGTCATATTTGCATGTAATTATAAATGAAGTGTCGCTTAGAAATCAAAATATTCTACATCTGCAAATAGTTAAGGAACTGTTTGTATATTATGATAGCAAATACTACTTTCCATCCATATCACATTGTATTGTACTTATGAATATTAAGGTGTAGGTAATCAATGATTTAAAATGTCCTATTTTGGAGATCCAATTTATACATTGGATAAAACTGAATATTTTAAATATGCTTAACAACTATTTTTTTATTAAATATATACTAGTATACTGCTGGTCATGAAGACAGAATTATAGATATTAAAGGCATTAGTACTTAAATCTCCATGAATTTACATACATAAAGAGAACATTGAAAAGGGCTTTTATCTGTCAATTATTTTCAATTTGCTATTTCATTAAACGTCACTTTTTTCTGCCATATTTAGGCTCAGTCCTGACTAGCCTGTTGTAAATGGTAGAGGAAGCTGGAGTACCGGGGGAAAAACACCTCCTCAACTAAGGCGATGGTAACTTTCTTACACGCCAGGTTTGGAACCCTATCTCTTTGCTCGATAGATTTTGATGCACGCTAATTGGGGTCATGTTCATATCTACCGTTGAGAATAGGGCAGTTTGAAAAAAGTGGAAGTATTTACCATAAAAACCCTCCGTAAGGTAAAAGATAATTGAACTGAACATGAACTTAGAGTTCCTGACCATTTATCATTAAAATTTATGGGTAATCAGCCACATATCAGACACTGGCAAGCAGGGATATTAACATTGATAATAATTGATTATAAACGTAAAAGATAATTGAACTGAACATGAACTTAGAGTTCCTGACCATTTATCATTAAAATTTATGGGTAATCAGCCACATATCAGACACTGGCAAGCAGGCATATTAACATTGATAATAATTGATTATGAACGATTCATTTATCAAAGATTTGGGCGATGAAATTCTCCTGCGAATCCCAGTACTAAACTCAGGAGTGTTTACATTACCATATTACCCCGCATACAACACACACTTTTATACACCACAACACCTATGTCAAGGAGGGGGTGCGTGTTATCAATGGGTACATAAACTGAACTTTTTTACATTGATGCTATGGTGCGGGGCGTGCATGGTTGCGAACATCTATCTTTAGTGGGTTCCTATTGTCTATTGTCCTGTCACCATGACGATGTTATGATGATTGCTATTATGATACCCTATATGTACCAGCTCATGTTTAAAAATAGACTACCCGTACTGGTAATTGGTATCACTTGTACAGTGACTCTATAAACACTGTAAGCCTCTAATTCAAGAGGCAACGCGGGTTACGGTACAAGGGTCAAGTACTTAACCAGACACTCCACACTCCCAAACTCCGCCTGCGTGTTATTAACGGGGAATTGTATTTTACATATGGGAAAGGGACTTGGGGAGGGGGTGCGTATTATCTATGGGGTGCGTGTTGTATGCGGGGTAATACGGTATGTATGATTGTATCCCATGCTCTATCTGAGGAGAAATATTTTAGTGTTGCTTTTACCTAAACTAAATGTACAAGTTACTCTGGAGAAGCTTTGGAGTGAATAAAGCTCCCCTTGGAGATTGGTCTAGCAAGGAATACATATTTACTACCACAATGTAAGCCCTGGCTTTTACAATTAACCATTTCTGCAACGATTTGTGCTGCCTACATGAATTTACAACTGCAAGCTGGTAGTTTTTGAAGATAATTTTTGTCTTCTTTAAAGCGCTATGATTCTAACCACATATTTTACAAGCTTACACTTATTTACATAATGGGAGTTGGCCTAGTTTAGCTTGGTACTTAAAGAGGATTTAAAGTTTAAGCAAATAGCCATTTTAGGATGCTTTTTATTATGCCACTTTTCATATGTATTGTACATGCTTATATTGATAAAATTGTATATATTGTTCAAAAGCTGTGTGCGAAGCAGTTTATATTAAAGATGAATAAACTTAGCTGTGTCGTTCTTTTATCTTTTTGTGGTCTATGAAAATGTGATTACTAGTATCTTAATCCATTTATGCACGTAGTGATCTTAAAAGTTCTGTTAGGTTACATCCTTTTCACAAAAGCATCTTCCCCTATGTGAAGCAATGAGAAAATAGAAATAGTGTTTTCACAGCAACCATTCATTTTATTTATTACTTCATATGTACTTCATTATGGTGAAAATGCCCCAAAACGCTGAGTCCAAATGAGTTTATGCAATGTTAACATCCTTCATTGGATGCGGCTTGTCCAGTTCTATAAGGCAGTAACCAAGTAGTACTGAGGGGGGTGCTACTGAAACCCTACCCAGCCCACCACACAGGAGTTTAGCTGATGGCTAAGCCATTTTCAGCAACCATGCTGTGTTGTCTGGTGTCTTTTTTGGCTTGTTTACCCGCTCATGGCCAGAGGACGAAGGCCTAACAATTTGAATAAAAGCTTTCAAGCAAAACAAATTAGAGAAAACATTTGAAGAAATATTAATCAGATATCAGTTAGTAGCTCTCCCTGAAATATTGTCTAATTGTATGCTTTGTACTGTTATTTTCAAAACTTCAAGTATCGGTAAATCTGGAGGACACTTGCCAAGAGAAACTGCAGGTAACCTCGCTAAAACATTTTTGAGGGCTACGTTATTAATTGTTAAGTCCTTAGGAATTATTTGTGACCAGTGCCTCTGTCAGGGGTACCTAAACGTTTGATGTAGACAAGTCTGAGATAAGCATGAATAGGTTGAATGAATTTACAATAAGGTATGTTATTTCGTTATAAAAATAGAATATGGTCTTCTATGAAGGGTAACCAAATCATGCTTAGATCCAGAAAGGTTATCCTCTAGCATGTGGCTCGATCTAGACCTTGATGGGTTGAGCAACCCTTCTTGAGAATCCATAATCTATCACCATACACTGAGCTAGACCTTGATGGGTTGAGCAACCCTTCTTGAGAATCCATAATCTATCACCGTACACTGAGCTAGACCTTGATGGGTTGAGCAACCCTTCTTGAGAATCCATAATTTATCACCGTACACTGAGCTAGACCTTGATGGGTTGAGCAACCCTTCTTGAGAATCCATAATCTATCACCATACACTGAGCTAGACCTTGATGGGTTGAGCAACCCTTCTTGAGAATCCATAATCTATCACCATACACTGATCTAGACCTTGATGGGTTGAGCAACCCTTCTTGAGAATCCATAATCTATCACCATACACTGAGCTAGACCTTGATGGGTTGAGCAACCCTTCTCGAGAATCCATAATCTATCACCATACACTGATCTAGACCTTGATGGGTTGAGCAACCCTTCTCGAGAATCCATAATCTATCACCATACACTGATCTAGACCTTGATGGGTTGAGCAACCCTTCTTGAGAATCCATAATCTATCACCATACACTTACAACCTTGATGGGTTGAGCAATCCTTCTTGAGAATCCATAATCTATCACCATACACTGATCTAGACCTTGATGGGTTGAGCAACCCTTCTTGAGAATCCATAATTTATCACCATACACTTACAGCCTTGATGGGTTGAGCAACCCTTCTTGAGAATCCATAATCTATCACCATACACTGAGCTAGACCTTGATGGGTTAAGCAACCCTTCTCGAGAATCCATAATCTATCACCATACACTGAGCTAGACCTTGATGGGTTGAGCAACCCTTCTTGAGAATCCATAATCTATCGCCATTCACTGAGCTAGACCTAGATGGGTTGAGCAACCCTGCTTGAGAATCCATAATCTATCACCATACACTGAGCTAGACCTTGATGGGTTGAGCAACCCTTCTTGAGAATCCATAATCTATCGCCATACACTGAGCTAGACCTTGATGGGTTGAGCAACCCTTCTTGAGAATCCATAATCTATCACCATACACTGAGCTAGACCTTGATGGGTTAAGCAACCCTTCTCGAGAATCCATAATCTATCACCATACACTGAGCTAGACCTTGATGGGTTGAGCAACCCTTCTTGAGAATCCATAATCTATCACCATACACTGAGCTAGACCTTGATGGGTTGAGCAACCCTTCTTAAGAATCCATAATCTATTACCATACACTGAGCTAGACCTTGATGGGTTGAGCAACCCTTCTTGAGAATCCATAATCTATCGCCATACACTGAGCTAGAACTTGATGGGTTAAGCAACCCTTCTTGAGAATCCATAATCTATCACCATACACTGAGCTAGACCTTCATCAAACCCTTCTCGAGAATCCATAATCTATCACCGTACACTAGGCTAGACCATGATGGGTTGAGCAATCCTTCTCAAGAATCCATAATCTATCAACATACACTTACAACCTTGATGGGTTGAGCAACCCTTTATGAGAATCCATAATCTATCACCATACACTTACACACTTCATCTATAAAATATAAATACTGTGAACACTCTACGATCGGTTCAATCACAGCTTTCAGCTGTTATTTATTGAATGTACAGTCAAAGACATGTTGGATGTTTTGGCATATTTAGGATAGCATATTGATACATCATTATAATTTTTTTTGAAAGCTAAGTATGAATAGTTTCCATCAAAACAAGACAGTGTTGTTAAACTGAGATAGGGTAGGGATACTGGTGCATATAGTGCAGTAACAGAAAATTCCTTTTTCAGGATAAATAATTGAAATGGAATTTGTACTTTTTAGGACTTCTCAATAGTATCGCTTTAGTAAATACTACATGCAAACGTAGAAGGATTTATCTAAACTTATATTTTAAGCAGATTTTTATCTTTACTGTAAAAACAGACATCTGACACAAAATATTAAACCTTCACATGCAGTTACCTATTGATTGATATTTTCCCTCTTTATTCACTTATTCCATTTGCTCAGACATCTTCTTAAATAACACACATTTTCTGAATGAGTAGATACATATTTATGGTTGCCATCTGAATATCCATCTCAAAACAATTGAGACCCAATGTTTTAAGGTCTAACCGATATAAAAAGAATCTAAGGACATCTTTCCTCATGGTTACCAATACTTACCTAATATTTTCAGGGCGTCCTGGTACATGTGTAAATATATTCAAAATAATGAAGTATTCATGGAATTGAATTTTTTTTGCCTAGGTTTTAGAATGAACTAAGTTTTTTTGAAAATTTCGGGAAGCAATTTTAAGATTTCCTAAATAAAGCTTGTATCAGCTAATACTGGATATAGACCCTGATAATGATTTGGTGATTTCTGTAGCATAAACCTCCTTGTCTTGTACTAAAGCCTCTTCTTTTAACCCATTCACACCCAGAGCGCTCCAAAAGAGATATATTTTTTATATGAATGCATGACTTGGGGAAAATGATTGAAGGAGAAATATTGATCAGACAGTTAATCAAAAGAGGTGTAGTAGCCTGGTAGGGCTAGTATCTCTTACAATCTACTAGCCCTACTCAATTCTCTGTGAGTCCTACCCACCCATACCCTATAATACGAAATTGTGAATAAGTAGCAAAATGCCAACTGGAATATCACACAGTTATGCTACCTGATAGATTAATTTCAGTCTTGCTTGGGAGGAACCTTTTTGGCAATTCAATAAGGCTGAGGAAGTAGTGCTACCACTCATGTCATAACCTTTCAGAATATAAATATCTTTCCTTCACATCATTTTCTATTTCCTGCCCTACATCCAGCTTAACCCTTCTAATGCTGAGGCTACTTTCATTCAAAACACAAGGATGCAAAGATTTTTGAAAACCATCTAAACCCTGTCATATTGGTATTCATTGAACAGCTCTCATTGAGTACTCTCAAATGAGTACCCATTTGCCAGGGTTTCAGTCGTTTTTGAGGTTTTTCGCATTATTTTGTATTGGCCAAATTAGCCACCAGCAGCTTAAGGGTTAAGATCTTTAAGCATTAAGGCATCCATAGGATTCTTTCTAGTGGTTTTATATTTTGAGAATAATTCCTCTGAGCCGTAATGACTTCATAGTGGGAAATGATTCCTCCAAGATGATACACAATCATTTTTTTGATTCCTCCGAGCAGCAATTTCTCTTAAACGGAAATCATTCCTCCCGGTCGATTCAAAAACAGCAACAAATTTTCAGATTCCACTCAGCAGCAATGAATGGCTTTAACTTTCACTGAGCAGCAATGGCTTAATTTCTAAACAGAAATCATTCCTCCAAGTCTATACACAAACAGCAACAAATGTTCTGATTCCACTCGGCAGCAATGCGTTTATAAAGGGAAATAATTCTTCCAGGTTGATGCATGAACCACAACAATCTTTCTGATTCCTCTGACCAGCGATGGCTTTATAGCAGGAAATAATCAAGTCCTCCAAGTTGATAGGCGAACAGCGACAATTTTTCCCTCTCTCTGTAGGCTGAGATGCACACATTACTTCATCCTCTGCACAAGCACAGCGTTGAGCAGTTTGGCCTCGGCCAGAGTCACTGATTCGTCAGATAATTCTTTGTTAGGGAAGGTCGTCATGAGCACAAAGTTGGAGCCATTCATCTGAGGGTGAGATCTGAGAAACGCAGGGTTAAGGAAAAAAGCATAATGGCAAGAAACTATGATGGTGCAAGTGTGAACGGCAGAATTTTTTTTTCTCCATCGTTATTCCCAAAAAAGCATAAAAAAAAAAATAATTTCTCCACCGTTTTTCCAAAAACAGCAGGAAAAAAATTTAAAAAATTTTCTCCACCGTTTTTCAAAAACAGCAGAATTTTTTTTTCTGCCGTTCACACTTGCACCATCGTAAGAAACAGTCTGTAGAGAAAGATTATTATTCAATGGTGAATTTTAAGAAAAATCAAAGAAAGAAACATGTTATAAATGTACTACTTATTTGTAAAAATAAGCTATATCTTATATTGCAATTCATAGCAAGGAACAGCACATTTAGAAGAAATAGTCTTTGGAGGTATATCTAGTTTTAAGATAAGTCAATAAAATGTGTTCAAACTAATAACGCAGTGTTATTGAAGCAATCTTAATACAATACACCATATTCTTATTAATAGCAATTAAGAATAAGGGACTTGGAAAACTACTTTCTGATGACCTTATAAAAATAAAAAATTACAGTGGTAATGAATTTCAGAAGCGTAAACCCCTAGTAGGAGGGCCTCAAACCATGGGGAGGCACAGCATCGTTTCAATGGCCAAAATCCATCTGTGAGTGGCACTCAAATATTCATCATGGATTTCCAAGTATGCCAATTTTCATTACCTACACTTTCTCCAAGTTGAAATTAGGGCATTTGTTTAAGATACTGTATATCCTGTAAATTTACCATTATTTTTTTTGCTGATCAGACTTTATCGGTACACATTTATTACATAACATTCTGATGAAGGGTGAGCAAAGGTAAATTGGAATTGATACTGACTAGTTTGTTGACTTCACTTGTCAAAAGCCGAGAAGAATGCAGACTTGCTCTAACTCGACTCTCCCAGCTTATCAGTATTAATTTCAATACACCCTCCTAGACCCTTTGATTACTTAAATATAACTTAATTAAAATCTGGTTAGATGTGACACTGCTCTTCTTGGGGTATACCAGTAACATGATAGTATAAAAGTGAGAACAGCTATTAACTTCTGTGTTTAATTTAGGCCTAAAAAAAGAAATTGTTTGTTTCCTGTAACGGTCCGAAAAAAAATAGGGTAGGTAGGTCGGTAAATTTTTTTGTTTTGCATTATTTTTTTGGTCAAAAATGTGTGTTTTATGCATGTTTTTCGTTGATTGGGAGTTGGGAGGGCGAAAAAAACTTTAGGGTAGGGATTTTTTTGAATAAAAACTTGTTAGGGTAGGGTTACAGGAAACAAACAACTTTTTTTTTTAGGCCTTACCGATCACATGTGTATACGATCGATAATCAAGATTCTGCAATTTCTGAAAAAGGCTGAGTGCCTAATTTCAGACACAGCAAATTAACTAGATCTACAATAATAGTAGTATAAGAGATAGCTATCTATGACCTCCAAAATCTTACAAATACTCATTTGACATCTTGTATCAAAACTCTAGCTTAGCATATGACTCCACATACGGTACACTACTCAATAAGTCACTAAAGTATGATATTTCAAGGGTGTAACAGGACAGAATTATTGATATTAAAGATTTAGAACTAGCTTAAGATGTAATGAAGTTGATAAATTATGTAGTCATCATGTAATCAAAGCTGGTAAAGGATACCCTAATATGTATGCACGAACGTCACTGACTTTGTGAGTATGGTTAAACTTAGCCACCATTCTGAAAAAGAAGAATAAGAAGTGTGAGAACATAGTATAGTGAGAATGAAGTAACAAGTGGAAAGTGAAAATAATTCAAAAGTGTGACTCACTCACTCTCTCTCTCTCTCTCTCCCTCCCTCTCTCCCTCCCTCCCTCCCTACCCCCCCTCTCTCTCTCTCTCTCTCCCCCCCCACTCACTCACTCTCTCTCTCTCTCTATCTCTCTGTGTCTCTCTCTCTCTCCCCCCACTCACTCACTCTCTCTCTCTCTCTGTCTCTCTCTATCTGTGTGTGTGTGTGTGTCTGTCTGTCTCTCTCTCTCTGTCTCTCTCTCTCTCCCCCCCCCACTCACTCACTCTCTCTCTCTCTCTCTCTCTCCCCCCCCACTCACTCACTCTCTCTCTCTCTCTCTGTCTGTATGTCTGTCTCTGTCTCTCTGTCTCTCTGTCTCTCTCTCTCTCTCTGTCTCTCTCTCTCTCTCTCTCTCTCTCTCTCTCTCTCTCTCTCTCTCTCTCTCTCTCTCTCTCTCTCTCTCTCTCTCTCTCTCTCTCTCTCTCTCTCTCTCTCTCTCTCTCTCTCTCTCTCTCTCTCACCTGGAGCCGTCTGAGAGTCGTATCTGTAGGCTGGTGGTTGGCTGGGAGGGGTCCACACTCACAGAGGCAGCACTGCTGGCCTGCGTGGCACTGCCAGCAGCTGCACTCGCTGACCCCGCAGCAGCAGCAGCTTGGACATTGGGAGCAGGGCTGAAAAGGAAGAATTAAGAGTTATGTTTCATAGGTTAATCTGAGAGACTCTCTACATTGGGAGCAGGGCTGAAAAGGAAGAATTAAGAGTTATGTTTCATAGGTTAATCTGAGAGACTCTCTACATTGGGAGCAGGGCTGAAAAGGAAGAATTAAGAGTTATGTTTCATAGATAAATCTGAGAGACTCCTCTCTTGAAAGTTAATAAATCACATCTACAGCAAGATCTTTTAAAAACAATATCCGCATTAGCAACCAGAAGAATATAGCAAATGGTAAGTGCATTGCACATTGGAAGCAGGGCTAAAAAGAAAGAATGGCGATTAAAAGTTGTTTCATAATATGATCTGATAACCTTCTAACTTGGAAGCTTACAAATCATGTCCACAGCCAGCTACTCACAACATGCCACTTTTAAAAGCAACCACATGTTTAGATGATATCTTGATAGACTGATTTCTATCGAGGAAAATGACAGATCACATCTAAAGCCGGCTACTCTAAACACAATGTCCACATTAACAATCAGATTGGACATTGTAAGTGCATTAAGAAACCAGCAGAATCAGTTGGTATTCTGGGATGTGAACACCATGGGATCTAGCAAAATCGCTCGCAATATAAGGTTTTCACATCTTGTGTAACTTCCCAATAGATTCTAAGGAACAAATGTATTTGAATGTATATAATATGAATAATAACATACCTTAATTAGCAATTAATTGAAAATTAAATTCAATTAAATAATTAAAATGGCAACTTCTATCTTAATTTTCAAATGAGAATGCCTTGAGGAAAATACATATCTGTAGTATGAGACCCACAATGAAACTCACATTATTGTAGTAGATGTAAATAATGTATGATGATGATGTATAGATGTAAATAAATCCCAGCAACTTCCAAAATGATGCTAAGACTCGGAATTGGGATCGGTATCATAATAATAGAGATGCCAATCTCGAGCCTAAAAATATCAAGTCAATACCAGTCCTATCTATATTCCTTAACAAGAATTCATCATCCTTTCCTTAGAAAATCTCTGCTTGAGGCTAAAACCCTTACTGAAGATGCTTGGCCATATGAATGATGATATTGGAAACTCAGTATTTCCACTAGTCGGGACAGGCTGCTGGGCTGATCATGTTACTAACTGGCTTCTTTTAAAAAACAATCTTAATAATTTGGATTAGTTGGGGGGTAGCACTATTGCCGGATCCTGAATACAAAACCCTTCACTCCAAAATCTCTCACCTTCCAAGAGTGTGACCGGCTCCACCAAATGCTTGCACAGCCTTTTTGGGTGCGACAAAGTCCTCGTTCCTGTGGTCTTCCATGTTAAGGCTCACCTCTGCTCCCCGGGCCTCCTTGACCAGTTCATTAGGCACTTCACTGCAATGATAATACTCAGTACATACATGTTTAAGATGTTTAAATGACGAATGATGTATGATTACTCTCTAAAAATCTAATGTTCTTCCATGTTAATGCTTACTTTGCCCCTCCGTTTGCTGGGCACTTCACTGGAACAACAACAGTATGCATACATGAGAAGACATACCAGGCTCAAATACTTTCTTAGATAGTTAGTTGGTTCTTCTATGGTAAGGCCGACTTCCACTCCATGGACTTCTTTTCCTTTTTTAGATCACTTTACAAACAGTACCTATATAGAATCTTTTCTTTTTTTAGATCACTTTACAAACAGTACATACAGGTATATGGAATCGTTTCTTTTTTTAGATCACCTCACAAACAGTATATATATGGAATGCTTAAGTGACAAATGAGGCACGACTACTACCTCAGATCATAGGTTCCGCAAAGCTAAGGCTGACCAGGATATCAACATGATATAAGATTCCAGCACAACCATTCAACTCTAAGTTGCTCAAGCAGAATGGATCCTATGCTACCTACCCTTTATGTATTGCATCCAGGAATTCTTTATTTTGAGGGTCTTTAAAATCACGTAGCGGACCATCATCGATGCTGAACCCGTTCTTCCACAGCTTCAAGACCAAATCCCTCTGCAAACGAAACAAAATTAGCAATTCTGTAAAAAGAAAACATATTCCAGTTATTTCTGAAATAAATTGGAATGCAAACCAAATATAAACTGATAGAAAGTTTGTTGTTTGTGGCTGTTCCTTTTTGATCTTGTTTAACCCATTCATGCCTTCAGTAACCTATAATCTCCCGACTCCTTTGGTAATATCTTTGTGAGCAGAGCACCAATATGAATTAATTGGACGGAGAAATGTTGATACAAATACAATCTATGACTTCCTTTTAAATAGTTTAAGAATTCAATCTAGATTGCCTGTCTGAGAGCTGGGAGGCATGGCCTGATGGGGTGCAGAGTTCAATCCCATGCCGGGGCTAGTAGGCATTCAATTCCTCTATCTATAGACCACAGCAATCACAGAAAACCTTCATTTCTTACTCTCCATTGCCTGTCATCCAATAGGGAGAGATCACTTTGAAGAGTTTCATATCCATTTCATATAACTGTTCAGGCCAAAAAAAAAAAATGTTATGTTTGTGGTTACCCGACCGACCCATTTTAAACCGCCCGACCGTAATGTTTTTATTACCTTTTCAGTGCTTAA
This sequence comes from Maea johnstoni, assembly GCA_963942565.1. NCBI lineage: Eukaryota > Metazoa > Annelida > Polychaeta > Spionida > Magelonidae > Maea > Maea johnstoni. The sequence continues at coordinate 29,254,960 of OZ012693.1, read as the reverse complement.
AATGGATAGTCGCCCACTCCGGAGCGATAATAAATTGCTATGGCCGACTCAAGGACAAAATTTACTGGCCCATAATGCGACTAAGCATTTTATGAGTCTTGACAATCCCTCATAAAATTTACCGGCAGGTCCGCTGATGCCGATGACTAGGGCGCAGCCATTTTTTAGAGCCTGTTCAGTGCTACTGAACACACACAAAACGTTCGTAGCTAAATATAGTTTATGACTGCAGTAAATAACTTACATCAGCTTTATGTGAACGTTGTTATAGCGTGTCTCGATAACACGCTATAGCAACGTTGGTATAGGTTGGTGAAATGAATGCCGCTCATATCAAAGTAAACAACTTCCGATGGGTCGCTTGTGTTGTTCCACCAGACACCGCCGTGGGTTGGGCCCAGATGATGTGTGCTGCCACTTGACTTTATGGCCATTAATGTTATATTTACAATGTGAGAAGGAGCATTATCTTTAATGGTGCTCCAGTTGATGTTGAAGCTGATAATTTGAACACTGTAGAGGTGTTGCGATCACTGGTTTAGTTCACCCCAAACCGGCACATTTTTCCCTGGTAGATATTTATACTATATATGTACACTAGTAACATTCTTGTTTCATTGCAGTAAAATTATATGCACACTTTTTGGATGTTTGATTTATAGGTTTGTGTAAATTGACAATGTGATGTTTGGAATCTGTCAAAGTAGTCATTCAATCAATCAGTTTAATCTTCCTTTTACAATTTGCAATCACTTAAAAGGTTTTATGTAAAAATGTTGAAAGTGGAGATTATGGATATGGCCATTGTATTTTAGGAGGTGCCATACATACATACTATGATTAATCATCCTATCACCTGTCCTAAATAAACATTTTTCAATCAATTTGTACATGCCGGGTGTACATGTCATGTATATTTTAAATACCTAAATACAATCAATCAATCCCTGTAACCTGAAGGGTTGGGTGGGAGATATACATCCTCAAATCTGAGGCTCTGCTACAGCATTGATAAATTCCTGTAGTTGTTTGAACCACCCTAAAGAAATAAATAGTAGTATTATGATTGTTATTATTCTTGATTTGTGTTTCAAATGTTTTTTTGAAATTTTATTTTTCGTGGAGATAATGCCAATTACATATGTGGTTTTGGGTGGGACAGGCAAGTTGTCGAGTGAACTCAAAGATACAGCTTGATTGATTTTTTTTTGCTGGTGGAAATAAAATATCCTGCTGATTTTAAATGCACTTTCCTTATTAAATACAGTAACATATTTATGTATATCCCTTTATATTTGTAATAAGTCTAAATGTTCTTATTTCTTAGTATGCTGTGCTATTAGTAGTTTGTAGTTAACAATTTGACTACAACTGGTTAAGCTATTAAAGCCTATTATGTTTTGAATTTCTATAATATTATAGTGATAGATTAAAAATTAAGCATATATGAAATAAATTGGTGTTTATATTTGTTTTGTTTTAATGATGATGATGATGAATAGACTTAAGACTTTGTAAGTAAACGAGGAGCGGCCGTTCATAAACACCATGACAAATAGATGTCAGGAAGATGATAGATAGGTATGATACGATCGAAAGCTGGTAACTATATAGGTCGCTATATGAAGAAGGTGATAATTGTATAGTGATGTCACCTTGATCTTGTAAATTTGAGATATCTATAAAATATTTATGTTGTGCTTTCTCTTTGCAGGTACGTCTGCCGCAACACCTGAGAGAGCAAACTGGTCGGGACACGTCAAGACAATCAACTTGTAGTGTGAATGTCTGTGTGTATGAGTCAGTGGTGTCTCATGTCCGTATTGTCTGTCCCATCCTTGTTCGTTGATTGACACAGTGAGAGTGCAGAAAAAAAACTATATGTGTTCTGTGTTTTATGTGCGTTACCGTTTCTTTGGTTGTTCACATAGTCCCTGTAGTAGGGTTGTCAGTTAGAAATGTGCATACTGTGAATTCAGAATGGTAGGTCCCATTTTCAGGTAGGAAACTGTGCTCTAAAGTAATTGAGTTACAGTGGGATCCGGAAAAAAATATGGTAAGTGAAATATAAAAAATGATAACAGAGGTACACTCAACAGCGACTGTGTCCTCTGAGCGCCCTTGTAGTGAGATGATGTCAAGTAGCGTAATTACATATAGGATAACTACGTGAAAAGTAATTATGAAATAAGCGCTGGATTTGCAGAGTATCACATGAGAGATATATTTGTAGGTATCATATGAGAGAAGGCAAGTAGATAAATATCTTGAGTTGATATGTATAGAATAGTATGAAGATTAGTTTAGTCTAGCAAGTTTAGTCCCAATGGGACTACTGTGAAGACGGAAGATCTATTTTTCTTCCATGAGTTCTCTAACTTGCTTCCAATTGATGGCGTTAGGGGCTATTTTGACGAATTCCAAAAATAAATATGGCAACGTCATGGTCACCTCTATGGCCGGGCGTGTTGTAGTGTCTGCCCACCACGAGATGTCGTTTGTTTTTTCTAATGGAGGTGAAGTGCTCCTTCGCGAATGGTGCGTTTGGTTTGGCCGACATATGTTTTCTAAAAAAATTTGTCGGCCAAACCAAACGCACCATTCGCGAAAGAGCCGGTGAGCACTTCACCTCCATTAGAAAAAACATCTTCGGTCTTCACAACTTGCTAGACTAAACTAATCTTCATACCCTGTACAAGGCTTTGGACTATTCTATACATACCAACACTAAATCAACTCTAGATATTTATCTACTTGCCTTCTCTCATATGATACCTACAAATATATCTCTCATGTGATACTCTGCAAATCCAGCGCTTATTTCATAATTACTTTTCACGTAGTTATCCTATATGTAATTACGCTACTTGACATCATCTCACTACAAGGGCGCTCAGAGGACACAGTCGCTGTTGAGTGTACCTCTGTTATCATTTTTTATATTTCACTTACCATATTTTTTTCCGGATCCCACTGTAACTCAATTACTTTAGAGCACAGTTTCCTACCTGAAAACGGGACCTACCATTCTGAATTCACAGTATGCGCATTTCTAACTAACTACCCTACTACAGGGACTATGTGAACAACCAAAGAAATGGTAACGCACATAAAACACAGAACACATATAGTTTTTTTTCTGCACTCTCACCATGTCAATCAACGAACAAGGATGGGACAGACAATACGGACATGAGACACCACTAACTGACTCATACACACAGACATTCACACTACAAGTTGATTGTCTCGACGTATCCCGACCAGTTTGCTCTCTCAGGTGTTGCGGCAGACGTACCTGCAAAGAGAAAGCACAACATAAATATTTTATAGATATCTCAAATTTACAAGATCAAGATGACATCACTATACAATTATCACCTTCTTCATATAGCGACCTATAGAGTTACCAGCTTTCGATCATATCATACGTATCTATCATCTTCCTGACATCTATTTGTCATGGTGTTTATGAACGGCCGTTCCTCGTTTACTTATTTTAATATAGCTTATTTATCCTGCAATAAACACCATCATCCCGTCGATACTCATTCGATATTCGACGTTGCTACCTTACAATTTATCATCATATATAGCTATCAGGCAAATACACCTGAATTTGGTTATCCTATACATACTCACCTCAACCCAGACACTTAGTCTGCGTATATAGACCACTTAGCAATTAGGCCAACCGGTCCTATCTCCAACTACCTATACTTCCATTCATTCACTATACGCCTTCCCACCCATCGAGGTGATACACAGGGTGCCGGTTTACCATCTGGTACACCGACCACATTTACCAATCCAATATATGTGCTGGGGACACTTACCATATCCCCCATTTTATCCCGACCACTAGTCTGGTATATTTTCTACCCCATTAGGGCACCAATTTATTGCCAACCGTTTTATATACATCGCTTTGGAGTCTGACAGGATTTTTTTCCAAAAAAGCTCGTAAGACAAGTAATTAAATTGGAGTGGCCTAAGAAAAAAAAAAAAAAAAAAAAAAAAAAAAAAGCCTACCGACCGACCCTTTTTTTTTGGGCCATGTAACCACAAACATAACATTTTTTTTTTTTGGCCTCATGCTATCTGTGTGGTCTGCATATACAGAAAAGCTCTCTGTATATGTCTAAGTCATCCCTTAAAAACAAAGTGGGTGGCTAACCCTTTATTAAAAAAATAATAATAATCTAAATTCCTTAGTTATTTTTAAGTATCATTTATCCAGGCAATACTTGTGACAGAGTTATCCAGGCATGTATGAATTAACTCATTAACATCTTAAGCATTTACAGGGTCTGACACATAGGAAAATGTCTTGATAACAAATCAATATTTTGAGAAATATTTGACCAAAAGTTGCTCCTGGTATGTTTAACAATTCCTCCAAGATATATCATTTTCAAATATTACACCGTTTGATAAGGTATGCTAACAGATTTGAACTTCAGATGCAAGTGGGTTAAGATGATTTTTGCGAGAGTTTACCTGTTTTGGTCTCGCTACCTGTGCCCCCCTGAACACATCCCCTGCTGTCATCACCTCGGTGTCGCCAAGACGATAACCTGTGCCTTCAAATGTGGGACCACGCTGCCTAGGTTCTGATGACCCCGCCTCCACAACCTCAGCACCGTGGCTGAAACAGAAGAAATATACTGTAGTCTGTAGGGTTAGATACTATCAAGAGCTACCAGTACTGGTACTGTTCTCATTTCAAAAAGTATCGTATCGTACTGTTTGATTCCGTAAAGGTACTCTTAATGATACCAATCACTGTAAAATTGTCATTTATTAGGTATTGTCCAGGATTCTAGACATGACTATTTACAACAAAATCCATAAGGTCATAATTAAAGTGTAACTCCACCTTCAAAATTAAAAAAGATATGTTGTAGAGCTCAATCTCACCTTTCATAGGACACCTTGATTACAATTGTACTCAGCAGATAAACTGAGATAATACCATTTAAAGGTAACTCTATGGGGGCTGCCATGTTTGCTCAGAGGGAACCTAATTAGTGATGTTAATTAGATGCGTGTGATGACATGCTGTGACTTCCTGGAGAGAGTGAGGGAGCTTAGGGGCTAGCTCTAGTGGCCAGGGTATGACCCTTAGATTTGAGGCCAGAGGCCCGAAAAGGTCTTTTGACAAAAAATATTGGCCAATAATTGGATTTCTGGTTATGATACATACTATTTTGGGCCCCTAATTTGAAAAATCTTGGAGTTCACAGCAAAATCTAGGGGCATATGCCCCTAGGAAAGTTGAACCCTAAGAATGTGACTGTGGACAGCTCAAAAACTGAGCACAAAGATGGTGAATTGTCAAGCATCCAGTTTGGATGCAACAAAGATTTTCGAAATAAGCGCATGTACCAGTGAAAACATGATCAATATACAGTCTGAACCGCCAAAAATATGATCAATATATGGTCTGTGATAGCCCCACATTTAAAGGCAAGGAACATTTAGATTAAGTGGGGGAAGTTCTGAATGCCAGAAAAGGATGTTCACTGACTTCCCCCTCCAACTATCGGAAGAATACACTAATAATAATAATAGTTTTCTGTCATACAATAACAAAATTAAAAATATGTTATATTTGCCGTATTTCTGTTTAAATTGTAGGCATTAGTTTAGAAGTAATATATAGCTAATATGAACTAAACATCATCACAATATAATTGGAAGATGGTTTATAGGCTATCTGGTTTCACAATTGTACTTCAAATACTTGTGTTTTCCTAACAGTAACTAGTCTGACTGCAATTGGAAATAATTGTGCCCGGAGGATGTTTATTGCAGTTAACCTCCTGGGTAAAGCATGAGACTATAGAGCAGACGCAATTCCTTTGAAATTAATGTGTATTGCAGTCAATTCCTGAGCAGCCGACACACTCTACATGACAATACACACACAGCTGTCTAATTGTAAACTTCCTTTCATCACAAGATAACAGTGTCCGGACTGTCAGGACATTGTAAGAGTACTAAATACCAGGCTAATTTGTAAACTGGTAGAATCTCTAGAGCCCTAAAGCTCATCCATAACCCCTTTACTGCAGGTCTCTTTTCCCTCATTGCTTTTGCCACACAGAACCTGGTATACCTCTAGAAAATAAAATTGCACCATATAGGTATACACTGAGACACAGTGCCTCTGTTTGCTGAGTCTGATACACCACTATCCTCTTTGCAAGTCATTTACTAATGACAGAATGTGTTAGGGTGTTCAGTTCTGAATGGCCCTGAGCAGCCTGGATGTAGCAGTATGATGTCACTTCCTGTTTCTGATAAGCTCCAAGGTGGTGCCCCCATGGACCAGCTGAGGCAGTAAATTTGCTGTATTTTTCAGGATACAAACTTAAATATCTCAGTCAATTTGCGGAGTACAATTGTAATCAAGGTGTCCTGAGAAAGGTGACACTGCGCTCTAAAACCTATCTTTTTTAATTTTGAAGGTGGAGTTACACTTTAAGTATTGTTAACAGTATTGTGCCATTTCATTAGTACTGATACAGGTACCATACCAATTCGTTCTTGAAGGTATCCATCCCTAGTAGTCTGTACACCAAGTATTAATTGTTGCTGATGCAGGTATAATTAAAATGAGGCAGAAATAAAAATCCTAGGGAAAAGTTCTTAGGTTACTAGCTACATGCCGATGGCATTAGCTTATGAATTTTAGATGCTGTGTTATGCATTCTCACACACTTTTTGGAGATTTATTGGTCAGTCCATTCTCTAGTAAAAAGCCAACTGTTAACTAATTACTATAGATATTTAGCAAGTATTTTAACTACTTAGACTATGTACAAAGCACATGAGAACTATTATGAAGATGTTTAGTCAATTAAGCTTATATACCTAAATATGGGCAAAAACAGTAGAACACCAAGTGCCTGTTTGGCACCTAAAAAGTCTATAAAATATAAATTAATCACAAAACTGGTGAAATTATGAACAGGATAGGTGCCCTGGAAGAAAGTGAGTGAAGTGAAGAAAATACATCTTGCTATTAAAACCATGCATATGAAGAATGAATTCTCACTGGTAAAATAGTTAAAAGTAAAACTGAAAGTTAACTGTTAAGTATATTATGGGCTGAGGAATTTCATTTTTGTTTTATTTCTGAGAGCGATTGCATAGTGAATTTCGAGATATAATCTTAATTGAATAAGAAAATCATATCCTACTAGGTTGAGATGATGAAAAGTATATCAATCCAAATACCTTTGATGTTGTTCCCTCTAATTCCTTCCTGAGTATTTTCTTTTAACTAAGTATATAGGCTTGTTCCTTCTACATCTCTAGCAGTAATCCATACATTACAACTTACTCTTTTGCTGCCTTGAACATGTTCTCTACAATGTCATTTGGGGTTGTTTTTTTCCTGTTAGGCCCCAGGATTTGCTGGCCACTTGTCTCGCTCCCGCCTGCATAGAAAGCCTGACCCTCGTCCTCAGAGTCTGATTCCTCCGCCTGCATCATGCTCCCTAGAGTCGCAAACCTACTGCTGCCGCCGCTGCTGCTGCCAAGAAATCATCAATTAAAAAAGCTTTTCTAAGAAATCTTTTTTCTGTGATATAACTGAAATCACCATGAGTGACCAAATCATTTACATTTAAGTGACCAAATGATTATACCCAAGAATATTGTCCTTTGGAATGGGATTCACAAAAAAGCTCGTCTAATATGAATTTGTTAAATATTGCATACATCTGATTAAACAAAATTTTGTTTTATGAGAAAACCACTGACCTTTAAACTTAGGTTGATTGTGACTGTCAGAAGGGGGTGTTGTGCCAAACAAAGGCGCTTACATATTTAACCCATTCATGGCTGGAGAAGTAAGGAGTGTCTTCTTGACCTGTCATACTATTAAAAATAACTTCAGAATGAAGCATTAATTTGCATACTATTTAAAGGGCAGTTGTAGATAAAGTTTTAACAAACAACTGAACTCTCCTTCAAATATTTCCAACCATTGCTTTTGTTGAAGAGATATCACTAGAATAGTCTGACAGTTTTGGCTTCCACAGGCATGAATGGGTTTAAATGTAAGTGCACATTTTTTGAATAAGTGGACTTTGGAGAAGTCTAGATAGTATATCCAAATGGTTCAAATGGTGAAGTGATTTCATCTATGAAAAGTTCTAAATACTTTGTCTGATTTATATGATCATCCTCTGGAAGAAAACATATTTTTCTAATATTTGCCAGATACAAACAGAAAACTATCCAGCTACTTCACACATATAAAATCTCCTTCCTGTTATGACCATAACTTCATTACTTAAACCAAACTTAGCAGCTTAGGCCAAAAAAAAAAAAGTGTTTGGTTCCTATTATGTCCTTAAAAAATATAGGTAGGGATTTTTTTCTTTTTCTTTTTTTTATTCTTTAACTTGCACGATTCCCTGGAGTTGGATGGCTTTGATAAAGGTTTGCCTTGTTGTAATTGTCTTTATATGCATTAATTGTAGGCCCCTGCTTCTGTTCATCCAGATATTTATAATTTAATGGTTGGAGAATTGGTATTTAGGACAGCGAGGCAATTTTTTGGGTAGGAACAATTCATTTTTCAGTAGGATTGGCAAAAAAAACTTTAGGGTAGGGGACAAAAACTAGGTAGGGTAGGGTAATAGGAACCAAACATCTTTTTTTTTTAGGCCTTAGTATATATGTACATGAAATGAACACACTTGAAATAATGCTGATCATGAGTGTTTGGAAGAATAGATTTATAAGATATATACTTGACAATTCTTCATATGAAAAACCTGAATACCTTGAAGTGTTTTTAGGTTTTTTGGCTACAGGTTTGGCAATAGGCTGTGCCTGTGGTGGTTGTGATGGAGGTTGGACCGGCATGGCAGGCGGTGGTGGTAAGTCTAACACCTCTTCCTCCCCCTGACCATCATCATTATCAAAGAAACTGGCTAGAGCGACCTGAAAAAGATAAACAATCATGGTGATGGTGGGTAGGTAAGGATAGGCTACCTCTCTGGCTCACCCAATTACAGGGGAGCTACCGAGTGGTCCTCCTAACCTTCCTAGATCTCTAGCAATGTGTCCCTCAACCCCCCCCCCCCCCACCCATTGTGTTGTTATGTAAACCCCTTCTCTCATCCCCCTTTTATACCTGTTAGCCCACCAAGTATTTACTTGGTCACAGTACTGTGACTCTGTTCACACCTAATGTTAGACGTAAGACCTTTTACAGCTATACACTAATACAGATACATTGTGATGATTCTGTCAGATCTGGTTCAGCTGTCAAAATGAGAGCACAACACTTTTTCTCGACATTTGCAAACTTAGTTTACATTCTTAAATGAACTAAATCTGATCATATAGTTCATTTGCAGATCAAACGATTATAGCTCGCGTAGTGAGTCGGCCGCAAGGCCGGCTCAGCGTAGCGAGCATTTACGGTATAGGATGTCAACAATGCCATTGTCAATGGAAGTACATACTGAGGCCCTTGAAACCGTGTCCGCACTTCCGTCAACACTTCTGTCTGTTCGTCTCTTTGTCTCGCTCGCTCGATAACCTCGCGGGAAATGAGCACAACTTTTTGCTTTAAGAGCACATTTTGCCGCCAGATCGTTTCATGTTTTAAATATTTCTTAATCAAATAATAAATTTGGATTGTTTCCTTTAAATTGTGTCAAAATAGCGTTTTGGTCGCCGACTATCGTGCAACACACGCCGAACTATGCAACAACTGAAACATACATGCTCACGTGCGACAAATGCTGACGTCTTGACATGACGTCATGTTACGATGGAATTCCTCGCATTCCAAAGTCGTAACTTCGATGTTCACGGTAAAACTGACTTTACTCGTCTTTCCGTGAATCGATTTCAAATCGCTACAACCGCCACAAATAATTCTACATGTCTCTTAATTCTAGAGGAAATCTGTCGTGAAATGACGATTTTGCAACAGGTTGAAGTCGTAGTAATTTTTATGCCATATTTTCGGTCAATCGCTACGCATACTGTGTGTGGTTATTGCACAAATATGAAGCTCATATGAAGGGACTTCCAATATGTTTCAGCGAAGTTCAAGTAAAGAATGACGTCACGGATAACAATAACAAACACTTTGTGACTGCATTTGAAGGGGAATGCAGAAATATCATCGCTACAACCGCCACAAATAATTCTACATGTCTCTTAATTCTAGAGGAAATCTGTCGTGAAATGACGATTTTGCAACAGGTTGAAGTCGTAGTAATTTTTATGCCATATTTTCGGTCAATCGCTACGCATACTGTGTGTGGTTATTGCACAAATATGAAGCTCATATGAAGGGACTTCCAATATGTTTCAGCGAAGATACACACTGAGGCAGGTTTTTTGGTGTTGACATCTGTCTGTTCGTCTCTCGTCGGGCTCGCTCGACCCTGCTCGCTCGATTACCTCGGAAAAATGAGCATAACTTTTTGCTTTAAGAGCACATTTTGCCGCCAGATCGTTTCATGTTTTAAATATTTCTTAATCAAATAATAAATTTGGATTGTTTCCTTTAAATTGTGTCAAAATAGCGTCTTGGTCGCCGACTATCGTGCAACACACGCCGAACTATGCAACAACTGAAACATACATGATCACGTGCGACAAATGCTGACGTATTGAAATGACGTCATGTTACGATGGAATTCCGCGTATTCCAAAGTCGTTACTTCGATGTTCACGGTAAAAATGACTTTACTCATCTTTCCGTGAATCGATTTCAATGCAGTTTAAATTGCTACAACCGCCACAAATAATTCTACATGTCTCTTAATTCTAGTTGAAATCTGTCGTGAAATGACGATTTTGCAACAGGTTGAAGTCGTAGTAATTTTGCCATATTTTCGGTCAATCGCTGCGCATACTGTGTGTGGTTATTGCACAAATATGAAGCTCATATCAAGGGGCTTCCAATATGTTTCAGCGAAGTTCAAGTAAAGAATGACGTCACGGATAACAATAACAACCACTTTGTGACTGCCTTTGAAGGGGAATGCAGAAATATCATCGAGCTGCGCGAGCATTTAAAGCTTTGCTTTCTCATCATATTAATAATGGTGAAATATTTAGACCTGTAATTGCTGACTCATGCTGGCTTGGATAAATGACAGACACAATGGTCAAATGCCAATGAGTGACTGGTTCTAACTCGGAAGATAAACAACTTGAGTGTTCTCAGTACCGGATGACTTGCCGGTTGTAGGTAAGGCCGGAGAAAGGCAAGAAACGCTTATCTTTCAATTCCAAAAATGCACCAATTTTTAACACACCTCTAGTTGCCATGCTGACGACTCGAGATAAAACTTAGCTCTATCACCAGCAACGCCAGTGACACCGGAAAACTGGGCGATCAAGTCAGTCTGTTCTGCGTCAGCCATCTTTGTTTTAGTGAAAAACGGTAAAGTTGCACTGCGGTTTGATATAGATGAACCCGTTACACATAACAGCGCTTATGGACAGGAATCACATTTTTTATTTTTATACATAAATGAATGATTAAACATGTTTTTTTTAAATGTATTATATCATAAAATAAAATAAATATGATAATCACTGTAGCCGAAACAATCAATGTTAAAAACTATCTGTTAAGATACTATTCATAGTAGGCAGCTATAGTCAAATGGTACATATCTGATAAAAAAAAATCAGTTTTTGTAAAAGTGTCTTTTGAAAATTGGCAGTGGTGTCAGGACAATTGTAATAAATCGTTTTATTTTATTGAATACTCAAAAGTTGTCACCGGTGAAAAGTATCCTAAGACCTTAGAAGTCGAAAAAACACATTTTCCCGAAGAATTATAATTTTGAAGAACTAATAATAATAATTGATATTTGATATAGCGCCCTTTCCACCTATAATGTTCAAAAGCGCTTTAGAGTCATTGGACAGTTGTCATGGTCCATATAGTCAATTAAACTCCTTTCGAAATAGCAATGTTTTCAGCTGTTTCTTGAAGTTTTGCACACTATCAGCAGCCTTGATGTTGTCAGGGAGCTCATTCCAAAGGCGTGGTGCATAGGCACAGAATGCTCTGTCAATGAACCTTTTCAGATTAGTGAGTGGTATCTGTAATACGTTCTTAGTGTTTGATCTTAGAGTCCTTGTATTAGCTTGTTTGACTAACAGTTCCCTCAAGTATAGAGGGGCACATCCTTGCATGAACTAGCTGAGAGATTCAGTTTGCTCATCCTGTAACTCTGGCGCAGAGTTGCTTTTAAAGTATTCTCTGTCAGGTCATCGAAAATAACAATGCAATAAGACAATTTAGGGTATTCCTTTGAGATATATAGGATTTAAGATACTACATAATAGGTTAGTGACACAGCCCGTACTATAATATAGAATCAGAGAGATACTACTCCCAGATAGAATGTGCAAATCAGAGTCTGCGTCGATCTTGTCTCTTTTGTAAAGAAATAGATACACAAGTGCATGCATTACATCAGTTCCCTCAAGTATAGAGGGGCACATCCTTGCATGAACTAGCTGAGAGATTCAGTTTGCTCATCCTGTAACTCTGGCGCAGAGTTGCTTTTAAAGTATTCTCTGTCAGGTCATCGAAAACAACAATGCAATAAGACAATATAGGGTGTTCCTTTGAGATATATAGGATTTAAGATACTACATAATAGGTTAGTGACACATACCGTACTATATAGAATCAGAGAAATACATCCCCTTGATCCGCAACCCCATAGGCACAGCATGCTATTACCTAAGGTATGTGCGCCTCGGGTTACGCGGTGTAGCCTGGGGAAGTATTGGTCGCGTGATTGGTTTCGCGGCAATTTCAGTCTGACCCAGGGCCTGTGAAACAGCAGGCAGCCAATCCTGGGGTACACATGTTATATATGACTCATAGTGGTGTGAGGCAGCGAAATTTGATGACGCATGCACAGTGCCCACTCCCTGTCTACTACTCCCAGATAGAATGTGCAAATCAGAGTCTACGTCGATCTTGTCTCTTTTGTAAAGAAATAGATACACAAGTGCATGCATTACATCAGAGTACCTCAACTATACAACTCTGGAATAGTATTGAAAAAAGGGTAAGAAAAGATATTAAACCTCATTGCAAAATGTGCGACTGTGATAAAGTGTCTGGCAATCCCAAGTCATCCATCATACATTTTATTACTCTGAACACAAAAAGTAATATACATGAATAGACAAATTGATAAGGAACTGCATGTTAACTTAGTTGAAGACCATGTTTATAACTTAGTTTACGGCTGATGAATGCAGAGCAACTTTCAATATGACCTTAGCTATGGAACATAGCGTATTACTCTTTGAGACACTTTGAAAATGAAGATTGAAATATCTTCCTTTAAACTTGTTGTCCCGATTTATTTATTTTTTCATAATGTCTGTCTTTATTGCATGCAGTTAACATAATATATGCATTGAGGATTATGTGACTAGACTACCTATGATTCGAACACGATACGATGATCAACATGTACTTTAATATACAAAAATAAAACTCGTTGAGAATAAAAATATATCGAAAGCAACATAAATTTCTTGTCTCTTTTGCAATTTTAATAAATGTACAGCCACCTCCCGAAATAGATCGAGTTACAACGTTCCTTCTAGCATAGATTTAGTTTTTTCCTCCCTATACATTTCATTTATTGATGTCTCCTCTACTTCTCATGATTTGGATGATTTTTGACGAAAATAGGTAAGCTCTGCACCCCGAGAGAGCACATCTTATAACTTGATGTAAGCTTAAAGCTAGATTACTTGCTCTCGGTGAATTAAGGTACATATTTTATTTCCCTTCTATTCATATAAACACAGTCTGAAAAATAAGTTTCCTTGATAATTTAATTATTTGGCAAGAAGTTCAAAGAACGTTGTTGTGCCGTCTTACCTCTCCAGAGCTTTCACGAACTCTTCAATGTCTAGGTTTAGTGTTTTTACTATGATAAGTTAACTTACTATTATAGCGCACTGCTATGAAAATACCTAGGCTTGGAAAACACACTATGTACAACGAGAAGCTGTTTCTGTGGCTTTAAAGTGATCCCGGTCCACAGCAGGTAGCCAGGACCAAATCCAGAATGAGGCTGCTTAGCCGGGACCAAATCCAGGCTCAGCAACCACTAGAAAACATGATTTTTGTGTCATTTTCACAGATTTGTTTGAATTTTTTATCACTCAAACTCGCTATAATAGCCATTAAGACCCGCCACTGAGCATTGGTGCAGATTTATAGCCTCGCCGTGGGTGTTTGTTGCAAAGCTTCGGCCTTGGCGGCCTCAGCTTTTGCAACAAACACCTACGTCTCGGCTATAAATCTGCACCAAGGCTCAGCTGCGGATCTTAATCCCTATATCACGTGTCACAACAATAAAGAAACGGACCTTAACACTAGGCTTATCATCTTCCCCGTTGCGGTCAGCCAAGGTCAAGTTAGGCCAGACTGACTATAGACCATTTCATTTCCATCTACAGCTTTTTAAAATGCCTTGGCTACATCGGAATTACCTTACATATGACATAATGTTGTAACTTCGTGATATTCGAAAAAGACCGATACTCCTAGATAACTGTGTAGCTTCTGTTGTGAGATTTGGTTTGGAACTATTCGACCATTGCATTGAAAAACTGTGCAACAATCAGTGAACCGATGGATATTCAGACGGCCATTGTTGGTCTTCGGTCACGTGGTCTGATTGTGAATGTTGCCTAGCGACATGCCCAGACCTTCGGTAGGCACGTGGATGAGAGGGCATTGACAATATGTCCGCTCTGTATGAGAAGTTGTAAGGTATGTGTTTCATTGTTAGCGCAGGCTGTAAACTTCACCAATTTATATTCAGTGTTCCACTTATTAAACCTCCTCGATCTATACAACCTTCCAAAATAGCTTTAATTTTTTCAGTGAATTTACTCGCATGCAAAATGTAGTCAACAAAGTTCCCCTGCAAAGTATTCGAGATTTGGTAAGACTTTAGAACCAATATATCTCGTTTTTCAATTCACACACTCATAAATTGGTGAAGAAAATGTAAGCCTGTTTTATTTTCTTAAGCGATTTTTTTCATTCTATTCTTCACAATGTTGTCTGTCTTACAAACATATCTTTCATTTTTCTATTTCTAGAAATTACACAAAGTTGTGTAAACGCCCTTCCAGGAATGTACATATACATATATCTTTGTAAAATGGCGCTTGATCTTCTCGAAATTTCAGGTGTATAGCACAACTAGCGTGATGTCCCCCTTTATACTTATTTTTCCTCTAGTTTCCTTTGTCTATCTATAGCCAAACTTTGAGAAAACCCAAGACAATTAAAATGTTTCATCCTCATTCGTCGAGTGCTATGATGACAGATAGGAACTTGGTCAGGTCCATATTCTAACCCTTATGCTGCTGGTGGCTAATTTTGCCAATACAAAATGATGCAAAAAACCTGAAAAATGACTGAAACCCTGGCGAATGGGTACTCATCTGAGAGTGCTTAGCGAGAGCTTTCATATGAGTACCCACACGACTTGGTTCTGATGATTTTCATTATTATTTGCTTTTTTGTGCATTGGACGAAAATAATCTCAGCAGCAAAAGAAATGATCCGAGGGGTATCCTTATTCACAGTACACATACACCAGGCACTCTTGCTGTGACGGTACAGTGCGCGTCAAAGGTCACATGTGAAAACTATCTTGGTTCTAACTGTCTAAAGAGCAATTTACCATGTGATAAATGATAGCGAAACAACAAGGAACTCCTTATCGAAATTCTATATAATTTCATATGTTTAAGAATTAACAAAGTCGAATTGAGCTCAGTGTATTCAAGGTCGAATTGAGCTCAGTGTATTCAAGGTCGAATTGAGCTCAGTGTATTTAAGGAAGTTGCTAATTATTTGGATTCTGGCGGATGCTTTCCCCGGGTACTCTGGTTTCCTTCACGATTTACCTGCACTATGACAGAAAAAGTGACGATAAACGAAATTCAGAATTCGGGCATTCTAAGTCACCTGTTGGCTATCATTACGTGACCTTGACCAGCCTTATTCATTCAGCCTCTTACACTATCCATTCCTACACGCGTGTGTAGATCTATCTTAGATGAGCAACCAATTCAAGGATCTATATACGATAGGGTATCAACCTATAAGAAACTGTTCCCAATGATACCCTGGGAGATTGGATATAGAGGTTCCATCCACGAGTGATAGAACCTGTTTCTCCCACGATAAAGAGGGGAAATATATGCCTTTTACCGTACCGTGAAGTTAGCTAGCTAAACATAGTCAGCAAAAGGCCGCCTATGCTATAGTTCACCATTATGGTTATCCGCGTCTGTTTTCCTAAGAAACTGACGCCAGATCACGTACGTGGCGCTTGTTTAAGTGCACGCGCGCCATTGATGGGTCTACTGTTGAAGCAGCAGAACATTCTCAGTATTTACCAGGTCCGAATTTAATGTATTCGAAAGCACCCTTTAAAACGTGCTCCTCGTTCACTTTTTGTATCAACATGTAGGGAAACCTCCGAATTTTACGACACATACATTGGCGGCAAGTGTAATGGATGTTTATTCTCACTTTTACAGGTTTTAGAATAACCTACACATTATCGTGAACAGTGAACCAATGTTTAGAGAGGTAACATATATGTACGGGTCTTTGAGTGGGCGAATATTATATTCTGCTATTCAGTGTTTGTAATATTAGCACATATCATGTATTTACAATGTGTTCGTGAGATATAGAGGTTCCGAAACTGTTGACATGAGATGTATCAATTGCGGCTTTTGTGACATTCCACGACCAGTTCCCAAGTCTACAAATGATATACCTTAGTCAGCAGAAGTTTGAACCCACGCGAGTTTGGGGACCTGTTTCTATCTCTTCTGATAAAATAATGAAAAGAAAGAAAGCGATAACTTGATCCTCCACTCTGATATCGAGGGAAAGCAACAATGGCGCGTGCTTATAGTATGCACATTGCGCGTGCAAGCCATTGTTTGCTGATCTGAACACGGTCCTTTTATCCATATATCGAACCTAAAACATTCCATCCTCAACACCTTTTGGGTTAGTCATTGAGAATGTTTTTCTTAAACGGATATTTCTTGCACTCGTGCAAGCCTCGTCCCAAGACACAAAATCACTCACTCGTGCAAGATATCTTCTCCTTTCATCCACTTGTGATGGTACTTTTATACCAGTAACTCGAAATGGCTTTTCTAACTGTAAAGGGGAAATAAACGCCTATTTAGTTTACATTAGTGGTACATTTCTTGATATAAGTAACGTTCTTGAAACTATTGAAAGTGAAATGTTTATCACCTCTTTTTCAAAGAGTTTGCAAATTCATGCCTTACTTCGACAATATTGTCAGTACTGACAATGGACGCAACTATTGAGTGGTGACCATATGAAGTACGACGGGAAGAAAATGTAATTGTGGTTTATTGTGTGTTGGTTTGGTAAGAAGTATTGCGCTTTACTACGTTTAGCTATATATGGAGCGTCTCGTCACGTGACTTACAAAAATTCGCAGCAATATATATCTATCCATAAATTAATCACGTGGGAACATTCAAAAAAGGATTTATGGAGACAAGTGGAATTATGGATCAGGAGACATATAGACAAATAATATAAACTGTTCGAGAAAGTATTTGGTGAAGATGTGCAAACAACAACAATTAATGCAATAATTATGGCCACCAAAGAAGTTATTTATAGGAAGAGACAAGGTATCGGACTTCCATACATTATTCATGTAAAAGGAATTCTCTTTAATCAGATGACAAAGGAAAAGACTTGCATAATGACAGGGGCTGAAGAAGTAATTTTCCCTTAAAATGGGACATTATAGAGTTATGTCTTAATATTACTTTCGAGTGATTGTGAGTGAGGTGTGGTTACATACATTTACGATATTATCGGTCTTGCCATTTAATTGAGTTGTTATTACATGCTCGATTGTTATCATTGATTATTATTGTTTATCTCTCTGAATCGTTTTACTGGAACTGTTGAAATAAGATGATGTTCAGAGGCAATAAAAACATCTGCTTTGCAGAGTATTATATAAAAAAATAGCTATCTATCGTTTTGTTATCCTATTCTCCATTAGTAGCAACACTTCATTTCCATGAAAAAAGGAATTATCTTTTTTAAGCCAACATTATCAACTGGCTTATAATCGCATCGCTTTCTCAAATGCAACAATGGACATTAAGTTCTATTGTTACCAGGAATTGTTGCTTCTACCCTATTCTGTACTCAACAAACAACAATTGTTTGTCCCTCAACTGAGACGTAAGATCGCAACCATGGCAACAAAACGATTATTTCCCAGCATGCAACGCTCTTTTATGACGTTGCATGACGACGTTTCTAGGAGGTGAAACATTCATTTATGTAGTGTAGAATTAAACAATCCTTGTTTATCTGATATCCACGCCATACAAACGTGATATTAACATTTCTAGTTGTAGGTGATAAACATTTGGTTTCTTATGAAAGAGCGGACTTTGGTCTAAACCATCCACATTATTCTTAGTGTCATTTATGGTTCATTTTTCATATTTTCTAAAGTATATTTCACAGAAAATGTGTTGGGTTTTATTTTCATGTGATTCTTTTTATATGGCTTATACTCACATAAACATTAAAGCGCCTTCGGGAATTCCTGTGAAAAAGAGCTTTAGCAAATGACAATTACTAATAACGATATACCTTATTCCTTTATAGAAGAGCTTACACGTATACGAAAGAGGAGACATAGACACTATGGGTGCAGGAGCGAGTTCCGCCAAGTCCGGAGGCAGCTCGACCAAGGCCAGGAATAGTGTCGCCAAAAAGGTAATCATAAATTAATATTTCAAGTTTTGATTTTAACAGCCATTATATTATAGAAGCACTCTATGCCACAACGATTTCTTAAATTAGCTTTTAAGATACTTTTACAGCAAAAGTGTACACCCCTTTAATACATCGAGTACGTTGTATGACATCTAAGGCACTCTATCCCAATTTGCTTATAGAAATACTTTTACAGCAAAAGTGTACATCCCCTTTAATACATCGAGTACGTTGTATGACATCTAAGGCACTCTATCCCAATTTGCTTATAGAAATACTTTTACAGCAAAAGTGTACATCCCCTTTAATACATCGTGTGAGTTGCATCCCATAAGTTTCCACTAAGAATGGTTTGATTTGCAGGCTTCCCTTTTTGTTTATCGTACTAGAGTATGCTTTTTAAAGATTAAAGACGAACTTACAGCAAAAAACATCCCACTCTTCAACAATTATATATCGTCGAGATCGACGAATTCTAGCTAAATTCAAACGGGTTGTAAGTAATCAGGAATTCTTCGAGTGTTGCAATACTAAGGAATGTCAATCCTGGTTTAGGTTTCTAAGGAAGGTAACGAAACAGAAACTCCGATAAGCGATGGGAATTGTCCAACGGTGGAAAGTCTACAAAAGGAACAGCACAAGTACATCAAGTCCTGCCCGAAAACTCGTGATTCATCCGGGATCGAGGAACCTCCCCCGGAACCATCGCTCCTGTCACGTGACCAGATTTACAAACCAGACGACTTAGTGCACATAGATAGACATGCAATTACGGTGAGTGTTTAATACCCTAACTATATGAGCAGCCATTGGCGATCTATCTTAGAACATAATGTTTTGCATTGATTTTCAATTCCTTTTCTTTCAAAATCTCAAACAATTACATATGTATTTTTCTTAAAATGTTTTTAATTGAACAGGCTTGAGATATGATTCATCACAAATTATTTTCAATCTCTTCATGTTTTTTTTTTATTTTGGGGTAGAATTCATCACAGATACTATTCTAATCAATTACTCTTGCAAATATCTTTCTTAAGGCGCCGCCGGATTTACCGTATGAACCTTTGGACGATGTGATGGCCCACCTGTTAGAGGTCGCCAAGACAGACCTGGAGAAAGTGAGGGTCATCTTCCGCTGGATCGCCGCGCAAAATGTCAACCGGCTCACAAACCGAGCGGCCACGCATCTGGACTCGCCGGCCTCCAAACTGATCGCCCGGAAGTTTACCGAACTTTTCCATCAGATGTGCGAGTATGTGCTAGACTTTTTATTATAGCGCGTTGTCAGAAGTTAGCGATATAGTGACATTGTGTTCGCAAACAGGGCGAGAGTTACTGAAACAAATACGATTTTCTACCATCGTTCGTTGCCAATACATTTACTGTCTGAACAGTGTGTTAGTGACTTAGATTAAGCAACCACATTAATCATATATCGTTTTATAATTCAAAGCCGTATTTTGCCAACTAGATAAAAAAAAAAGATACTTCTGAACGAGTCAATAGGTACTGAAGTACTTTCGATATGATTGCGGCTGTTGGGAATCGACAGAAATACTAACCCTACAGGCAAACAAACAAACAGCTTTGGCCGATGTGGCCCTCAAATAAAAATTTACTTATGTCCCACTGAATAGTGGCATTCGAACCGAATTCTAACAAGTGGCCTTTAGCAATAGGTAGAGGCATCGAGCAGGCAGCGGTCACGAGTTGAACCACTCGGCTCTCGGGCCAGCCCGCCAACGCATTGTTGCATACGGTGCTGTTCTGGAGCAGCTTAGAAACATGCCTCTTCCATGTCATCTCATTTAGGATCTCAAAACGTTAATAACAAATCTGCAAACCATTGAATGAAATCAAACTCAACACATTGTAGTTAGAGTGCAATAGCATGAATGAATAGATTTTTTTCGAAATATTGTAATCGCATCCATTTACCATTTGTATATTTTTCACAAAGAATAGAAAACTGTGTGGACTTTGGGGTCATTCTGGGATATACTTATTTGCCGTAACCCATTTCGGGCTTGCTGCTTAAAAGTTCCTAAAGAAATTATCGTCTGGATCTATCCTACCTTTGATAATGACTTTAGAGTCAAGAGTGATTTACAAAATGTATTTTAAGTAGAGTCGCTTGCTAATGTTCTAAATAAACATTTCACCTTGGGATATTTCCCAACTTTGGTTTGCTTGCAAGATATCTACATTATCACCCTTTTGCCTTTGGCAGCTTTTTAGCATCGCTGTGCTAATACTGTCTCTTATATTCGCAGGAAAGCAGGTATTATCTATCATGAGATAGAGGGGAAAGTGAAAGGAGCTAATTTTGAGGTGGGCCAGATGTCGGTGCGCAAATGCAACTCTAGCTGGTCCGCCGTTCTCATCGACAATAACTGGTACCTCATCAACCAGGCCTGGGCATGCGCATCGGGCACCCTGGGTGAGAGGTCCTCCTGGAAGCTCGTTGAAAACCTTCGCACACGATCCTCGCACAGTCGAACTAACGTACTACCCTGTAACGATTTCTTCTTCCTCACCGACCCTGTGCAACTCATACATATGCATTTCCCTGACGACGAACAATGGCAGCTATTGGCTCGACCTGTCTCTATAGGAGAATTTAATAGAATGGCATTTCTGCGACATTATTTCTTTGATGTGGGACTGACCACTCAATCCCACAGCCAGTGTAGAGTAGATTCGGACAATGGCGAAACAGAGATTCGACTCGGAATTCCACCCGAAAACGCCTTACAATTCAGCTTCGATATTTTCAAAGCCGATGAGGATAACAGTTTTTACGAGACGGAGGAGAATGATTATGACAAGTATGTCTTCATGGAGCAGACGAAGAATGCGCTCAGTTTGAAAGTGACCTTTCCATGCAAGGGGACGTTTAGACTTCGTGTGTTCGCGAAAAAACTGGATACGTCGACGACCAAAATTGGAAGAAACGAGAGAGTGGAATTTAATCACGTTTGCAGTTATTTGCTAAACAACTCTCTCAAAAAAGTGGGCTGTAAGAAATTACCTGTGAATGAACGAAAACTGTGGGGTCCCGGGGCAGATACCAAGCTTGCTGGCCTGTCTACCATTCTTCCAACAAATGGCGAACTTCTAGCACAGGACGGACAGGCTAGAATACGGATGAAATGCAATGAGCAATTGGAATTCAAGGCGATTCTTAAAAGTGCTAATAACCCGAAGCTTAACCTCTTTCGCTTTCTGTTGCATTCCGTGGAGAAAGGAGAAGTTATTTTTAGCATGAGGTTTCCGGAACATGGGTGTTATAGCCTCCAGATCTCAATAAAGAGGAAAGCAAAAGATGCGTATCACTTTCAGGCCGCGTGCTCATTCCTCATAAAGTCCTTCTGCGGGCACGCTGATTCCACGCCTTATCCGCCCTTACCTACAGGTAAGTGATCTTCCCGTTTTCATGCCGGCAACGACCAAAAGAGGTTTGTATTTCTTGGTGACACCATTGAGACTAAACAGAAATGGGAAACATTGAATGAGATATGTGAATCAAATGCCAACAGACGGCCCTCAAGCGACTTGGAAAATATAATTCAAACTGGCGCTGTGACATTTTAACTAACTAGTGTAGGACTGCGACTATCAAACGTGCGCTGCCGTTTTAAATACAAGTGAATTTGAATAGCACTGGATTAAAGCATAAACCGCAAGTCAATTATAAATTATATATATATATATATATATATATATATATATATATATATATATATATATATATATATATATATATATATATATACACACATATATATATATATATATATATATATATATATATATATATATATATATATATATATATATATATATATATATATATATATATATATATATATATATCTACACGCACTCTTCTAAGCAGTCTATATTTAGTGAAAGTAGTCCACATAGCCTGTATTAGTTTTTGCATTAACCATTTGACAAACTTATATGATATGTATAAGCAAATATCATTACCGAAGTAAATGTAGAATCCAAACTAACCCTTGTACCACTTACCTAAATTATCCATTATACAGGTAGGGTAGGTCGCGCCGTTGGAATTAGCGAGGACAGAATTTTCACTGTTAGCCACCATAACCCTATATTCGACGCAGCGCCGTCTGGCGAGTTGGAGCTAGTACTACGGATTGATAACGTGCAGGATTTGGACGTCATGCTGCGGATCCACGCGGAGGATCAGACGGAAGAGCTGACCGAGTACGCCATGCCCTCTGTACGCGACAGGGAGGTTAGGGTGAGCGTGGGCTTCCCCAGGGCTGGCTGGTACAGTCTCAGGATACTGGGAAAGGAAGCGGGGAAGAAGCATACCACCCTCAGTAGCCTATTCACCTACGTCATACAAGTCAGCTCCCCGAAGAAGGACTGCAAACCCTTTCCAAAGAGGGAGCGAAATTGGAACTCTACATACCAGCTCATCAAACCACGAGGGGGCGTTTTTGCGTCAAACCAGAACTCGGTTGGTTTTGAACTGATAGTGCCAGAGGGTGATTTAAGGGTTGTAGCAGGGGAAATTCAGACATTGCAGAAGGGGAAAAATGGGCGATGGAAAGGCAATGTCACGATAGGTGGCGCCACCAAAGGCAAGGTCGTCATTCAAGCACTCCAGGCAGAGTCAACCAGCGACCACACAGACCTGTTGACTTATAAGGTAGTTTTGATCATTCTTTTGAGCAAACAAAGTGTGGGTAGACATGTACAATCATATTAAAGGGAAAAACTACTCTACCATCTGCCAAACGCCAAGAAACTTTCATTGGTAACTTCCTTACGTGCTACGGTCGGGAATCGAACTGTATGTTTTGAAAGGGTTGTCAAAAGAACAACATTTTTAAAAGCATAAAAACATTATGGCTGACTGAATGGCAGGATCGATTTAGGTACATGACACGCGAGTCAACCGGAGTCTGACGACTTGTTTACTCTGATCTCCACTGCAACAAACCTGAACTTTGAACTTCTTGTGCTTATCATAATTAAAAAGCAATGTGGGGGTGGGGGGATCTGAGGATAAATTTATTGTCCTTGTTGTGAAATTGGTATACTCCAAGATGTCTGCGAGGAGCCAGCGATATTGCACTCGGTCTGACGGCCTCGTGCAATATCGCTTGCTTCTCGTATACTGTATAACTGGTTAATTTGGCGTGTACTTATGTTGGCGTTTTTTTTTCAAAAAAGTATTTTCCCTGTATTATTTTGGCGTCTGGAGCAGTCAGAACAACACCACCTATATGTAGACATTTTTATGCGATCTTTAATTTGGCGTTGATGGGCATTCGCCAAAAAACGCCAAATTTAAAACCACGCCAAATTAACCAGTTATACAGTACATGTTGCCGTATACCAATATCCCCATAAGGATAACTAATAATGTTGCTCACTGTCTATAGGTTATGAGCGAGGAGCAACTTGAACAACTTGACGGGGAGATGTTGTTGGAGGAGGAATTTGCGAAGCAGCGTAAGGAGGACATCGAGAAACGACGACTGGAGCAGGCGGACGTCGCCAAGAACGTCAAGGCTGACGAGGAGTACGATAGGGAGCGACAGGAACGACTGTACGAGGAACAACGAAGAGAACGGAGGGAAGAAGTGAACAGACGAATAAAGCTGGCTAACTATCATATGGGCAGTAGGGGCGGCAGTGCAGAGTCCTGGGCGAGCGGCGGCAGTCTGGCAGTACGTATTTTCAGTCGACTCTTAAACGAAAATCCGGGTTCTGGAATTGAAAGTCATGTGATCAGGTTGCCGGTTCCAGGCGTGTAATCAATTTGCCAATGCATTACTTGTAGTTAATCGGTGGTTTCCCCGGGTACTTAGGTTTCGTCTACCATAAACGCATAGTTACCATTTAGCCTTAATATGGCAACATAATGTCAATGATATATCGGTAATAACATGACTTTCAATTGAATGATTTGTTTGAATCTACTCTATATTGCTCATTGATCTTGGCATTCTTTTACATGCGCTATATAATACAACAATAATCTGTTGGGACCATTTTACACAGCAGTTGCTAATTCTTGAGCACAAAAACAAAATTGGTTCATGGTGCATGCACTTCCGCGCATCTGGCGAAATGCAGAATGTATTTGTGCCTGTATCCAAAAGAGGGCAGCACGTAATACACGTAGTTCACAGTATACAACTTATGGGAGAGGGTATCACTCGGTTAAATGGACGAACTAGTAGTAGTAGTAGTAGTAGTAGTAGTAGTAGTAGTAGTAGTAGTAGTAGTAGTAGTAGTAGTAGTAGTAGGAGTAGTAGTTGTAGTAGTAGTAGTAGTAGTAGTAGTAGTAGTAGTAGTAGTAGTAGTAGTAGTAGTAGTAGTAGTACCAGCAGCAGTATTTGCTGTATTTACTATTTTCGCTATTATCATATCGTAACAGCGCAGATAGTAGTGGTCTAATTTCCATTCGATCCTGGTATGATGTTTATCCCATGGAACATGCTTGTTTTATCTGAGATTGATACCCACATGGATAGGGAGTTGCCAGATGTCGCTGCTCGACCTGCGTTGCGGGTCACAGGAAGGGATATCAACTGATAAAAGTTCTTTACTTGCAGCTAACAAACAGGTTCTATTCTCTTCAGCTCGATGCTTGATGACAGGAATGCAGCACTACACGCCCTGAATAGTCAGCCGTAACACTCACGCTGTGCACTTGGCCTAATGACATGAAACGAGAAACAGGCCCCTGGCGGCTATTCCCCCGTATCTAGCTCTCTGGCTTTATGTACCGTATGTGTATTTGCAGGTTCGTTCAGGGTTATCTTTGAATCGCCAGAGGTCGCGCTCAGAGCATGAGGAAAGTGGGGAATACATGAAGCAAATGGCAGTTGGTAAGCTTCTGGATTTAGCAAAATATAATCATTTCTTCGCAAATATAGGGGTTTAATAACGAACCGCCACTTATCATTGGTTTATGAACCAGAGTAAAATGAGCAAACATTTAAAGCATTAACCATTTTAGGATTTTGTTACAGATTTAGAAAAAGTTTCACAATTGTCAGGAAAATACATGTTTTACTGTTCAGATGGAATTTAGAGCGCCATAATAAACGCATGTACCTGGTTGCCATTGTAACATAGCATTTTGGCTGGAAGATTCCTAAGATTGAAGATTTACTGTGTATTGGAATCAGGACTTGTTCCATTTTCAGAAAATTCTCTCTTCGAGACATTTTTGTTGAAGGTACAACATCTGTTCCATTTTCACAGAAATACCTCGACAATTAAGACACTTTTTGTAGGAAGACAACATTTTCAAATCAATTGCTTATTTCATAATGCTTTTTTCATACATTATGTCTACCAGACTCAATGTGTCGTTCACCTTCCCTGATTTACGTATTCATATGGCTGCGAAAGTCTGGAAAAATAAGTCTGTATGGTGTCGCTCCCGGTGTCGCTCTTAGAGGTTGAGTCGCCTATGTTATTAAGCACTCATATTAATAGTTCTTTCTCGGTGCAATTTATGAGTGGAATGCATTGTTTTCTTTGTCCTCACAGATCAGCGGACGAATCTGATCCACTCTAACCTGCGCTGTGCGATGAAGGTGGACGACGTCGAGCAGCTGCGGAGAGCCATCTACGACTTCTCCCAACACCAGCTCAACGACAAACACGGCTTGCTCCCCAGGGCCAACTTCATGCTGCAGGAACTCAACTACAAACGCAGTAAGTGCAGTTCGAATCCATAATGTAACAATTCGTTACTACACATTAGTTGGTTATGATATTTTTGGTGTGCAGCTTGCTTACCTGTAGTAGTAGTAGTAGTAGTAGTAGTAGTAGTAGTAGTAGTAGTAGTAGTAGTAGTAGTAGTAGTAGTGGTAGTAGTAGAAGTAAAAGTAGTAGTAGTAAGTCATTGTTGTAGGTATCATAAGCAGTATGTGATATTTTTGATAATTGAAAATATTTGAATATATGCACATATGAGCCAGCGTATACATTAACCCATTCAATTCATGGGAGTGCAAATGGTCTAACATCTAGAATTATCTTGCTAGAAAAACATAATTTAGAGAAATATTTGATTGAAAGTTAATGTCCCAGATAGGTTCAACATTCTCTCTTCAAGTATCTTTAAATGTTGCTCAATTCAATTTTCTGAGTTATGTTCAAAGTTTTCATACCATTTGTTCACTCCTAAAGCGAGTTGATTAATACATCAATTAATACACGTATACATTTCAGAACTGCAAGATGCGATCGCCATGCGGGACAGCGTGATCCTGAAAGAGGTCCTACACGAGGTGGTGAGGACCCCGTTCGCCAAGAGGCTGGCAGTCCTGGTCCGGCAGGTGGAGAGTCTGCTGGCGCGCTATCAGAGACTCAAGGGACTGCACCAGAACGTCCTGGACATGGACAGGACCACGATGAACGAGCTGAGGAACTACTCCCATCCCCCCGCTGTCCTGCACACAGTCATGACTGCCGCATTCCTACTGCTCGGGGACGACGAAGAAACCACTGCAGTATGATTATACTAGTTTTACTCTTTTTATACCTAAAGTATACCTAGCGCTGTTTTTATACCTAGGAGTATATCTAGCACTGTTTTTATACCTAGGAGTATACCTAGCACTGTTTTTATACCTGGCAGTATACCTAGCACTGTTTTTATACCTAGGAGTATACCTAGCTCTGTTTTTATACCTAGGAGTATACCTAGCACTGTTTTTATACCTAGGAGTATACCTAGCACTGTTTTTATACCTGGCAGTATACCTAGCACTGTTTTTATACATAGGAGTATACCTAGCACTGTTTTTATACCTAGGAGTATATCTAGCACTGTTTGTATACCTAGCAGTATACCTAGCACTGTTTTTATACCTAGGAGTATACCTAGCACTGTTTTCATACCTAGCAGTATACCTAGCATTGTTTTTATACCTAGGAGTATACCTAGCACTGTTTTCATACCTAGCAGTATACCTAGCATTGTTTTTATACCTAGGAGTATACCTAGCACTGTTTTCATACCTAGCAGTATACCTAGCATTGTTTTTATACCTAGGAGTATACCTAGCACTGTTTTCATACCTAGCAGTATACCTAGCATTGTTTTCATACCTAGGAGTATACCTAGCACTGTTTTCATACCTAGCAGTATACCTAGCATTGTTTTTATACCTAGGAGTATACCTAGCACTGTTTTTATACCTAGCAGTATGCCTAGCACTGTTTATATACCTGGCAGTATACCTAGCACTGTTTTTATACCTGGCAGTATACCTAGCACGGTTTTTATACCTGGCAGTATACCTAGCACTGTTTTTATACCTAGGAGTATACCTAGCACTGTTTTTATATCTAGGAGTATATCTAGCACTGTTTTTTATATCTAGGAGTATACCTAGCACTGTTTTTATACCTGTCAGTATACCTAGCACGGTTTTTATACCTGGCAGTATACCTAGCACTGTTTTTATACCTGGCAGTATGCCTAGCACTGTTTTTATACCTGGCAGTATGCCTAGCACGGTTTTTATACCTGGCAGTATGCCTAGCACGGTTTTTATACCTGGCAGTATGCCTAGCACGGTTTTTATACCTGGCAGTATGCCTAGCACGGTTTTATATTCAAGATGTTTCTCTTTGTCTATCCTTTGTACAATAGATATATACAACTTTGTTCAATAAATATGGTATTTCGGAATCGGGAGGTACTTTGCTTTTGTTCGTTGCCCACAAAGTACCACGGCTGGCTGCGTTCTACCAATCACAGGCCTCTAAAGGTGTGGGATATATGGTATACCACACTCTTTTAGAATCGTTTTTCTTTAAGGTGCCCAAATCACAAAGATGTTTGCCAAATGAATCGTTCAAGAGAGCCCAGCCAAGCTTTTCTTGATCTGTGATATCTGGAAGTCAGTCAATGTGTGTGAGTACTGCCCTGGTATCTCTGGTCTCTATCTCTGTGTCTAACCATCACACATGCTATCGCTGTTTGTTTCAGGAATGGAAGCACTGCCAAGCGTTGTGTCGCACGACAGGGAAAGAATCCTTACCGGATCTCATCCAGCATCTGGATGTCCAGACCCTGCATCCGGAGATAGTTGCCAGAGCCAAGCAGATCCTGGAAGGACTAAATCTGGATTCTGTCCGAGCCACTAGCCCGGGGGCGGCAGCCTTCTTCATATGGGTAAGGCCATTGTCTAAAACACACTTATAAGTTCATTTAGAAATTGTCGTCTGGATCTAAAACATTTTTGACAATTATTTTGAAATTTAGAATTATATTACGTAATATTTGAGGGAGAGTTGTAAGTAGCGTGTTAATTAATTTTATTCATTCAAAACTTTTCCAAATATACTTTTGCCTTTAGGATTTTACCAAAGAAGAAAAAAAATTAAGAAGATTTTACCTAATTTGGCAGGCAACTTTTCGTCGTGCAACCATTTCCACCTGAGGTACACGCATGGTCGGACAACATAACTCATCAACTTGAGACTCAATTAAAATGTTTGAAGAGGGATTTTTAAACCGACGAGAATTACGACTTTAGTCGTTCATTTCTCCAAGCGTTTCTCTGTTGTCAAGTGCTAAACGTGTATATGTTTCTAATCATCTGTTGCTTTATCATAACTATTGTTCAATTTGTGTGAGACCATCTGTATGCGTTGAGGTGAATGGATTAACCATAACTTAACAACCAGTAAAGTGATGTTCCCTCGTTTAGATAAATATGAAGGGGATTCGTAAGTTAGATAAAACTGATATGATATAGGTGGATAACGTGAAACTCGACATTGACAGACGCCTTCTCAGAACCTTGTTATGGTGAAAACTGCATCACTTGGTAAGTATGGAATGTTTTCATTGGAAAATATTAACATCATTGAAGCTTTGGTTGAATTTGGTTGTCAATGACATTTCTCCTTCAAATACTTTACTAAAACTCATTTGGCCACAAAGTTATTAAAAAAATATTATAGGCGTTTTCGGGCATCACATGCATGATTGGGTTTATATAAATATATATATATATATATATATATATATATATATATATATATATATATATATATATATATATATATATATATATATATAAATATATATATATATATATATATATATATATATATATATATATATATATATATATATATATATATATATAATGAACCTATTGGATTTTGATCATTTTCTATATATATATATATATATATATATATATATATATATATATATATATATATATATATATATATATATATATATATATATATATATATATATATATATATATATATATATATATTTATATACATATAATGAACCTATTGGATTTTGATCATTTTCTAGACTAATGGCATACTGGATGAATTTGATGCGCTGGACGCGGGTCGCGTGCTGACTCCTGGCCGCGCAGGCGCACCGAACCCTGCCAACATCGAGCGACAGCAGGAAATACTCTCCCTCAGAAAACAACAGCTAGCAGGACGCAAACCCAGATGTCACAAAAGCGTGGAGCAGATAAAAAAACACGATAAATTGTCTCGAATTAAGTCTTAGGAGAACCACAAATGGAAAGGAATGACCATTTCTTTGTTTCTCCCACAAACAAAGACCATTTGTATTCGATATTGTTTTTTTTGTTTACGTAATAGGCATTATTTGAATTTATTTCTCCATTTCATCGTATGGTATATATGAATCAGAAAAATAATATGTATTTGTAGTGGCAATTAACATTAGTTGTTTTTGCATACACATTACTTGTTTTGTTGTCTAGTGTTAAGTATGATGAACAATATTAATCCAGAATGCTCCTATATCTTTAAATTCTTCCAAGAACTGCCTGTGTATAAAAAAAAACGTACCCAAATGTCAGGCATGTGGGTATCATA
Source organism: Maea johnstoni (assembly GCA_963942565.1). Taxonomy (NCBI): domain Eukaryota; kingdom Metazoa; phylum Annelida; class Polychaeta; order Spionida; family Magelonidae; genus Maea; species Maea johnstoni. The sequence continues at coordinate 29,224,179 of OZ012693.1, read as the reverse complement.
CCTCCTAAAACTACCAATATTGTTTATTGCAAAGTCCATCCACCGACAGGTTGTGATAAAAAGAAGCACGTGAAAGAAGACATCCCCGAATAAATGTATATCAAAACTATCCTAGGTCTGTTTCACCCTATAAGTTCTAATAATTTTGGTATTAACTTTCACACCAAAGCAGCTTTGGGAACTTTTCGAGGACGACACTGTTATCTGCATTCAAACTACTCTTCAAATATTGGAACAACATAGGGGAACAACTCTAGGCAGTTATAAGAGAGATGGGAATGGAACAAATCTAAAAATATAGCGGTATTATATAAGTTTGAGGTATTACCTTCATCATATATTCGTTTCCCATATTTATTTTTATATAAATGAAGCTACTTTTCAATTGTTATATTCTACATGTATTTAATGCATTGAAAATATGGATACTCTCCATATTCAGCTGATCTGTTTCACTCTGGTATCTAACAAATGCAAGATTGCCATCTATTGTTTTGAAGTAGTATTGCATCGTACTCGTTGGCTCCTGTCGAGTAAGTATCTTTGATTAGATCGAATAGTTATTTGCCATATCTTCAAACTATTTGAGTATACATTGAGAAGAAGGGGCCTAAAACAAAACAAGACACTGAGAGCAGAATAAAATAAAGAAAATCTTACCGCATGCCTACATATACGACTTACTGAAGAAACACAATCGCACCACTCTGAAGAACTTACTCTGCGAGACGAGAAACAACATGAAAACCTACGGTGACAGATCGTTTAGTGCCTGTGCCCCAAAACTATGGAATCAGCTCCCAGATAATATTCGGGCAGCTGGGAGTGTGGCAATCTTTAAACGACAACTGAAAACACATCTGTTCAAAGATGTATATATCAATTAACTATGTGGATATCAACATCTATCCTTTGACAATGGAATGTAATGCGCCTTTGAGCATGTTTATATGGAAAGGGCGCAATATCAAATGACAATATTATTATTATTATTATTATTAATATTATTAATCATTCACGTACGGACAGATGCACTCACTGTTCCATGAAATAGACTACTATGGATTTCATTCAACAAACCACATACATAGCCTATCAAAAGTGTACAAACCAACACACAAAGGAAGGAAACACATACATATACGTAATATATTCAAGAGTACTATAGAAAAAAGTTGCCATATTTGGTATACAATTGTATTTGTCATCAAGGTGGGTTATTGGAGAATTTACAAAGCCTTCACCCTTCACTCATAGTCAGATAAACGGTTGATGTCTACATGTAGGACATCATGCAGTAGAATAAGAAAGTAGCTATTAAAGAAGCTCGCACAGGTTTGCACATAGGCAGGAAAAGCTTTTGGCCGTTATCTCCATGTCGAATTTTACCTAAACATGGTCGCTTCAAACATGCATTTTGGGTATAATTTCCTACAATGAGCATTTTCCTATTTGATCTAAGGGATCCATATCTTCGGATCATTCTTTCCTTCGTTTTGCACACGTGAGTGAGGATTAGTTCGCAGAGAAGAATAAAGGTTTGCAGATGCAAGTAATAGGAGGAACTACGGTAGACACGTGTACCAAGCTCACGTGTCCACCAGAAGGGTGCAGCAGGTCATGCGTCACAGTGCACCAATACTGTCCTTATTATTATTCATTACATTGCACATTCGAACTCTAGCCCCAGGCCACGGGAAATTATTAAAATATGCCACCCATCCATGACTGCTGACGTCAGGAATCCATCATGCATAACATACCATTTACTTAAACTTCAAAAGAGATGCACCCACCGCTGTTTATCATTGTCACAGCTGTTAAGCCCACTACTGCATAGTTCATCCTTGACCACTAGGCCCCGGGACGATGGCAGAAAAGACCATCCTTCCGTGACCGATTATTAAACGCTTTGGTCACGTCAAACCTGTAACATACAATGTAGTCCGCTAGTGTTCATGCAGTAGCCCCTGGGGACCAGTCAGCACTAGTTGCGGCTGTCCTTCTAAGTTGCTGGTGACCCCCTCTATGTTTTCTATCTAAATATGTGTTTCATCAAATATGGTCACTTAAATGGTTTATAAACTCTATACCCATTGCTTGCCATCTTTCATCAAGAGTACCTCACAGCCGTTGCACAAGAAATAGTTGTAGGTGACCCCTAGTGGTAAACTGGCTAAATCTTATTATTCTAAGGTGTTAAAAGGCCCAAACCTCGCGGAAACATTGGCAGCTTATCATAAGTTGATACCATTTCTTTTTTGTTTGCAGGTTCGAATGCTAATCCTATCATAATCATGTCACTTCTTCCATTATTTATTGTTACTCACCTAATCTCATGATATCATGTGTAGCATGAAATACCCCCAATGCATATGAATTGCACCCATTTTATTTTATTTTGTGCATTTTAACTTTTTCACAAGAGGATTAGCTCGTAGCATATTATGAATAATATGAATATGTGTATTTATATGGTATCCATTGCTTATTTTTGGAATATATTTTTACACTTCAGAACCCGAAAGTTGTATATACACGTACGAACGTTATCCGCTACTATGTGCTGTACTGGTCTGCCAACTGAATCAGCACATATTTATTTCAACTTTCATCCGAGTCTTTTTCACCACCAACCTTACAATTTACAATCCAACCAGTCTAGCTCTGGACAAATGCTACCGAATTTAATAAACTGACTGATTGTAAAGTGTGTTTGTGGAGGTTACAAGGCTTTTTAAATATTTCTTTGAATATCTTATACGCAAGTATAAAAAGGTTCTATATGCAAACATTATTGACTGCTACGTGCTAGAGTGATCTGCAAACGCACTTAGCATATTTTCATCTGGACTTATCTGGAAGGGTTTTCCCATCACCAACAATACAATGTACTATCCAAACCACCTAGCCCCATACTTTGGTCATTGCAATACAAGTAACCAATCGTGTCCATTGTATGTATTTGCTTGTGTTCAGTGTTTATTTTTGGAAGATGGTCATGAAAGTTTCATATTTCAATATCAGAATGTTACATATGATAACATTACCTACAACTAGAGTGATTTCACAACTCATATTCACTGTCATTTAAGAGGGTTTCCTATCAGCAACCTTAAGATAACCATTGGTTCAGCAAACATATGATATAAACAGGTAATCAACATTTTGCGGATATCATATAACAGGTCGTGAAATAACTGCAAAAAGAATGTATCGGCAGATTCCTTTCACGTACGATATTAACAAATCTCATCAATCTTCATGGTACATTTTTTTTTCGTTATATGTTCATACTTATATATGTATTTTTGTAGTGAAACTACAAGCCAATAAACTATATATATATATATATATATATATATATATATATATATATATATATATATATATATATATATATATATATATATATTTATAAGGTCTCTGCATGAATGATCACGTTTATTTCCAATAGTTATCTCTGACTGTTACATTCTTATCTTTTATTTACGAAAGATCCAAATCATTCCTTTAGCAGGCCTGTACACACGGAAACCATTTCAATCCCCCAGGGGTTATTTAAGAGCAGAATATTGATAACCTGTTTATATCCTATTTTATCTGTCTGCATGCTGAGCGGACTAGCGTATTGCAATCCGACTGGTGGCCACGCATAAAGTAACATGACAAATAAACCGTAATTCCGCTCAATTTCATTTTATTATTAACTAACTAACAATTCTTTGCAACTTGAATTGGAATTGGGCGAGTAGCACCTGTCGTCCGGCGCCATAGGAACATGTGTCGCCTCACGTGTCAGACCAGTGGCTCCCTGTTACGTAACCGCGCACTCGCATAGTCTAACTGTAACTAACTGTAATCCTGATCCTGAATTCTGAAGGTCCAAAAGGGTTCATTTGGAAGCATAAATGTGAAACTGTTGGTATTATCAAGATAAAATTCTACCACTTTACATAGAAGTTTTATTTTTCAATGATACATGTAGGAAGTATAACAGTAGTTTTCTCCTATAAACTAAATACATACGTACATTATACTTACACACACACATATATATATATATATATATATATATATATATATATATATCTATATATCATATATATATATATATATATATATATATATATATACACACACACACATATATATATATATATATATATATATATATATATATATATATATATAAAATACATACATACATCCTTGCATAAATATATGATACATACATACATGCACATATATACATGCATACATAAATACATACATACATAATACATGTACATACATACATCCATACATACACACATGCATACATAAATCATTCTAGCAACGTGTGTGTCTAGTATATGTTGCGTGCAGCTTCCCACGTACAGTACATGTCCAGTATATTGTACGTGCGGTATCAAAGGTGCAATGCGCATTAGGTACTTGTAAACCTGCGGCCACTTGAATTGTTATCACGTGTCAGTAGAGGGACCGCAAGTAGCGTGACCTTTCACTTGTGCTGGCCTTTCAGACAGCCCCACTAGCTTTCTATGATCTGTAACATTGAACTCAAGCACCGGTGGGGCTTTGGAGGGGAGGGGAGAGTTCTATCCCCTACCCTGATTTGTGTTGTCCAAAAAGAACTACCGATAGTGCGCGCCGATACAGTAGTAAATGATTGCTTCAATATAAGTATGCATGTACGTATGTATATGTATGTATGTATGTATGTATGTGTGTGTCTATCTATCTATGTATGCATATTGCTTAAATAGCTACTCATAGCGAATGTCCGGAAACAACACATATTCGTATTTTTTAGAATATTACTGAATCGGTTCTTTTTATTTTACATTATGGATAAAATACGGCGAAGCCGGAATTAGGTTGCTATTCCGAGTATTAACTCATTGTAATAATAAAAAAAGAAAGTGATATATGAATTTGCTAATAAAAGATAAGCAATATCGGTTAATGGGTAATGCATTATACACATTTCAAAACAAAAAAAATCCAAAGTTTTTTTGTTTTTCTATTGATCCTATTGATGGGAGAGTTTTGTAAATAACTTATTTGTAAATAAATCCACAAGTCCTACTGTTGAAAGAGCTAGACCCTAAGCTCCCATGCTTCCCAGGCTGTACTAGAAGCTCCCAGAGCGTGTATTCCATATCCATTGGGACAAGGGCCTGCCCCGATAGCCGAGTGGTCTATGGCTTTGCAATAGACTGTTTTGCTGTGTCTCACCACTGCGCCGGTTCGGATCCGCCTCGGGCGTCACCACTCACCTGCGGTTAGGCGGTGGCTTTCGTCGGGTAATAATAATAATAATAATAATAATAATAATAATAATTGATATTTGATATAGCGCCCTTTCCACCTATAATGTTCAAAAGCGCTTTTTGAGTCATTGGACAGTTGTCATGGTCCATATAGTCAATTTAACTCCTTTCGAAATAGCAATGTTTTCAGCTGTTTCTTGAAGTTTTGCACACTATCAGCAGCCTTGATGTTATCAGGGAGCTCATTCCAAAGGCGAGGTGCATAGGCACAGAATGCTCTGTCACCAAACCTTTTCAGATTAGTGAGTGGTATCTGTAATAAGTTCTTAGTGTTTGATCTTAGGGTCCTTGTATTGGCTTGTTTGACTAACAGTTCCCTCAAGTATTATGGCTTTCTACACCACTGACCACTTAGCCTACATCTGGCAGAAAAAGTTACAATTAGATAAGTTGAAATTCAAACTTCCACTGGGGATATGTCTGTGACAGGTTGATGCAACCTCCAATTATATGTCTTCTATTCCCCCATCCCCACCCTACCAGATATGGACGAATGCACCCCTGGCTATCCTTGACCCTTTGAGATGTAGGTCGTAAACATGTTTATGCGAGTTGGCCCCACAGCTCATGATTATCACTTCCTTCAAATCTTTTGTCAGAATCAGTCGAGGGTGCGACATCTTATTCCGCTTGGTCGCCTCTCAAGGTCTCGCCGGTAACTGAGAGGCTGACTTTTCAGAGGCCATTAATTAAAGCCATTCCGCAATGACGAGTAAACCGCAAACTGGTTACACTCTATAGGGGTTCCATTTGTACAGTTATATTGAACGATACATTAGCTAAGGCAGTTTATTGCAATCACAAGCAAGAATATGAACAGTTTGAATTAGTATGAAAATGACAAATGTAAGAGTGAGAACATTTTATGTGAATATCATAAGTGTGACGCATCTTACCTGTAAGACGTATTGAATACAGCATGCCTAGACATTGAGTAAAAGCCACGTGCACTTAAAGGTCATTGGTAAGTTTATAGTTAGCAATAGTAACAGTACATCTGTTCTTATAACGTACATGTACATCCCTGATGTTTGTCACTGGACTTCTGTTATTTACGGTTATGGTTGTTAAACGCAGTATTTCTGTTTTTTTGGCACTAGATGACTGAGGCGATTTGATCCCTTTCATGTGCCACTATAAGTTTTTCCGGTAGGACCTATTTCAATCCATAACGAATAGTTAGACCGTCAATACATACATACATCGTACATGCACATAGAATACATACATGTACATATATACATACATGCATACATACATACATACATACATACATAGATCATTCTAGCAACGTGTGTCTAGTATCTGGTGCGTGCTGCTTCCCACGTACAGTACATGTCCAGTATATTGTACGTGCGGTATCAAAGGTAGCTGGCATTTTTTCGTGCACGTGCCGAAACCCACATACCTGAGGTCATGTATCTAGTACGTGCCTCCGAGCACGATTTACGACTTGAGGGTCATCACGAGGACAGGGAAGAAGCGCACCCCAGGGTCTGCCCCAATAGCCTAATAACCCCTTGAGGTTTATATCAGTCTACGGTAGCTATACAGAACCAGGACAACTTTCCTTAAAGAACTTCTCAAAATGTTGCTATGTTATCAAGGAAGCACCATAAGTATCAGAATAATCGTTATGCAACGCTTCATATGACAATGGGTCAAGTTACATACATGTACATGCAAAGTATTCGCCTTTGTTATGTGACATGCAACGGAAGTTGTTCTTATAAATACGTATAGTGACTTTATTCATAGAGCCAATAGACACACAGTGAATCCTGTTATAGGAAAACACCGGATATAAACACCTGATGTAAACACAATTTCCCGGTCTCATTTGTAATTTTTACACTATGAAAAGACCTCTGAGGTGTGAACATCCCCTAATGTGAACGCTTTTGCCCAGGTCCCAAGGTGTTCACATCTTCGAGGTTTTACTGTGCGAATAGAAAATTCGTTATTTCGTTATTTGCTTTGATGTCAAGTTCGTCACTGGGTGGATGATCGATGTCTCCGGGTGGAATTTGCATACCTGGACAAACACCCTCACCTGGCATCCATCATGAGCACCCTTTTCATGGACGACCCGCCCCTTTCAATGCCCCCTCATTTGGGGTTCTGGGGTTGGTTGAGCGCCCGGACCAAGAGGGGCTCATTTTGCAGCCAGACACGGGCAGAGAGCCACGTTCCTCATGATAGCGTCGTCACGTGTGGAGAGATTCGATCACGTTCCATAGGAAGGAAGCAATACACATGTTAGTATCACTACTTTATAATCTAGGTCCAGTTTTTACTATCAAGTCTGTTCCATATATCAAAAGCTTGTGCGTAATAATTCCCCATTTTCATAATTTAGTAGTATCTCTACTTTTTCATTTATGCTCAATTAGATTAATCAGTCTCATATATAATAAGCGTGATAAACTTTTATTTTCATTATTTTATAGCCAACCTCCTATAAAATCTTCATTATTTTCAATTTCGACCACTTATCTTTCAATTGTATTATTGAACTATATTGCCCCTATAAAAACGATTGATTTTACATTAGAATCTATCAGAACTTTGTTTTACCGTAAAGCATAAACACAAATTTAGTTCTAATGTCTAGGATTTTCTTCTATTTCATCAAAATATTATAACGGTTTATATAATCATAAATTTGGAGCGCTTATTTCCGAGTTATGAACATTGATCATTTTGTGAATATATATTTCAGGGAAATAGCTTTAAAAATGTACTGTTGCAATTATTGAACGTAAATCGTAATGGATATTACGTTGCATTGCAAATAAAATGTTTACATTTAGTAATCAAACGCATTTCAATACGTCATCCTTCAAGCGCTACTCTATTGGCATAAACTTCTGTTGTATCTGTATATTTCTTGTTGGGGATCCAAAGTGATATTTGACCCGACTATCAGGCTGTCATACGCCTGGCATAAGAACACTCGAAAAAATAAAAGAAGTTGCTCAACCCCTCCAACAGAAAATGTTCATTTTGATCTAAAATAACTTTAGAATGTCTCGGATCAACCATACAAGCATTCCATACATATATTAAAGATGCGTTGGGGTTTGGTTTGAATACGTATTTCTTCACGGCCAAGGCGCTTTTTTGATCACAATGGAGATAAGCAATAAGAGACATCTTTATTTTGGTGCAATCAATCATTAGGATGTGCTACCTGATTTTTAAAATTCAACATTAGGTACAAGTAGCAGTTATGTGCAAGGCATAGTGTATACCAACTTTTTCCAAGCCTGAAAGAACATTCACGCCCTTATTTGGGCATCGGCTGCGGCTAATATCAGAAATGTATGGCATCATTTTAGTGGTGTTTATCATAATCATGCTCATGTGTACTACGGTAAAAGCATATAAGACTTAGAAGGCTATGTCATTATAAGTTAACCCTAATTGGCAATGGTAGAAATGACTTAGTTTGTTTTATTTTTCAGATTGACGCTTTACGAAGGAATGCGTTTGTGAGAAAGGCGAATGTAGTGGATTTCAGCCATATCGATAGTTTGTGAGATAACATCATTCTACAAGGTGGCTAAAAAAAGATAATAGGACCAAATCACAACGTTTTAAAGTTGAAATCGTTGCGGAGTAGATAAACCCAGCGCCACAACCACTGGGCAAAAAGATAAGATATTCCCTCCTAGTGCATGACTTTGGGACCTGTGTGGACACTTTGTTTGATGATGACGTCGGACACCAAGGGCGCTGCCTCTTTATTGGAGGAGGATGATCCGTACGTATGTACACTAACCGTGCGCGCCTCCGCTAATGAGGCTCAGGTTTTGAGAAATCTCTTCTCGCCTTTGCTGAAAGGCGTAGATCCGGGAAACAACTACATCTCCGTCCAGGAGACGCCTGAACCGCCCCACCAAAGGCATTGTATTGGCACGACCTCTGAGCACCAATTGAATGGTCAACCAAGAGCGCCCTCTTTCGCCGTTTCGGGAACCTGCGAGGACTCGGAACCTCTGACCACACCAGCAATGTCGGTGATATTATTTCTCAAAGAATGTGGCTCAATTTCATCAGAAAGCGCCCTCGCGAGACTAAAACAGAAACCGTGGAGTTTTCACCATCAGATTGCACTCAACAACGTCCGCTTGGGGCAGCCTACGTCACAGGTGGCCAGACAGGAATTCTACGAGCCCCTTCCGGGTTTCCCCCTTTGGTCCGTCTCCAGTAAACACGCGGGGAACGAGATTCTTCGTTATAACATCAGCGTCAACGACTTCGCCGCCATGGCAAAATTCTACCGCACGATTCTGAACAAACCTCTCGTCTCTAGGGCGGGCTACAGCTTATTTACCCTTTACTCGCAACCGGGCATGGATGTTCAACTCGCCCTGAAATATTCGCCCAGTTTGGACGCGGTCCCGCTTCAGAGTTCATATATGACATTTAAAGTGAACAACGTGAACAGATTTGAGCCTGCGATTCTTGCAGAGATGGTCAATATAGGTCCTGCAAAATTTGCGCTAAGTGATCCCGATGGCAATTTAGTCATTCTTGAAGATATAGGAACATTGCGTCTATGGACAGAACCCCCGTCATGGATAGGGGGCGATGAGGAAATCAACAAAGTCGGAAAGCACCGCGTCGTCTGCAGTACCGACTCTATAGACTCTGGGCGATGGAGTGTGATGTCTGGCGACCATCTTGGCGACCATCCTGGCGACTATTTTAGCGACCAATCACTGACCGATGTCGAAAGTACTGTCGCCAGCACCACATCGCGCGATAGCTCGTCATCTCTTTCATTCAGCGAAGAGCAAACTTGTGTGAGAGCACCCGAGTCTTTTCCATTGGCTCATAGGCGCAATGCGCAAAGTTCGTCTGCTGATTTGGTGCGAGACAACAATTACGCCGTACCGCAGAGGAGGCGCCGCCGTTCGTCTGCTACTTGGACGGATAAGGACGATTGCGTCTTTTATACCAGCGTTTCACGGGAAAGACGGCGGAATGATTCAAGTTCGTCTGCCACTTCGACGGAAAAGGACCATTGCGTCTTATATACCAGCGTGTCAGGGGGAAGACGACGGAATGATTCAAGTTCGCAATCTGCTGACGAGTTGGATGAAGGACATATTGAAAGTACAGACTCACCTCAATTTAATGAGTCGAGTTCGTGGGAATCTGAAGATGACGATTGCGACAATGGCAGTGACTCTGAGTGGGACCTGTCAGAAGACGAGGCGGAGGCCACACGACTAACTTACTTAGAGTTGACAAGACAATTCTACAGAGCGTCCATCGACCTTTTAAGCAAACTTCAACTCTTTGAAACGTATGCCGAACAAGAGATGGATGATGTCAGTGGCAATGATGGAAATCAGCCAAGCACAAAATTAAATGTTGCCACGCATGAGGGACAATCTCAGAGTCAGACGAGCCTTAACGACGACAGCGACGACGATGAGCAGGGGTCATTGACCGTTCCGCATAACACAAGTAGCACGAGCAGTTTACTGGACACGATAGCAAGTTACTGCAGACCTGAAGACTTAGACGATGATGATAATGATCCGGAGGAGATTGAGATTGATGAGATTATCTATCAGAACTATACCGTATTTAACCACCTACGTACTACGTTAGCCGAACACCAGGTTGTTTTTGTGTAGAATTAGTAAGGCCTCATATGATCTAAGTGCTCACGATAAAATGCTCACTGTATTAAAATGCTCCACTTGTTCAAACAGACAGCGGAACCCACCATTCTAGAAACATCGTATATGTATAAATGTATTTATTAACGATAGCCTCTTAGATACAAAGGACATGCTATATATATATATATATATATATATATATATATATATATATATATATATATATATATATATATATATATATATATATATATATACATACATACATACCTGGAGTTGTAAACCTTTATGACAAATTGTATATCTACGCAACAAGACTGTATATTCCATGTAAACAATGAACATAAATTATAGAACTGACTTTGTTGTTATTCTCAGCCTACAGCCCTATAGCCGCGAGTGTCGTTTCCTGTATACTGTATAACTGGTTAATTTGGCGTGTACTTAAGTTGGCGTTTTTTTCAAAAAGGTATTTTCCCTGTATCAATTTTGGCGTCTGGAGCAGTCAGAACAACGCCATCTTCAATTAGACATATTTTTATGCGATCTTTAATTTGGCGTTGATGGGCATTCGCCAAAAAACGCCAAATTAAAAACCACGCTAAATTAACCAGTTATACAGTAAACAAACTGACACACAGACACACATAGCATTTCAATCATCTCACTAGATGGCATATGCATATCCCGTTGCCTGCCTACTTCATATATGACATAATCATTTGGTTATTAGATGTAATTATCCTTCGCCTTGTGATTAAATATTGATCATACCCTCTCTATCGAACAAAGTCTTCCCTACAATCCTTACCCTCCCCATATCAACCTCTCTCCATTTCTAACTTGCAGGTACCGCACCCCAAAATAGTAAGGGCTATTTCATTTGAATGTACATGGGGGGGGGGGGGGGGGGTGGAACGCTCACCTATTAAAAAATCATGGGGGGAGGGGGTCAAGATGAAAAAATTGGGGGTTTACATGAAAAAAAATCATGGGGGGGGGGGGTCTGAAATTGTGAGCGTTCCACCCCCCCCCCCCCCCCCCCCATGTACATTCAAATGGAATAGCCCTAAACTCCAGCTGTACTCCTTGCTACATCCAGAAAGTGACATTCCATACCCTGCACATCATCGCTATACTCATTGTCCATCCCTTCCCCTTCATGCACACCCACTACGTCATCATCCTTACTTACCACCTGTTAGCCCCATCGTTACTCTCTGCCACACACCGAGTGCCTATTAAATGAATACAAAATTGGCCATAGGGTATGCACTTTAAAATTCAAAAGTAGTTGATAAAATAATGATTTTTCCCATCACAAAGAATGTATTTAAAAGTTCAGAATTTACTTCCACTAATGAATATTTCATAAGGGGTAAAAATTAATTTAAAACAAGTCTTGGTGCTTATGGCATATCTCAAAGTAGAATTTAGGGGATTTCTTTGGACAGTTATATTTCGTAGACTACTCCAGTTTCCTTCACCACTTACAGCTCCCTAGTCACGATTTACCCAGTATGTGGCAGAGAAAGTGACGACACTGGAAATTTCAAATATTTCATTTTCTCCGAAAAATGAGAGCATCAAACCCCACCCGAATCACCTAGGCGTGTCCAAGCATAAACGTTCTGAAACAATGCCAATCGGCCCTCGAGCACAGAATGTTAGTGACCAACATGGAACAATAGGTCCTACGAAATTAGTGCTCGTTGGCACTTTCATGCAGGCCTCTATCATTAATAGCAAAGACGCGGATCAATGAATAGACAATACACATTTAATTGAGCTGCCTTGTTTAATAAAATATGTATCAAAATAACTTGTGAAAGAATTATCTTAAAAGCTTAGCAGGCCATGTTGTCTGAGAATTTGCCGAGTTCGTTGGTGCTAGTTGGAGCTGCCATTTAACTGATGAATTCTCCTCTCTGAGTAGATGCATGGGAAATATTAGGTGCTATTGCCCTCTATTGGTAGCAGGCAAGTTGCTCATCCAGAAAGACTCAATTTAAGAGGTGAAAGACCTGTTCTGATCCCCGGGGAGGGCACTTCGGCATTTAGAGGGGTGCATATGCTCGTTATCAAAATTAAAAAATACACCTAAAGCACTGGTTTTAGGCCAGAAAAGCATCCTTATTTAAAAAAAACGCAGACTTTTTCCAATGAAAAACCATCCCTTCTTTTGTCCAAACACTGACATTGGATGAACGGGAACACGTATTTTAACTACAGATGTTATGATCCTCTACCTGTGTAGCGGCAACAGACTCGGATGGAGTCACTCGGCGTCAGAGCCGCTGCGGATATTTCATGGATTGTAAGGGAATTTTCATCCCCCCCCACCATACTTCGTACCTGGGTACAAAAAAGTACCCTACTTTTACAAATCGCGAACATGTGGAGGTCTTAAAGAACCGCTTCTTCCGCGAAATACGTAACGCGGGTGCGGCCTCCCTCTGTAGCTCTCATAGGTCAAAGTTGACCGTCCTTTGTTTTATCTTGTCTTGTATGTATCATTTATCTATGGGTGAGACCTTAATAAAATTTTCTTATCTTATCTTATCTTATGTAGCTGATATCCCCCCCCCCCCCTCGGGTTCTGATTTACTATACAAATTACCAAAAATGATCAAGTTTCATGAATTCAACCGAAACTCATTTGACCATGTAGCTAAGGTATTGCCTGTTCATTTGCTAACATGTTCCTCACCCCTCACCCTGGATATTGCATATGACCACATCAAAGGAACAAACACTGTTTTGAATAAAGACAATCATCACTTTTATTTCAATAAATACTTTACAGCTAAATGGGTTAGCTTACATGAAAACAACAAACCTATACTTACATACTTGACTAAGTACAGGAACAGACATCAAACAGCAGTTACTGTCTGCAGAGATATACATTGCCTAGGAAGATAAGTATGCAAATTAGCTCTCATCAGTACCCCACTCTTCCACAGGCACTGCTCTACTCATCATCACTTCCTGTACATGGAGAACACAGGATTATTCATGTGAAATGAGGCTCACAGGAAGTCATGATAAGTAGGGCAGTGCACATGCTCAGTTGAGAGCCTATGGAATAGCAGGGCACTGATAAGAGCTAATTAAGATTACAATCGTGTCCGACTGGTGTAGGGGCTATTAAATTGAATTGCATATCTCCCTGGGTTACCTATATCTCTGTTGTCTGAGACTACACACTGGGGAACAGGCAACAATAAAAGATAACAAGGATTTTTTCCATTTTTTTCATAACAAAAAACACAATAGTTCAAGTGATTGGCAAAAAACCAAACCAACAATATATATACTAGCATATATATGTATATATAGTTTAAGCATATGGATTTAGAACTATTGGAGAAGTAACTTGCTTTCTACTTTGATTTCCAAATATAGGACCAACAAAACAGCAGAAAGAACAGAAAATGTTCTAAGATTTTTCTACTTATTTTTCAATTTACTGCAAGTTGCACCTTAAAATCATTGTAAAATGTATTTTATACCAAACAGTTACGAGTACCATAGATATTTGTTCCAAAACAAACAGAATCATAAGATGATCTTTCCTCTAAGATAATTTCTAATAACATACATAGTTTAGAATACTTTATTGTAAATAAAATGCTTACTTATAAATGTAAACTTACCAAATGAACATTCTATGTTCACATATTATATATTATTTAAGTACATAAACATATTTGAGTCAAATACTAGGTATCTATCCAATAAATAGTTTTCACATAATTTGAACATTTGGTTTTGTCACTAACATAATAATTTATCACTTCTAATTAGTCCAGTAAAATTCAACTTAATCAAAATCAATAAAGAGCAATTAAAAAACAGGATTGTAGTATAGAATAGATATACTGAACCATCACATGTGACACAATCAGGGACTGAAAAAACATGTCTTGAAGTACAGGTGAACTTGGATATGACGGACTCAATGAGACCAGGAAAATTGATCCGTCATATGCAAAATCCGTCGTATACATATGACTAATACCTGATATGCATCGGACTGGGACCAAGCATATCGTCCGTCATATGCAAAAATCCGTCGTACAGTGGTCCGTCATATCCAAGTTCACCTGTACCATTGGCAATGGGACAGCAGTGGTGCTGATCAAAGAGGCTGTGCATGCCTGATGTGCAGAAAAGGACCAGTGTCGCCCCTCAGCCAATGGGAGGCAGGCAGATGACAAAAGCACATTTTTAAGAATGCTACTCCAAGTTCTGCCTTAAAAGAAATCTGATACTTATGATAACACAGAAATTGATGTGAAGAACCTAAAATGCATTTGAAGAAAATTTTAAGTTGTCTACTAGTAATCTGACTCTACAATTTCTCCCTTCAAATATTTCACAAAGTAACCTGTATATCCATCGTTTAAGTGAAACTTCTTAAAGCTCTACATCTTTTAATCAATATTTATCAATTTAAGAATAAAAGAATGTTACAACTTAAATATTTATTGTATAAAAATTAACTAAACATGTTGGATTGCATCATTTCTTGTAATTTGAGGCTAGACTCAGGAGTTAAAATAGTTAGTAAATTTCAGCTGATATTTTTTTCAACTTGGTCAGTTGAACTATTTGGGTATCATCAGACACCGCTTAATTCTGAAATTTACAAAAAGAGTTTCTCACGGTTGTTATATCGCAAGGAATCATTTGAGCACTCTGCCCACAAGACGACTGTTGCTTAGACCATTATTGCTTTGTTCACCACACTGCCCTTTCTTCGCTTGGCTCGTGTTCCAATCTTGAAGTCGTCTTGTGACATGTCCTGGCTGTTGCTGACCTCAAAATCTTGCTGAAATGGAAATACCACCAACCTATGTAAAGGCATCTCACACGAAAGCAATGATACGCTACAGTTGACTGAAACAGTGCGTTCAATTTGAGACAGAATAAGAATGTACAACTATACCAAACAAGTAATACAGAAGTCAGAAGCACAATAACTGTGAAATTGAGAATGGCTTTACAAAACATTTGAATAAGAGTTGAAGATAATGTTCTGATTGACATTTCTCAATCAAATATTTTCCTGACTTTGCTAGTGCCTGCAAAATATCATTCAAGTTGTTAGGCTGCTTTTGGCTGCTGTAAGCATTAATGGGTTAACAAGTGATTAAAAAATGATACATTGTCTCCCGTCAATTGGCAATTTCTTCTCAAAATATCACACCAGAATCAATAATGGTGATGATGGCGTTAATGATGATGACAAGGATAACTATTCGATAAATGATACAGTACATCAATGCAAACAATATTATGCGGTACCTGTGCAGTAACAGAAAAGGCACGTTTCTGGCCTCGTTTCTTTTCATTGGAGGTGTTCTTCTGGTCCAGACTTTTCTTGTCATCAGGAACTTGTATTTGTTGCTCTTCAATAACAACCTAAAACAACACAAATGATATATAAAAATACAAACATGAAATTTCATTTTAAGACACCCCGCTGGCACCTGTGGAAAAAATTTCAAATAACTAGCCAACAATTGACATTTTGGAACAAATGAAGTTGACCGATGTCTGAAAGTGTCACTCCTCACCTACCTCTCTGACGGAGAAGACAGGTAATAGCAGGCATAACTGATAAATGGAGTAATGTATATATATATATATATATATATATATATATATATATATATATATATATATATATATATATATATATATATATATACACATATATATGAATCCTACTTCAAAAAACTACTTAAATGTATATCAAACAGCTATGTAGACAACTTAATTAGTACAAACCTCCTTTTGACCCTTTTCCGCCTTCTTTGGTGTTTTCTTGCGTTTCCCACTCAAATTGAGAGCCTCAGCACGCTCTGACAATTTGTCAATCTATGGAATAAATATTGTATTAGTTTGTACCTCAAAAAGACTACATGTTTTCATAGATATTTTCTTACTTTCTTTAACATTGTGTTACCTGTAGTACCAAAAGATGTTTATAATATCTTAAGCTTTATGACCAGACCATTTTCTGCAAACGTTTAAAGAGAAATAATGATAATCTTTGGAGCAATGTTTAGTTCTGCATTTTGCAAATTTATGCTTTATTTCAAAGTTATTTTCTGAAAAGTAATTGATCAAGACAACTCTTGTAAATTTTAAGGCAAAAATGTGTTGAATGAGCAGAGCACTTACTGACATGGGTGCATCTACAGAGACTTGTGGTTGTTCTTGAGCTACATCTCTGACCTTCTCAGAGTTGTCTACCTTCTTAAAATATTTCTGTATTGCTGCATCTAATTTGTCTTTGATGACCAGCTTGCCTAGTCTAGAACTGCAAAATGAAAACCTTTGTTATAGGAATAGATGCCCTTCGATTGCTGTTTACACAGTTACGACTGCATGATCAGCTAGGATGTATTTCTATCATAACATGCATCACTCATTTATCAGTCACTCAAGATAAGCGAAAAAGACCCCAGGCGATGTGTTGAGATGTGGCTACCTATTTTTCCTGCAAGCAATTTGTAAACTAGTTTCTGATTAGCTTATAGCAAGCAGTACATTTTGTATCACAATTTTTCAAAATCATTAAAAAAAACAAAAAACAAAAACATAAAAAAGTCATATTATAATTTTATAGTTAATGGTTCCTATTTAGTCTTTGATGACCTGCATGTTTAGTCTATACCTGCAAAATGTCAAATGTGGTTGATAATTTACAGGTTTAAATGTTTCTTTGATAAACAACTTTCTCAGTCTAGAACTAAGTACTACAAACCTTGGTTAAGAGTCTTTAATCATGCATCAGTAGTGAAGTATTTGGTACATTCATGCATGTAGCTTCCAGGACTATCCTGTGTTATTGAATTTTTAGGAAGGATTTGAAAGCAAAATATGACCAGAGCCTAATTTATACAGCTCCGTTTGAAATATCATGTGAAGATAATTTTCTTATTTGCAATGTATCTTGGTTGGATCTATATGATTGTTGTCAAAAACATCTCAAGACATGCACAGTTCACACAAAACTCAAAAAGAAATTATCTAAGCATCAACAAAGTAAGAAAGTATGAACACTTAATATTGCTTCCATTATATTGGAGTTCAATGAATTTTTCATTCCATATTCATACAAACAATGATATAGACTGACTTCAATGACATGAACTGTGCGTCTACATAAATAAATGACATAGTTGATCATTTTGGTGTCTAATTAATGCTGCACGGAGGACCATAATGCTGCATTTTTTTCAACAGCAGGAAATTCCCACCAAACTGCAAGAACTGTTAAAAACCTAAATCTGAATACCAACATACTTCTTCCCCTTGCCAGGTGCTTTTAGAACGCCCTCCTTTTCTAGTCTTCCCACAAGACCTTGACACACTGTCATCTCCACACCAAGGCGACGGGAAAAGTTGGGCAGCAGGACTCTTTTTAGGTCCGAGCAGGCCCACAGTGCCCGCCTCCAAAGACAGGTGGCCTGAAATGTCAAACAGGTACGATTTATATCAGTTTTACTATAACATCTAGTCATCTACATAAATACACTACCAACTATTACCCAGGATTTGGAAACAGGGGGTCAAAATTAAGGATTTTTGAAATTTAGGGGGTCGAAAGTTAGTTGCCCAATTTACAAGAATGATCATAGCAGCATTATATATTGACTTAGCAAAACAAAATGTGCTTCTCTATGTCATTTAATGTACCTATTGTCTTCTAGGAGTGAAACTTTTGAAATATTTCCTTGGACTCAAACAAATACAGAAAATCTTGCAAAATACAACTGGGTGTCATTTTCCCAAAAATCTTGTGTTTGGGAGTCTAAATGACTCCCTGGTGGTTGCCTGGGTAAGTCCCTGGTGAGGACTCAACATTTCGTTTACCTTAACCTTTTTGCCATAGCAAGGCTAAATCATGACTAGCCAATTGTTAATGATAGAGAAAAAAGAGTACCCTGGGAAAACCACTTACTAACCCCAAGTCAACGGCAGATTCTGTACATACCTCAGACAGGGTTCAAATCAGTACAATCTATATCAAATATTTCATGTTCCTGACTGAAAAGTTCAAAGCAACAAAATGTAAGGATGAATGGGGCTATAACCTATAACCTCACACATAAGACTACTATTTAAAGAAAATTTCATTAAAGTATCTCTTTCACATTTATAAACCTGGGTCTTATGTTTCGAATGCAGATGGATATTGTGTTAGAATATATCTATGGGCCTATCAATTCCTCATTCTTAAGAAAACAGATACTCTTATACCTGCGTGGCTACTTGATTCAGTCCAGTAAGATGAGGATCTGTTGGTTGAGCATTTGGATCATCTGGCTGAAAAAGCAGCACAACCAATTTTAAAACTCAGAAGTCTTAGAGACAATAATGTTAGATTTATAACTTCCACAAATGTATCAAACAAAAATGTCTAATAACCTAAGACCTTAGGACCACACACCATGCATTATCCTACCTACCCAGTAAGGGGAATCTCAACAGTACAAACACATTTCAAGATAAACTAACTCTTTAAATCATTTCATTCAAAATCTTCAGTAGTTGGGGGAAGGGATATAGAACAAAACTCAAGGGTGTGCTCTGCTAGTTTGAGGTATCACTTAAAAGATTGTTTATCATTCAGCCAAAACTACCTAAGAATTTGTTACCCATTTATTACCCAAGTTACAATACAATATGGGCCATATCTGCAAACATAATTTAAAATTTAAGTGTTGAAATGAGTAGATATCTTCTATTTCTTGCCTAAAAAAAGCAGACCTGTGTGATAAAATAATAAGCCCCTTCTCTGTCCCAAGTGTTGTGTTTTACCTTGGCACATCTGTTGCAAATATGAATTTCTGGTGCCTCTGATTCTTCATTGACGAGGAAGCAAACTCCATGCTGCCAGCACTTGCACAAAGAGCATAAAATCATCAAGCCATCATCCTAGGCAAAGAAAATAAACACAACACTGATTTTTAAAGCTTTGTCTGTGTATGATAAATATATTTAACATTGTTATGTGGTATTATCCTTTTAAAATTGTTGTATGCATCTTTATTTTTTTGAAATAACTGAGGAATAAGGCTACAGATATTAAAAACGTAATTTTCAAATGAACAGTCAAAAATGATTAAAAAAGAGAATATGATATCGTAATTGATATTTTTGAGCAGGCTAAGTCATTATGTAATCAGATTGGGGAAATGAACTCAAGACAAATATTGTGGTCACTGAAAAACTAAGTCCACAAAGAGAAAAACCTTTCATGTAAACATACAGCGATTGCATAAAATGAAAAAACAAATAAATAAAAACCAATAACAATTCATTATTGAATTATTATGCCCATTTCACCTAATATAATGATCATATGTGTAAGAAATGACATATCATCTATTTTCAAATATCTATGAAAAATAATATGAACGAGTCATTACCTCATTACAACCACATGGGCAATCTACACCCATATCTCCTTGGCTGCCCTCCATAGCAGCAGACTGTTGCGATCCTGTCACTTCCCCTTCTTTGTCCTCACCGTCCTCTACTGAAAGGTGGAAAAATAATAAAGCCATCTGAGTTTTGTCAGGATATATTCATGTGCATAAACTAAGGCATGAATGTGACTTGCCAGTTATAAACAGCTGAGGAAACAAGAATAACTAAGGAAAACCACCAACAAACCAGCAATATGAAACAATAGTTTTCATCAAAAATTCATCCATCCTCAAATAATTGACATTATAAAATTCTTTATAATCATCAAGTATTGTATTGTATGTTTATCAGCTGTAATATAGTCATTACAAAAAAATAATATGATACAAAAATTGGTGATATCAAACATGAAAACAGTATTAAGAATATTAGAAAAAGAACATCACAACAGGATGTATACAATTAATATAATTATTGTTTAGTATATATGCAGTTCTTCAAATTATTGACATTATAAAAACCTTTATAATCATCAAGTGATCTTCATAACATTATAGGTGGAAAGGGCGCTATATCAAATATCAATTATTATTATTATTATTATTATAATTGACAATACTTCACAAAGTCTTAGAATGAAAAATATATTTACTTGGTTGAGCAGGATTTTCCGTAGGAACATCCTCACACTGAAAAGGTTGTTGGACATCATGCATTTCTTCCTGGTTGCCTTCATG
Source organism: Maea johnstoni (assembly GCA_963942565.1). Taxonomy (NCBI): domain Eukaryota; kingdom Metazoa; phylum Annelida; class Polychaeta; order Spionida; family Magelonidae; genus Maea; species Maea johnstoni. The sequence goes on along the minus strand of OZ012693.1, from coordinate 29,203,011 downwards.
GGAGGCACTGTCATCCACCTCTTGCAAATCATTTATATTTTCTTCTTTATCCTGCATGATTTCAAGAAAAGTAGTATTTCACCCAAGGAGTAGGAGGAAATGGAAAGTTACACAGCAAACTAAAAGTGACCCAAATTAAGGGCCGTATATTTCAATTCTGTTTATCTCATTGATGTTCAAAAATCCATTGTTAAGTAGAATACACTAGAATAGGAATTTCATTTTTAATTAAGATGTCAACACATTAAGTGTGGACCCAACAATTGTCTTGAATAGAGATCGCAAATGGTAATACTATTTCAATACAAACACTTCTTTTGTTGAAAATCAGATGAAACATCAAATATAAAGTCAATACTAAGAGAATTAAAAGATAGTAATAAATTACCAAGACAAGAAAAAGATGTAGTAACCAAACACTTTAGTTGTGTTGTTTTTGACTGTCAAGTCACACAGATGAAGGATAAATAACAATAGGAGAGTTTCTAAATAAAAAAAAAATGATCTGTAGACAAGTCCTGAATGGAATGAATGTAAGCAGGAACAAAAAAACTCCTGTAGTTTATATAAGGCAAGGGATACTACTTAAGCATTTATTCCTTGCACACATAGCTGTACCTGATTTTGTTTGAGTCCTGATTCATTATCCCTCTGAATAGCTGACGTATTGTCATCTGTAGCTACCTCCTCTTCCATTGGATCATCTTTAATTTCAAACTGTTTTGCATCTGTCTTGATGCGTAGCTTGACTCTGAAATAAGCAAACGGATTAAAAATATGATACAAATATACATTTTTGTAGTACTTACTAAATGTAAGAGTGGAGCTATGCCAATTAGAGGTAAAATCTTTACAAAAGGCCATAGTACTATTATGGCTAAACAATGCCATGTATTATTCTTTACTTGTTATGATTCAAAGGCCGGAAAGATAGTACACTTTAATTACATTTCTTCTAAAAGATTCACTGTCAAAACTTATTAAGTAATAAGAACTTTTTAGACTATGATTTTACATAAGGATTTATCAAAAAATTATCATTGATAATGCTTTAGGTAGCTACTTACGTGTGGAATGGCTAATTACAGCAAATGAAAAAAGAAATGAGGAAAATAATTATTTAGTAAGACATGCAAGACTAAAAGAAAAAGATAGAAAACCATACTAATAACCACACTATATGGAATCTTAAAGGTCCAAATGGTTGACTCTTTTTTTGTAACTGAAATCTCTGACAATATTGATGAAATATTTTTTTCAAACAATCAATTCAAGCTTGTAAGAATCAATATGTGCAAATTTTACTTTACCAATTTAGCAGAATTATAATACTAGACTCATTCACAAAAATATGATATATAACTCATGCACATAGGGAAAAAGAAAAAGTGGCAATGATCCATATTATCTTATTTAAGTATTATACAATAATAACTATATAGTCATAAATCATGATGTCAAATCTACAATCAGAATGCTTACAGTGAACCGCTGGCCCAAGGCCAAGAAAAATTCCCAAAAATGGCTTTGGGCCAGTAAAACAGAGTTCAACTGGTCCTACAGGGCCAGTAAACATTAGGGAACATTCTTGTTAACAAGTTTTCCCCCACATCAGGCACATGAAATGCCTGATAATGTTATGAGAAAATTTTCTAGGACCAGTAGCATTGAGGCCTGTGTAAACAGAGAAATTATTCATCTTTTGATGTTTCCTATCATAGGCATCTATAGCTCCACAATGAGACGCAGTTTATACAAGTTTAATTTTTTTTTCTCTTTATATATCCTAAGTCACTGGATAATAATTAATACTCACAGTTGCAACATCGCCAACTTTTATGTTCATTGGTTCTTCCTCAAATCTGAAGCAGTCACTGTCTGAAGCCTTGAAGCCAGGTGGTTCATAGTCAGCAGGTGTAACTAGAAACAGAAATAAAACTGATCAGAAAGACACTAAGGAAAAAATGGAGCTCATATTCCGAAAAACCAGTCATGCCCATTAGAGCAATAACTTTGTTGTTTCCTGGATGTTTTAGCTATTATCCCTTAAAAAGAAAAAAAATCTTGTTTTTAAAAATATCTGTATCCCCCCCCCGTTTTCTGATAATTGTTGGAAGGGGCAAACCAGAGGACATCCGTTGTTGGCCTTCTCAACCTACCCAACCGTATAAGAAGATTCCAGCCTATATGGGTTGTGTCTCTTAAATGTAATGCACTAGCTTCTGAGCTACAAATCCAGAACTCTAGCCATTCCTGGATCCCAAGACTTATGATAAAGCTTACCATCATCATAGTATGCTAGCTTCATTGTCATCATTACATCATCAGGAAGCGATGTCAGTGTTTGAGTTAACAGCACTATGGTCCTCAGCAAACGAATGGTGGCTTTTTTTGTCTCAGCTTCTGTATAGGCACTTGACAGCTTCTTGTTATTCCTTTAAAATAAGTACCAAATAAAAATGTAAAATTTGATTATTTTTCTTGGCTCATAATTCAAGTGTTGGAGACAACAACCACCAATGTTTCAACTTCCAGATATTAAAACACTATAAGAGTACTTTCTGGCTAAAATTGAAAAAATATTTGTAAAAATCCATAGTGTAATCTAATTTTCAAAATGGAAATCTGTTTGAAAATCTCATTGCCAAACAACTATGGTCAGACTCTGAAGATAATGAACCATGATAGTATGAATGATTCAAAAGAATTGTTATAAACTCTTAAAATGTTATAAATATCCACATAATGTTGCAAAATGTACTTTATATTTAAAACATAGTTTAAAGGTATCCAACAATAAAGCAATGGGTTTTACCAATTATGTACCAGATCTGGATCAATATTATTTGAACCAGATCAGTATACATAATCAACACTTCTTACAATTTTACTAATAGTTAGAGCTGCACTCACCACTCACGAACTCGAGTGGCTCGAGCCCTGGGGCAAACTCGCCGAGCTCGAGCTGAAATGTTCAAATCGTGAGCTCGTCTATGTTGGGAACACAAACGTAACACAGAACACCTAACACACATTATTAACATACATAACTGCCTATCGCTGTCATGTCTTCTTTACAATCTCTAATGTATACATTCACATGGTGTTGAGTGTTATACCTTAGATGACCAAACCCGACACTCTTAATTCAAGGTTATACTGATCTCTGTACCTCGTCAGCACGTTTAAAAATTAAATAAACATGGCAATGTTAATAAATCTCCGCCAAGAAATATTTATTTTTCAATAGCTGGGCTGGAAAATAAGTATTTCTTGGGAAAATTGGAATGTCTGTGAGCTCATGAGCTCACGAGTCAAACGGGTGGTGAGCTCATGAGTTGATCTCCCTCCGTGAGTGCAGCTCTACTAATAGTATATCTATAGAGGGCATATATGGAAAGTTTCAAAAAAGAAGATAATGGTCATCAATATTATTTGAACCAAATATGTGTATAGCCTAATTGTATTCACTAACCTGTATATATCAATACCTCCATCATCACCATAAGTAAACTTAAATGTATATGACTCAATTACGGTCTGAAATAAATAAAGAAATCAAGCTTAGAAAGATGTCTGATTAAAGGGCAAATGCACCATCAGAATGATTTTGGTTCAAAATGATCCTATACATGTCACCTTTCAAATAAGACCTCCCTCGAACCTGTCCTCCTCAGCACTACTCAGTTATAGCTTACAGAAGTTCAGCAAGTAACATTCCTGAGGCAGCTATAGAGGGCCTCCATGCATCCCAAGATGCACTCTGTTTTTGACCTCTTCTAAGCACCAGCCTGTGTCACCAGTGCTTAAAGAAATAGCAGTAGCAGTGAAGCATTTCTTTGCCTTTCTTACTAATTTTTATTCCTGGCTCATCCCTGATCACAATTTTTGGAAGCAAATAAAACTTCAAGAAGTAGAACTTACATAGTATGGCAGAATTGAGCGATTCAGGAATTTGGAGGAATGGAAATATCTGACTCACCTAGGGAACTTCTCCCTTAGACCCACATGATCCTCTACTCAATGGTGCCAGGTTCTTTACTCAAAGATAGCATCTTGATAACAGGAAGTGAAGGAATACACATACTAAGTCCTACACTATTCCCATGAGTACCTGCTAACTGACACAAGTGTTGCAATTTCCTGTAAGTGATTAGCACAAACTGATTTCATAGCAATTAGGAAGTCATGGTTTCTACCCAACAATAAGCTACAAATCAAAGACAAGCCATATAGTATAACTTCCAAGGATTGTTGGAATATACAATAGAAAATTTAAGAAGTTCAATCTTTGGGCATGGGAATTGTGACAACTTATTGAAAGCCAGGAATGAAAATCTAAGCAGGAAAGGGGAGCCCAGCCCCCTATTACTGCCATCTCTTAAGCACTGGTGACACAGGCTGGTGCTTAGAAGAGGTCAAAAACAGAGTGCATCTTGGGATGCATGGAGGCCCTCTATAGCTGCCTCAGGACTGTTACTTGCTGAACTTCTGTAAGCTATAACTGAGTAGTGCTGAAGAGGACAGGTTTGGGGGAGGTCTTATTTGAAAGGTGACACATATAAGCTCATTTTGAACCTAAATCATTCTGATGGTGCATTTGCCCTTTAAGAGAACAAACTTTTCAGTATTCACTGCTACCCATTATGTCATGAATGTTTGTGGCAACATATTCACATTTTAGTGATCTGATTTAAGGTGTCAAAAGTAGTGCAACCTACTTTTTTGTAAATCATACAGATAAATTAAACTACCAAGTCAAGACCTTCAACCCCTTACACTAATTGTATCTTTTCTTGAAAATGATTATCTTTCCTACAAAATTTACAAATAATTATGAACAAGTTCAAGAAAAAAATACCGCAACTGCAGGGTGCAACATAGGTTGCAAAACAATATTTTCTGAGCAGGGCAAGCTGCCCCTTTTAGAAAGTTGACTTGCCCTGCCGGCACTTCCACTTGCCCCGCCACTCTGTTAAACAAAGGGGAGATTGGACTTTGCCCAAAACATTACTTTCCGAGCAGGGCAAGTCAGCCCTGGTCTTGTTCAGCTTGCCCCATTGTCGTTTTTTGCCAAATCCACTTGCAACGGGGCCAGTGGCTATGTTGCACGCTGAACTGATATTATTGAAATATTTTTATTCTATGCATCTTAGCCATGTAGTTGCCAAATGAAGACAATTTGTAAAGATAAATACTCTATTGTTCCAGGTGCAAAATTCTTAAATATTGTATCTCATACATCTGTCCATGAAGGTGAAATAGATATGATCTGCAATGTCATATATTGATTTTGCTATATATATATATAGTCCATTGAAATATGAATTACAAAACTGGCAATGGTAGTGGCAGGAAAAATTAAGCATTGTGGTAAGTTTTACTGCAGACTAATGCAGTGCCTGCCCCTTAGTTTTTAAGGACTCAGTTCTCTACTTCACACTTTAAATAATTAGCATTCCATTTTAGCTCCATCGAGCTTGAAGTAAACATTGAGATGTCTGACTTATACTAGCTGAAATACATACCTCAGGATCATTTGGGTCCACATATATCTAAAAGAAGAAGCAAAATTTTAATCTTCTAGTGCAGTGTTGTATCAAAACATCTTTTTTGTTAAATAAACATCAAATATATCTTTAAACTGACAATGTATATCTAAATTCTCAAGCCTAAAAGAAGCATATACTGATATCAAGATCATACTTTCATGCAAAGGCAAAATACAGCTAGTACTTAGCTTTTACCAATATCCAAAAATTGGCATTTGACAAAAATTGAAATATATTCTCTAATAACAGCCGGTCTAACCTCCCCTATTTGAAGGTGATCATCTTTATCAATAACAAACATCCTAGTTGCATGTATTTATTTCTAGATATTGCAATTTAATTCCTCAATTGCCCAAATAAGTGAGATCAATATGATTGCATAGGATGTTAAATAGGCTACCATTTTAGTGACAAATAGCAAAATCTCTCCATCTGATTTTCAATAATGTTCTATACTTACCCCCACAATCAACATCTTTAACTGAAAAGAACAAAGAAAATATCTAGTTAACAAACAGACTTATCCCCAACAACAACCTCAAACATCACATATACATATGACAGATTAGGAGATTCATTCATTCAGCGGATGCTCACTACAGTTACACTGAAGATTTTGAATATTAACTAACTGTTCTGTCTGATAAAAGCTCGATCACAAAATAAATCCAAAACATCTAAAATGGAACTAAAACAAGAAAATTGTGTTTGGCCCATTGACTGTAATTCCACAAGAATAGTAACCTAAAGGCTAATTAAATCATAAATCACTGTTTCAACAAACTGCGTGGTAAGAGCCAGACTGCATTTATGTATTTTACATCATTTTTTTAGCTACCTAACATGTCTTTAAAAATACTAGTAGTGTGCAATGTCTAAGAACTTGTGCTTTTGGAACATGAATTGCCTAGTCAAGTCATTGTCCACTCTAATTATTAACCCTTTATCACTCAATGACGCAATAACGCGTTACATGAGTGCAGCTGCACTTCCTCAGTAGCGAGTTATTGCGTCATTGTATTTGTGCACTTATTCCTACGAAGCGAGTTTTGGCGTATTTTGGGTACCACGATCTTTGATCGCTGGTACACAAATGGTTGTTAAATAAAGATACAAAATTATTGCCCTTACCTTTTAATAGTAATCTATAGTTATTTAATGCTTATTTTTGGACTCGAAGTCCGTGATTTTCGGCAGGAAAACCCCCTCCAAATATGGAAGTCATGGGGAATTCCCGCCAGTGACGTCGTCGTGTTGTGGCGTCCTTAGCAACACACAAAACCATTGATATTCTCCCGTGTTATTTGTTGTTTCTGCCATCAAATGGCTAGTTTAAACCAGGATAATTCCGATGAAGAGTGGAAGAGGATTGACTATCGTCCCCTTCACGATCCATGGGAATCAGACGATGATATCTCACTCATTTAACCACTCAACGAAGACAAACTTGCCAAGGTGCATTATTGACAGTGCATCAAGCGCAAAATCAGACAGACTTTTAAGTTGATATATTGTAAACACAAATAATATCATATTTAACAAAATGAAAGATACAAATAGAAAATGGAAATTACTCGTTTAACTTGTTTAAAGCACTGCTCCCTATGCACTGCAGTGCACTACGCACTGGGCAACAATGTCTCTGAGGAGTAACCCCTCATGCAGTGCAGGGGACATGGCAACATTGTTGCGTTGAGTGATATAGGGTTAATATCCAGTCCATCCTGTGATGTAAAAGCCTACTATTATTTATTTTTTTTAAATCCACAAATAATAAGTTTTTAAAAGTACTTTTAGAATTAATTACATGAAAACATATTTTCCATTTTTTGTAAATCCCCAGGTTGCTCAGAAAATAGTGGAAGGAGGAAGCAATTAAGTCAAGAGTTCATGTCTGACACTTTTTTTACTAGTTATGCTTTTATTTCAAATTGCACACAATCAAAAGATATTTGAATTACTTTTGCAATCACCAAAGTTTGTCACCTACTAAAGATTGAATTCAAGATAGGCCTCAAGTATCATTTATCTATTTCCTTACATATTTTTTATCCAATGCGTCAAAGCAGCCCTTCATCCACTTGATGACTTGACAGGCACCTGCACAGGCTGTATCATCTCGAAGAATCTTCAAGTTCAAATCTTAAAAAAAACATTAAAAGAACATACTTTTTATATTACTCAACAAGTCTATTGTGATAAGATAAAGCAATGTATGCTTAGATTTAGACAGCTTAGTTATATCTGTGGCAGTGAAATGGTTTGTATGGTCGCACAGATTGCTAATATTACTCAGAAATGATTATGATCGCAGTCTATCTGGCCATCCCACATCTCCCTCATTATCAGATAATTCTTTAATTCTTGATGACTTTTTCAGATTTTAATTTTTCAAGGTAAATGCAGAGAGATAAAATTACCGTTCACATAGCAAATAATAAGAAATTTCTACCAATGTCCATACAACCTTATGATCACAACAAGAATGTATGGCAAAGTGTGCAACTTACTTTAAAAGGGATTGCTCAAAATTTCCACAGAGGTAATTATTTGTATTTTATCGCTAGATTCATCAGAAAATATCTACATCTAAATAATCAACCGTTTCGCATGATTTACCTTCATACTAATAAAATTATTACCAGTAGCAAACCTACCTTCCAAACATCTGTCTCCAAATGCATGTTCTGGGAATATAGCTCTCAGGTAAGTTATACTTGACACAGAAACTGCCAGCAGCTTCTTGACAAACAGTGCAGATTGCTGCTGTGTCACTTGCTCCGTTGGGAAGATGTTTGACCACTGTAAAATTACATTGCATCACATAATTTGATCAGGGCTTTTAAACATAATAACCTAATCAACTACATGCAAGTAATAACTAAGGCAGGTAAGTGATGAAAACATTTAACAATGACACAGATATGAAGAGAATAATTCGATAAATCATTGATAAATGAGATATGAAATTAATTCAAATTGTTTAAAGCAAATTTTGAACAACTTTTTCACTGGACTTATTAAATAAGATCATGGTGTAACTACGAATAAGGTTGTATAACTACAATGATTCTCTATTATAATTTTAAAGCAAGCAATTGACCAGCCAATCTCAATTCATTGAATCAGAACTGAAGGCAGTTTTCCTACCTGAAGGTGATTAGTGAAATAACAAAGCCTCCACTTCCAAAAGTCATTCTAAGATTACTCGTAATGTTTGGATTATCAAATGGATTTAAATGAGCGCAAAATTAGTCTATAAATAGGAGATATTGCTTTTGCTTTTAAAATGATGCTCTGACACTGGCAGCATATTTGTATATATACTCACTGTTCCTGTCTTTTCCTGTTGGCGGGAACACGTAGTAGTTGCCATTGTCTTTTCTTCTAAAATGAAAATAATGACAAAGAAGTTTCATAGCAAATTGTCAAGAGAAAGTATTGCCTATTCTGAAAATAACTAGTTTAAGTAAATTCACTGCAGGTAAGAAGGACTGTCATTGACATCCATTTTTTTTTTCGATTTGATCATTGACATTTTATTTTTCGATTCTGATTATTTCGATTCGATTTTGAAGAACTGCACTAATGAATATTTTCACATGTTCCACATTATTTTTTTGGCTAGGATACTAAGATTCTCACAATGCAAAGACAATGAAGGTTTTCTCAACACTTTTTGATTGAACACTTGAGTTTCTCTTTAAAATTCTTATTAGCGTTGGCTAAAATTGGCGTAAAAGGCTGAAAAAATGTGTTTCGATTAATTGACATAACAATTGACATAATATTTTTTTCGATTAATTGGAAAAATTATTTCGTTCGATACTACAGGTAAGCTGTGGTCACTTTCCTCAACATTACAGGAACTGTGCATATATAGCATACCGTCGGCAATCTCGGCATGACCCTACTTTCAGTGATGCACCACCAGTGGTGGGTAGCTGTCCATCCATCCACCTAATAGCTCCCACCTGAATACTATAGCATTCAGACACAGTGGTTATCTAAGTAGGTCAACTGCGGTAAGTTGTCCCGAGGGAATAGTCTCACAGATTCCACTCATCAAAGAAAATTGAGTATAAAAGCAGTTTTATTGGAAATGAGTCAAATGACTAGAAAAAAGTGGGATATTTATTTTTTAAGTAAGGAAGCATATAGTACACTGCAGCTTAATATAGGGGTTTTAGCATGCCCTTAAGGGTTGAAAGTTGTATTTAGTGACTTTCAAAAGTTCTATATGACCATTTCCTGTCATGAAGGGAAGTCAGTGAGTATATATATATGTTACCATTATGTACATGTCATTCTTGTAAATTTATAATTGATATTTTTCCCGGGGGGGTATTTAGGGGGCGCATACGCTCGTTATCAAAATTAAAAAATACCCCTAAAGCACTGATTTCTGGCCAAAAAAGCACCCTTATTTTAATAAAACGCTGATTTTTTTCCACTAAATAAACACCCCTTCTTTTATCAAAACACTGACAATGGATGAACAGGAACACATATTTTAACTTAAGATTTTATAATCCTCTGCGTGTTTAGCGGCAGCAAATGACGGCAGCAAACTCGGAAGCCCAGTCACTTCTAGACCAGGAGACTTGCCCCCTCAGGCTGTCCGTACCGTTTGCCGTGGGTATAGGTAAGGCCCGTCAGAGCAACAATAGCATAGGGCCGTAACGTTATGGCACGGAGGGTCTCAGTCACCTCAGGAGTCACTCGGCGTCAGAGCCGCTTATATTTCCTGGATTGAAAGGGGATTTTGACCCCCATACTTCGTACCTGGGTACAAAAAAGTACCCTTCTTTTACAAAATCACGGACATGCGGAGGTCTTAAAAAAAAAAGCCCTTCTTCCGCGAAATACGTAACGCGGGTGCGGCCCCCCTCTGTACTTGAGTGCCCCCCCCCCCCCCCCCCCGGATATTTTTCCTGATCTTATCTAATTTCTTCAATAATCATCAACCTCATCCAAATACAAATTTTAGCCTCAGCCCATAAGTGCATCTCTTCTTAATCAAGATGATCTGATTCTGAAGATGCCAAGAACTTGAAGAAGGCTAACTTTGTTATGACTTCACCCCAGGGTGTTACCCAGAATTTGGAAGAAGGGGGTCAAAATTGAGGATTTTAAAAAGATTTAGGGGGTCGAAAATTAGTTACCCAATTTACAGAAATGTTCATAGCAACCTTATTATATGTATTGACATAGCAAAACAAAGTATGCTTTTCTACATCATTTAATGTACCTACTGTCTTCTATGAGTTAAACCACAGGCCTTTGCTAACGTCCTGGCCCTGGATAATAAAGAAAAAACGAAGTATTAGTGCTGAAACCCTGTATCACTGTATATAAAAAGAACCAGGTATCATAGTTGGAATTGGGCAGACTTGACTTCTGCTCCAGGATGCAAATGATACATCCTGACAAAAACAGAAGTCACTATATAATCTTAACTTACCTTTCTCCAAAGTGCCTAGGCCCCGATCCCAGGAAATCCCTAAATCCTGCTAAAAAGTGGACTTTGTTGAAATATCTCCTTGGACTCAACAGATACAGAAAATAGTACAAAATGCAACTGGGTGACATTTTGCCAATAATCTGGTGTTTGGGAGTGTAACTCTAAACTGTAAACTGGTACATATCATTTACAGATGCAGAGACTTACCCAGGTAGGAGTCTGGGAGTCATTTAAAATGACTCCCAGACTCCTATCTGGGTAAGTCCCCTGGTAAGTCTCTAGACTACTTCAGTTGCAATCCTTCAGTTCACCCTCATGTCAATTACTTTGCTAGACTTAAGAAACGGTTTTAAAAAATAGAATACCTAAATATGTATTACCTGGTTTTCTAATGACTCTCTTGATTAGACCAAATATTTAACATATACTCATTACTTTACTGGCAGAAAATCGTCTGCTCGCTTCAGACGTCCTCTCAGCTTGGGTGGTTTAGAAGCAGACGACACTCCAAGTACTTCTGGCGGGAAAGAAAATTCACTTCGCCTTCTCACTTTCACGCAACGAAATCGATAAAACGGCTAGACTTACCAATTTACCAACTCGCACTACAAATTAATCGGCAATAACTAAGATATATTTACACCAAACACACAGTTTAGAACGACAAAAGTATTCTGTCCGTACGAATCGAGACGTCAATGTTTACCCCGGAAGTGCGATCCCACAATTCCTTGCGCCTATATCAAGCGACCTTGACCTTCCCTAGCTTGACAACAATCCAAACAGTGAGTGGCAACCGTCGTGAGCTAACTGTTGGCGCTGCAAAACGAATTATATTTAGGATTCCAACGTGTATACCATTTTGAATAGAGTAGAAGGTAAGCTACATAAGCATTTTAGATTGTTTACATGCTTCTATTTCATCTAATTGACACGTTCACTAAGCATTTCTTAGTCTCTCTCATCAAAAAATGGACGTGCCATATGACACTTTTAACTGGGTGTATTCCCAATAATATATATTTCAATTTTCATCACTCATCATTTTAAAGCGACAGGTTGACATGTGATATGTTGTCACTGTGTAGTTACAATTCTTGTTGTTACTTCCAATTTCGAAAATCTTTTTCATCGTTATGCATGATATATTTAGGCACAGGTTGTCTAGAAATCACTAAATTGTAATGCTTACCCTTTTGAATGCATCTATCATTTTTACCTATACCCAAGCCAAGGCCAAGTCAAGTGTTTTTTCTATGACTATGAATAGAATCGGTATATGGTCAAAATCGACGATTCCGAAATCGCCGTTCACAAAATCGCCTTTCGCAGAAAGGCCGATGCTTAAATGGGCCCTATTTATTGGAAATCAATTCGGCTCTGTGTCTGTGTATACAAGTGTGGAAAGTGATAAAAAAGTTTTGGATTGGTTTTAAGTGATGTCATTTATCATTAGACGGATTTCAGACTTAAAAAAGAATATTTCAAGAAGAAAAGTCGGCGTAGCCAGCCACTCTAATTTTAGGATGTATTGGCTTTGTGGCATAATTACGTCTAGAATTAACACTCAGATTTAAACAAAAACATATATCGAAACACAGAATACTTTATAAGAATGTTTATGACACTTGACACATGGAGAATGTAAAGTTCAATTACTGAATTAGAGGAATAGGAAGGTTTATTTCAGGAGGGCCCAATGATTCATCGGCCGTTTTTGCGATCGGCCATTCAGGTAGTCGGCGATACAATCATAGAATCTAGTGAAAACAATGTCAATGATGCAGGAAAGCACATTATAGACACGCTTTATTCTCAGAGTAATAAGCCTCAGAACTCTAAATCAGTGGAATAACATGCTGACAGCTCATTGAGAAATATACACATGTACACAGGTACATTAACATTATGCAGTTAAGTGTTAGCCCCTTGGGAATTGGTTGCTACATGTATTTCACCATTGTGTGAGATTAGTTGTTCCACAAAATAACTACATGTTTATTAGGGCTGTCATTGGTATCTGATTTATTTCGATTTGATAATCAACAAAATATTTGTAGATTCGGTGTGTTGATTCAATCGAATCAGTAAGGATAGGAAACAGCTGATAGGAAACGCTAAATCATAACAGAACTTACAACCTAAGTCAAGAATCCCGGCCCCATCCTTATTAGGAAGAAAACAAAAGAATATACAAATGAAAACTATTGATTCTAGCCCACAGGGTTCTAACAATCTAATAGATGTAATGGACCCTCTAGAATTATGCCCCGCAGCAACGTAGCACTTATCGGTACAGCACGACAACATTCAGTCTGGAGAAACTTCAAAAATACATCTTGAGCATACTTGCAATTTCTTTTTCTGGAGGTTCTTAATTTACCTGAATTTTGATAACTGACTCATAGATTTGACCAACTGGCCCCCAACTATGTCTTGTGGCAATGAGTAATTTCAACAAATTTGTATGGGAAATATTAGAAATATAACCTATTAGTATTTAAAGTGGGTCCAGCACTTATTTCACTATCATATAGCCAGAAGGGTTTTTGGCATTTCTAATTTCTAGTATAAATGTCCCATAAGTTGGCTACATTGAAATCATGCAATTCCTTTTATAGGTATCATTTAAAAAACACAAAAAAACGTGTCCATTTACTGAGATAAGTGAAAAGCTATCCCCACTTGGCTTGTAATCCATCCAAGTAAAGTTAATTATGGAATTCTGAACCTCAGCTGAAATGATTATAATTATATTTTTCTCAATAAAACATTAAAATCTGAACAGAAATAAATCACATCCATAATATGAAATAGTTGCAAAGGTCAAGATCTTTCAGAAAGTATGTAGTTTTATGGTTGTTAGAGTCCCCTAACGGCTGTAAATGAAGAAAATGTTAGCTTATGTGGTAAGTACTGTACCTTAATTAAAATAATCAAATGATTTCTCACATTATGCATATGACACATGCTTTCATTGCTTTGTGATATTGTAGATGCCACAGCTGGGTCCAGACGAGCCGTTTTATTGCTCACAGCAAATCAACATTCCCCAGAACTGCCAGACATCCTTAAGCAATTCACAAAGGCAGCTATTAGAACACAACCTAAAGATGTTCTGGCATGGTCAGCAGCGTAAGTATTTAACCCATGAATGCTCACAGAGACTTAAAACAGCCTGACAGTTTTAATGAAAATCAAATCTTTAAAGAGAAAGCATAGGTGAAAACTATTTGAAGGAGAATTGTTTATTTGAACACTAACAAACAACTCTCCTCCAAACCTCTGGTAAACTCAGTAGAGTCAGTACCAATTCTAAAGTTATTATCAGAAGCATTCTAGATCCAAAATGAAACTTTCAGCCATGAGGAGTTGAGTTAGGGCATTAATGGTTTAACTCATTAACACTCAGAGCAGCCAAAACAGGCCTGAATATTTTGTTGATATTTTCCTCACAAAAGCGTTTTTATCAAAGATATTTGAAGGAGAAATATTTATCAGAATATTACCAACAACTCTCCTTGAAATATTTTGGAGAATTTGCTTTATTTGCAAGTTATTTTCAAAAGTATGAAAATAGCAGACAATACTTTCCTTGGGGAACTCTGAGTGTGAATGGGTTAAGACAGTGTGTAGGTTTTCACCTTAATCTATTCATGCCTGGACTTCTTGACCAGTATTGTTAATATTTGTAAACCAACATAACAATTTGTGTAAATTCACACATTTTTTGATAGGGAATTATTAACACGGTTTTTAAAATGTTTACAATAATTGAATATGTTAGTATTGAATAATACAATATGTTTACAGTAGGCAAGTATTGAATAATACAAGGATCAAACCTTTTACCTAGATCCCTTACAAATGTAGGCTATGGAGGAGTATAATCATGAAGAAATGACCCTCTATACTAGTTTTAAACTAGATCTTAAAACGCTTTTTAGATGCTTTGTACATTAGGCTGAGAAAGAGAGAGAGAGAGAGAGAGAGAGAGAGAGAGAGAGAGAGAGAGAGAGAGAGAGAGAGAGAGAGAGAGAGAGAGAGAGAGAGAAGAGAGAGAGAGAGAGAGAGAGAGAGAGAGAGAGAGAGAGGAGAGAGAGAGAGAGAGAGAGAGAGAGAGAGATGTATCAATTCAGTCTTGAAACTCCTCTCTTCTTCAAATATTTCTTTTAGGAGGACAGTTTCTGTAAAATAATCAAACCCTATAGATGGTGCACTGCATGTGTTGACTGGGGTATCCAATACTAGACACCATACAGGAATAACTGTTGTACTCTACAAGAACACAAAGTAATGTCACTGACAAAACTTCATGTGTTGATTTTTCTTGCAGCTATTTCAGAGCTATGGCTAATGGGGAGACGCCTCCAGTGAAAGAGAGGCTAGAGATGCCGGTAGCCACACAGAAGACAGACACAGGCCTCACTCCAGGACTGCTCAGAGTTCTCAACAAACAGGTGGGTAATGAGTAATATAGAACGTAAGGGCAGATCCAGCATTTCTGTATATGGGCAGGGCTCGACAAATAGCACAGTCCCATCTCCTGGGAGATCTAACTTCCCAAGTTCGCCACTAAAACGCTACAAAATGGTAGCTAAAAAAGTGGTAGGGCTTCCTGAGATCCTCGCAGGACTACCTGATCTTGGGTTTAGGTAGCCCCGCCAACCTACCTGCTCCTTCTGGAGACTGTTGAGCCCTGATGGGCTTTGTTCTAGGGTAGGGGACGGGGTGGAGGATGGATCATAGTAATGGAGAGATAAATCTGATAGGGATGGTTTTATGCAAAACTAAAGGAAAGTGACAAAACCTACTCAGCAAGGAAAACAAAAATATGAATTGTAAAGGGGTTTCATTTGATCCCTTGAACCCCCACTGTATTTACAACTGAACATGGATACACCAATTCTTCATTTTAAACACCATATTAACTGATTTACTGCAACTTGTAATTTGTTATCAGATTTTCCACTTTATTAACAACTTGGTCACAAAAAGACAAATCCCTATATTTGAACTTGTGTCATTACAAATTTTAAATGATTTATTACATTTTATGTAATTATATTATGACAATATTTAACTGAATTGTTAAAGTGTATGTAATTATATTATGACAATATGTAACTGAATTATTATATTTTATGTAATTATGATATATTATGATAAAATGTGACCAAATAATTACAGTTTAATAGTAATTGTATTATGACAATTTGCATCTTTTCTCAGCTTGGTCCCAAAAAGACAACAGCTCTCTCTGTGGTAGAAGAAAAATGGAAAGATCTGGCGCTTCCAAAGGAGCAGTTTGATGAGCTGGTGCGCATAGGAGGGTTTGGAGGAAACGTCGAATGGATCAAGTTCTTTGCTCTTGCAGCTTCTGCTCTGGGAGAGGTAATTAGGAAAGGATTTAAATTGACAAGGAATTTGTTGAATCCGCCAATATCGTAGTACTTGCCCAGCCCAATTAAAAAGTTTTATACCATTCATGCCTAAAGAAAAATTTGGTCTGGACTTAATTATGCTTCTTTTGATAATTTCTTTGGAATTATTTAAAGATTGATGAATAGTTGGATATTGGTCAGCATTCGTGTTCAAAATTTTTCTGGAAATTGCTTTTGTTTGAAAGATAGTACTGGTCAAATAAATCTGAAAGATTTGGGCTCTATGGGTATATATAGGTTAACCAGTTTATGTCTGAAATGATTAAAACTCTATTTAGCTACTCTCTTAGATGGCCATTGAAACTATTTGGTAAAAGAAAAGAAATGATCAGAATCCAGACCATGGCCCTCCTTCAGATAGTTTCGGATTATCTTATACTTTATTCCAACGTTATGTTTTAAAATTATCCTATGAGACTTGTGAAGTTGACTATCAGGCTTCAAAAGGTTAAAAAAGATTCATATTGAAAACATTAGTATGAGACCTATGTTAATGAATACCAAACCATCAGCATTATGCTTAATTCCCAAGTTATTCTAAAATTATGATGTACAGAATATAATTTCAAGACAAAAATTAAAAGAGGACATTAAAAGCATTTATATTTTTAGTTTTTTTAAAAGTAAAAATCTATTATCACAAGTCACAATTTAGTTTTATTGGTTTTAAAGGCATTTTAAGTGTGTAGAATAATGTATACATTAGCTTTACAACTTAATGGGGCCATTGATAATACACCAGTAGATCTAAGTGGAATTTGTGAAATAATGACCAGGAAATGGACCGTACACATACCCTGATGTAACACACCAATATCAGGTCTGATGTGACTAGCGCTTTGTTGTGTTCCCTCAGAATATCACGGACGCCATGAAGGCTATCTGCGAGATCCTGACGGCAGATCCCGATGGCGGCCCAGCGAGGATCCCGTTCCAGCTGTGGAAGGATCTCTACACGTACCTGGCTCAGGTCGACGGCGACATCTCACAGGAACACCGCGAGGCCGTCATCTCACATTTAGAGTATGATGTGTAAGTGTGTACAGGCCGCAAAATACATGAAGGAGCAACTTAGCCCATTAATCTTTCCAATGCTGAGGCTACTTTCATCCAAAGCACAAGAATGCAAAAACTTAGAAAACCATCTCAACCCTGCCATGTTGGTCTTCATTGGATAGCTCTCGCCGAGTATTCTCAGATGACTATACCCATGTGCCAGGGTTTCAATCATTTTTCATTTTAGTTGCATCATTTTGTATTGGCCAAATTAGCCACCAGCATCATAAGGGTTAAGTACATGAATGGCAATTTAGCACATTGAGTTTTCCTTTACCTACTAATGCTCTCAGCGACCAAATGCTGCCTGACAATTTTGATCATACAAATCTTGCAGGCTAAAACATGGAGAAATATTTGATAGGGCTCATCTTCAAATATTTTGTAAAGTCCTTCTCAGTTAAAAAATTATTGTTAGAAGTACCATAGTTTCAAACGACAACTTCAAGAGGAAATCTTAAGCATTAATGGGTTAAAAACTATCATCTGATCAGTTCTGTCTTGTTAGTTCAGTCCCCATATCATAAATATTGAAGTCCATTGTTTTTCATAAGTAGCTAAGACAGCTTTTCATAAGACAGCCTAACCCTTCCAGTGCTGAGACTACTTTCGTCCAGAGCACAATGACACAAAGAATTTTTAGAATCATCTTAACCCTCTCATGTTGGTTTTCATTTGAAAGCATTCGTCGAGCACTCTCAGATGTGCCAGGATTTCAGCCAATTTCAGGGTTCAAGTGTAAAGTACTTTTTTGATTTTTTTAAACTAAATATTGCTACAAATAAATGAAATTAATGTATAGATCAAAGTTTTTATTTTATCCCCTTCCTATGTTTGAATAAATACTGTAGAATGGCTAATTTTTCCGTGTGACAATTTTCCCTAATTTCTCCTTTTTGGGTGTTTCCGTTTCTAATATTTCCGAAAAGAGGACATATATTTTTTTTCGTTTTTTAATTTTCCCGTTTTATGTAGACCTTTGATTTTAGTATACCAGAGAGTAAATATTAATGGGAACCTGCATGTGCAGGGCCTTAATTGCAGCAACGCACGTGGCGATGGGACTATAACCAGTCTAGAGAGGTGTCCAGAAAGAGATCAAAGGCGATGTAATCGGTGAAGTTACTGGCACATAGTTGAGCAGAACTCACAGTATGATCAGTGGTCATCCACTGCAATTATCATTGTTCCCCGCCACATCAGCGCTCAGCAAATAGCATAGTCCCATCTCCCGGGGGGATCTAAATTCCAAAAACAGCCCTGTCAGGCTACCTAAAGTTGGATTCAGGTAGTCCCATTAGACTACCTGAATCCTGGGGAAGTTCCTTACTAAAACACTACAAAATGGTAGCGAAAAAAGTGTCGGGACTACCTAAAATGGTGGCGGGACTACCTGATTTTGGGTTCAGGTAGCCCCGCCAGCCTACGTACCTGGTCCTTCTGGGGACTGTCAAGCCCTTGTTGGTAGATTGCAATGAGTGATGACTGCTACCTCTCTGAGTAAACGCTGGTCGGACACTTCAGAGATAAAGCGGGGACAGTCTGTTTAACTAAGGTCAGAATTTCCCGTGTTTATTAAGTCCGGATATGAACTGTATAGATTTT
Source organism: Maea johnstoni (assembly GCA_963942565.1). Taxonomy (NCBI): domain Eukaryota; kingdom Metazoa; phylum Annelida; class Polychaeta; order Spionida; family Magelonidae; genus Maea; species Maea johnstoni. The sequence continues at coordinate 29,183,890 of OZ012693.1, read as the reverse complement.
CCCTGCTTTAATTATTCCCATTTGATAGCATTCGGGAAAAAACGGGAAAATAAAACACACAGAAAATTAGCCATTCTACAGTAGTAGAAATGTGTACAAAGTGAGCACTTACAAGTGGAGGTGTAGTTCCGGTATCTAACCAATTCATGCTTGGATATAGTGGAGATCTCCTTCACACGGGTCATCTGAACCTATGCTACTATTGAAAAGAGTTTTGGAATTGACCATAAAGTTACAAAATATTCGAAGAAAATGTGGTCGGCTTCTTATAACTTTTTCCAAATAACTTTCCAAACATTTTAGGAATTCACGCTTAAATAGTGAGTTATTTTCAAAAGTAGCATTTATAAGTAAGTTATTATTTTGAAAAGTATCACATATTCAAGTGAAAATGATGATGTTCATGCATTGCTTTTCTATCTTTTTATAGGCAGAAGCAAGATGGATTTGTTCAGCCGAGAAACTTCCTCAGTCAAGATTGCCCAAAGTTGTCATAGATCGGTGATTTTCAACTTGCTGCTTTCACCAGCCAACTCATACATGCAGATAACAATTATGAATCATTTGACTTGATGTGAAGTCCACATCATATCTGGGTTTTTATAAGATTAAACCTCCTACCTCTCTGTAGTAGGAGACATTAAAAAGAGGTGGCCTTATCTAATGAATAAAAACAACCCTTAAACATGTATATTGTATGTCAGTAAATACTTCAGTATCGTTTTCTTAAGCTTCGACTGTGAGACTCGCCTTCTATGTTATGTTTAGACTAAGATTAGTCTTTAACTGGTGGTGCAGTGGTGCACTATTTAACTTCTTTTGTACATAACCTAAAACATATTGACATGTGAACATAAATTTGTGATATGGATTCTTGCTTAGAATTCATTTTTAAGTTTCTTTTTACATCCACTTTGGTGGGTCAGGACCAGTTGTTTAGTGCATTTTATTAAACAAAAATACGAATACAGAAACTAAAAGAGTAGATTTTTCTGTACATACTGTAACTCATCTTTCATTGTACTTGAATCTGTGATTGTATAAACAACTAAAAATGCAAAAAACACCTTTGTCTTGTTTTGAATGAGGAACTGGAAGTAAGTAGAATACAGGGGTCTCGGTCTGCACTACTTTCAAGTATATAATGGAGACTTAATTATTTGCAACATTTCCAGCTGGAACTACTTTTGGTTTTATTATCCATATTATTCTAAGAAACAATAATGCATGTCATATTTTAAACATCCTCCTCAATAGGGTGAACTTAATGAGCTTTTAGGTATCCTACCAGTTTTTAGGCCATTCATCATGGCTAGGATTTGCCATGGCCTAGGGGTGAGGATTCCCTGCTTGCAAGTGAGTGGACCTGAGTTTGAATATCTGATGAATATCAATTAGCTGGTTGGCCCGGTATCGATACAAATGGGCAGTGTTGTGAAGGGCTATCTTTTGTGAAAGACTGGTATATTTTTTTATAAGAAGAGGTATTTTTGCGATATAAACAGCCTTTGATCTCATTGCAATATAACCAGAGCTGTTGAAAGTGACGTAAATATCTTATCCCCTCTGCCTATCATTTAGCCCTTATAGTGCTGAGGCTACTTTCATCCAAATCACAAGGATGGATAGATTTTTGAAAAACCATCTAAACCCTGTCGTGTTGGTATTCATTACGTAGCTCTCACTGTGTACTCTCAGATGAGTACCATGTGCCAGGGTTTCAATCATTTTTTTGGCTTATCTGCTTCATTTCGTAAGGGCAAAATTAGCCACCAGCAGCATAAGGGTTAGGAGAATGGAAGGGGACTTCATTGTGGCCCAGTGTTTTCACGACACTTTGATTCAAATGCATGCGCCTTTGATTCTAAGTTCAACGAGGTTAGCATGGAGACTTTATAACTCTCCTGCATTGTGAAAGGCTCGTTGTGGCACCTTTGTAACTGAACTGGAAGATCACATCACAAAGCGAAATATTCACATTTGTTATGTGCTGATATATGTCATGCCCGCTCCGAAGGTGCTTGATATTCACACCAATGCTAAGGTTTGGTGGTTTATAGAGAGATATCAGGGATAATCTACATGGAACTCCATGTTCATGCTAATGCTTAGCATCTTTGGATTATCAAGAAACCAGGAAAAATACAGATGGCACAAAAAAATAAGTTAATACTTAAAAATGCTGCGCAATATTCATATTAGTGCCTAAAATCTTTGGAGTATCAAGAAAAATCATGAATAATCCAGATGGCACAACAATACCAAGTAAATACTGATGCACAATATTCAAAATTTTTCTGGAAATTGCTTTTGTTTGAAAGATATCACTAAATAAATCTGAAAGATTTGGGCTCTATGTTTATATATGGTCTCGGTGAACTAAATGGTGTATCCCTTCGAGTAGTACCATTGCATAGTCCCTATTAAAACTGGGGGTAGGGACGATTGAGGCCTATAAACGGAGATATATACAACTTTATTCAACACATATGTTATTTGTGGAATGGGTTGGGACTGGGCTTTTGTTTTTTGCCCATAAAGTGAAGTTTGTTGCTCGGGCGTATGAATACCAAGCTGGAAGTGATCGAGTTTGTTTGTATGCTGACTCGTTTCTGACTTTGGCCACCAGAGGGCCAATCTGTCACTCTGACCTATGTTGGCCCATAGAAAAAATAATCACGATATGACCCCTAATTTTTTTGGCTTAATTTAAAAGAGGAGAATGTTCTGATCAAAATAATAACAACTTTAGGTGTGAAAGGATGACTAGTTTTGGAGCTAGCCAAGCATTTTTGTCATACCACAGCTGAAATTCACCCGTCAACTTTGGAATTAGTTCACCGAGACCATATAGGTTAACCAGTTTATGTCACGGTCTGAAATGATTAAAACTCTATTTAGCTACTATCTTAGATGGCCATTGAAACTATTTGGTAAAAGAAAAGAAATGATCAGAATCCAGACCATGGCCCTCCTTCAGATATTTTCGGATTATCTTATACTTTATTCCAACGTTATGTTTTAAAATTATCCTATGAGACTTGTGAAGTTGACTATCAGGCTTGAAAAGGTTAAAAAAGATTCATATTGAAAACATTATTATGAGACCTATGTTAATGAATACCAAACCATCAGCATTATGCTTAATTCCCAAGTTATTCTAAAATTATGATGTACAGAATATAATTTCAAGACAAAAATTAAAAGAGGACATTAAAAGCATTTATATTTTTAGTTTTTTTTAAAAGTAAAAATCTATTATCACAAGTCACAATTTAGTTTTATTGGTTTTAAAGGCATTTTAAGTGTGTAGAATAATGTATACATTAGCTTTACAACTTAATGGGGCCATTGATAATACACCAGTAGATCTAAGTGGAATTTGTAAAATAATGACCAGGAAATGAACCGTACACATACCCTGATGTAACACACCAATATCAGGTCTGATGTGACTAGGGCTTTTTTCTGTTCCCTCAGAATATCACGGACGCCATGAAGGCTATCTGCGAGATCCTGACGGCAGATCCCGATGGCGGCCCAGCGAGGATCCCGTTCCAGCTGTGGAAGGATCTCTACACGTACCTGGCTCAGGTCGACGGCGACATCTCACAGGAACACCGCGAGGCCGTCATCTCACATTTAGAGTATGATGTGTAAGTGTGTACAGGCCGCAAAATACATGAAGGAGCAACTTAGCCCATTAATCTTTCCAATGCTGAGGCTACTTTCATCCAAAGCACAAGAATGCAAAAACTTAGAAAACCATCTCAACCCTGCCATGTTGGTCTTCATTGGATAGCTCTCGCCGAGTATTCTCAGATGACTATACCCATGTGCCAGGGTTTCAATCATTTTTCATTTTAGTTGCATCATTTTGTATTGGCCAAATTAGCCACCAGCATCATAAGGGTTAAGTACATGAATGGCAATTTAGCACATTGAGTTTTCCTTTACCTACTAATGCTCTCAGCGACCAAATGCTGCCTGACAATTTTGATCATACAAATCTTGCAGGCTAAAACATGGAGAAATATTTGATAGGGCTCATCTTCAAATATTTTGTAAAGTCCTTCTCAGTTAAAAAATTATTGTTAGAAGTACCATAGTTTCAAACGACAACTTCAAGAGGAAATCTTAAGCATTAATGGGTTAAAAACTATCATCTGATCAGTTCTGTCTTGTTAGTTCAGTCCCCATATCATAAATATTGAAGTCCATTGTTTTTCATAAGTAGCTAAGACAGCTTTTCATAAGACAGCCTAACCCTTCCAGTGCTGAGACTACTTTCGTCCAGAGCACAATGACACAAAGAATTTTTAGAATCATCTTAACCCTCTCATGTTGGTTTTCATTTGAAAGCATTCGTCGAGCACTCTCAGATGTGCCAGGATTTCAGCCAATTTCAGGGTTCAAGTGTAAAGTACTTTTTTGATTTTTTTAAACTAAATATTGCTACAAATAAATGAAATTAATGTATAGATCAAAGTTTTTATTTTATCCCCTTCCTATGTTTGAATAAATACTGTAGAATGGCTAATTTTTCCGTGTGACAATTTTCCCTAATTTCTCCTTTTTGGGTGTTTCCGTTTCTAATATTTCCGAAAAGAGGACATATATTTTTTTTCGTTTTTTAATTTTCCCGTTTTATGTAGACCTTTGATTTTAGTATACCAGAGAGTAAATATTAATGGGAACCTGCATGTGCAGGGCCTTAATTGCAGCAACGCACGTGGCGATGGGACTATAACCAGTCTAGAGAGGTGTCCAGAAAGAGATCAAAGGCGATGTAATCGGTGAAGTTACTGGCACATAGTTGAGCAGAACTCACAGTATGATCAGTGGTCATCCACTGCAATTATCATTGTTCCCCGCCACATCAGCGCTCAGCAAATAGCATAGTCCCATCTCCCGGGGGGATCTAAATTCCAAAAACAGCCCTGTCAGGCTACCTAAAGTTGGATTCAGGTAGTCCCATTAGACTACCTGAATCCTGGGGAAGTTCCTTACTAAAACACTACAAAATGGTAGCGAAAAAAGTGTCGGGACTACCTAAAATGGTGGCGGGACTACCTGATTTTGGGTTCAGGTAGCCCCGCCAGCCTACGTACCTGGTCCTTCTGGGGACTGTCAAGCCCTTGTTGGTAGATTGCAATGAGTGATGACTGCTACCTCTCTGAGTAAACGCTGGTCGGACACTTCAGAGATAAAGCGGGGACAGTCTGTTTAACTAAGGTCAGAATTTCCCGTGTTTATTAAGTCCGGATATGAACTGTATAGATTTTCCCTGCTTTAATTATTCCCATTTGATAGCATTCGGGAAAAAACGGGAAAATAAAACACACAGAAAATTAGCCATTCTACAGTAGTAGAAATGTGTACAAAGTGAGCACTTACAAGTGGAGGTGTAGTTCCGGTATCTAACCAATTCATGCTTGGATATAGTGGAGATCTCCTTCACACGGGTCATCTGAACCTATGCTACTATTGAAAAGAGTTTTGGAATTGACCATAAAGTTACAAAATATTCGAAGAAAATGTGGTCGGCTTCTTATAACTTTTTCCAAATAACTTTCCAAACATTTTAGGAATTCACGCTTAAATAGTGAGTTATTTTCAAAAGTAGCATTTATAAGTAAGTTATTATTTTGAAAAGTATCACATATTCAAGTGAAAATGATGATGTTCATGCATTGCTTTTCTATCTTTTTATAGGCAGAAGCAAGATGGATTTGTTCAGCCGAGAAACTTCCTCAGTCAAGATTGCCCAAAGTTGTCATAGATCGGTGATTTTCAACTTGCTGCTTTCACCAGCCAACTCATACATGCAGATAACAATTATGAATCATTTGACTTGATGTGAAGTCCACATCCTATCTGGGTTTTTATAAGATTAAACCTCCTACCTCTCTGTAGTAGGAGACATTAAAAAGAGGTGGCCTTATCTAACGAATAAAAACAACCCTTAAACATGTATATTGTATGTCAGTAAATACTTCAGTATCGTTTTCTTAAGCTTCGACTGTGAGACTCGCCTTCTGTGTTATGTTTAGACTAAGATTAGTCTTTAACTGGTGGTGCGTGCGGTGGTGCACTATTTAACTTCTTTTGTACATAACCTAAAACATATTGACATGTGAACATAAATTTGTGATATGGATTCTTGCTTAGAATTCATTTTTAAGTTTCTTTTTACATCCATTTTGGTGGGTCAGGACCAGTTGTTTAGTGCATTTTATTAAACAAAAATACGAATACAGAGACTAAAAGAGTAGATTTTTCTGTACATATTGTAACTCAACTTTCATTGTACTTGAATCTGTGATTGTATAAAGCAACTAAAAATGCAAAAAAACACCTTTGTCTTGTTTTGAATGAGGAACTGGAAGTAAGTAGAATACAGGGGTCTCGGTCTGCACTACTTTCAAGTATATAATGGAGACTTAATTATTTGCAACATTTCCAGCTGGAACTACTTTTGGTTTTATTATCCATATTTTTCTTAGAAACAATAATGCATGTCATATTTTAACCCTTGTGATGCCGAGTCCACTCTTTTGCCTTTGGCATGATATCACAAAAAATATTTGACATTTTTAAAAACCCTGTTATGTTGGTATTCATTGGAAAGCCCTTGCAGAGCACTATCAGATGAGTACCCATGTGTGAGGGTTCCGGTCGTTTTTCAACTTTTTTTTCAAATTATTTTGTTTTGTCCAAATCAGCCACCAGCAACACAAGGGTTAAACATCCTCCTCAATAGGGTGAACTTAATAAGTTTTTAGGTATCCTACCAGTTTTTACTTGGCCATTCATCATGGCTAGGATTTGCCATGGCCTAGGGGTGAGGATACCCTGCTTGCAAGTGAGTGGACCTGAGTTTGAATATCTGATGAATATCAATTAGCTGGTTGGCCCGGTATCGATACAAATGGGCAGTGTTCTGAAGGGCTATCTTTTGTGAAAGACTGGTATATTTTTTTTATAAGAAGAGGTATTTTTGCGATATAAACAGCCTTTGATCTCATTACAATATAACCAGAGCTGTTGAAAGTGACGTAAATATCTTATCCCCTCCGCCTATCATTTAGCCCTTATAGTGCTGAGCCTACTTTCATCCAAATCACAAGGATGGATAGATTTTTGAAAAACCATCTAAACCCTGTCGTGTTGGTATTCATTGGGTAGCTCTCACTGTGTACTCTCAGATGAGTACCATGTGCCAGGGTTTCAATCATTTTTTAGCTTACCTGCTTCATTTCGTATGGGCAAAATTAGCCACCAGCAGCATAAGGGTTAGGAGAATGGAAGGGGACTTCATCGTGGCCCAGTGTTTTCACGACACTTTGATTCAAATGCATGCGCCTTTGATTCTAAGTTCAACAAGGTTAGCATGGAGACTTTATAACTCTCCTGCATTGTGAAAGGCTCATTGTTGCACCTTTGTAACTGAACTGGAAGATCACATCACAAAGCGAAATATTCACATTTGTTACGTGCTGATATGTCATGCCTGCTCCGAAGGTGCTTGATATTCACACCAATGCTAAGGTTCGGTGGTTTATAGAGAGATATCAGGGATAATCTACATGGAACTCCATGTTCATGCTAATGCTTAGCATCTTTGGATTATCAAGAAACCAGGAAAAATATAGATGGCACAAAAAAAAAATTAATACTTAAAAATGATGCACAATATTCATATTAGTGCTTAAAATCTTTGGAGTATCAAGGAAAATCATGAATAATCCAGATGGCATAACAATACCAAGTAAATACTGATGCACAATATTCATGTTAATGCTTAAAATCTCTGGTGTAACAAGAAAAATCATGAATGATCCAGATGGCACACACTATTCAAGTCAATGCTTAAAAATGATGCAAACTATTCATGTTAATGATTAAAATCTTTGGAGTATCTAGAAACATGAATAATCCAGATGGCACACAATATCCAAGTTAATGCTTAAAAATGATGCACAATATTCATGCAAATGCTTAGAGTATTGGGAGTATCAAGAAACAAAATTAATCTAGATGGCACCTGAGAGAAGTAGACAGGGAGTGGGCACTGGTCATGAATCATCAAATTTCGCTGCCTCTCACTATCTGACCTAGATAGGATGACATCCCCCAGCCAGCCAGTGCATGCTTACTGCACAGATCACGTGACCAATACAACCCCAGGCTACAGCGCGTAACCCGAGGCGCAGATGCCGTAGAGGCTAGCATGCAGTACCTATATGGTTGCGGATCAAGGGGATGTATTTCTCTGATGGCACACAATATCCAAGTTAATGCTTTCAAACGATGTACACTATTCATGTTAATACTTTGAATCTTTTGGAGTATCAGAAATTATCAAGAATGATTCAAATGATACATGATATTCATATTTCCTCATTTTCATCTTGAATATAATTATAGTCTTACAATTATTATCTAAATACATGGATATTGATATCAAAGCAACAGTTTGAAAGGAAACTTTAAACTGCATTTGGATTGAAACACCCATCTTCAAATATTTTCAAAATATTACCCTATATTATGAATTATTCTTAAAGCTGTTGGAACATGTGTAAACAGCCTGACTATTTTGGTTAAATCTTTCCATAAAATGCATAGTTAAGAATATATTTGAAAGGTAATTGTTAATCTGAAAACTACCTACTAATAATCTTCAAACATTTCGTGAAACCATTCTCAATTCTAAAGTTATTGTCATAAGTATCACTGATCCAGATGACAATGGACATGGAAAGGTTAATTCTCAGAGGGTGTCCAAGTATAGAAATCCAGGAGCACAAACAACCAGCTTTGGATCAGGAATTCAGTGGCCAACTGGCTTAAAAAGCTGTCACTAGGACTCTATGAGGCACCCGGGGGGGGGGGGGGGGGGGGGGGGGGGGGGGGGGGGGGGGGGGCACTTGGGTATTTAGGGGGTGCATACGTTCGTTATCAAAATTAAAAAATACCCTAAAGCACTGATTTCTGGCCAAAAAAGCACCCTTATTTTAATAAAACGCTGATTTTTTCCACTAAATAAACACCCCTTCTTTTATCAAAACACTGACATTGGATGAACGGGAACACGTATTTTAACTTAAGATTTTATAATCCTCTGCTTGTTTAGCGGCAGCAAGTGGCGGCAGCAAACTCGGAAGCCCTGAGTCACTTCGGGAGTCACTCGGCGTCAGAGCCGCGTATATTTCGTGGATTGTAAGGGGATTTTGACCCCCATACTTCGTACCTGGGTACAAAAAAGTACCCTTCTTTTACAAAATCGCGGACATGCGGAGGTCTTAAAAAAAGACCCCTTCTTCCGCGAAATACGTAACGAAGGTGCGGCCCCCCTCTGTACCTGAGTGCCCCCCCCCCCCGGGATGAGGCACCACTATGTACTATAATCCTTGAAATCAGAAATAAATTCCAGGTCCAATGAATAGACACTACACTTTTATAAAGTTGACATATCTGCAAGGACTTTCCCCCTTCACCATTGCCCTCCCCACCCCCTTTAACCCGTCCAAAGCACAAGGACACAAAGATCTTAAAAACCCATTCAAACCCTGTCATGTTGGTATTCATAAGAAAGCTCTCGCTGAGTACTCTCAGAAGAGTACCCATATGCCAGGGTTTCAGTCATCTTTCAGATTTTTAAAAATCATTTTGTATTGGCCAAATTAGCGACCAGCAGCATAAGGGTTAAGTGTGGCTGAAATGGACTGCCAAAACGAATCAAATCACACATGCATGAATAAGTCAACATGCATTCTTCTATATCTGGCTGAATGATAGTGACGAATACAGGTGTAATTGTTTTCGCCATGTTGAATTGTTTTGATTGTAAGTAGAATGTTTTTTTAGTCAGGTTGAATGTTTTTTCAAAAGTTGAACTACTGGTCATGTGGCATTCCATAGTAGCACGCTTGGGCGCCAATGAGACAGTTGGAGACCCTGATTCTGCCTCTGCACTGTATTCTCCCACACCTTCCATAGCCTGACAAGTCCATTGTAGATGCAAGGCATCTATTAGAAATTTGCCGGGGCAAGTTATTCATTGAAAGAGAAAAGAACTATATGGAAATTAAAAGATTATCATAGGATAGTCTCATACTCCTATCTTTTGTCAATTAAAGGGTGGATATATTGTTAGTTGCTATTAATGTGTTGGCATCTAGTGTGGTTTTGAATTTCTGTGCCTTAGATAATTTGGCTACAGGGTATAGGACTCTATTTGGATACTTCCATTTTTGGAAATTTTAGTAGTAGAAGTTATTTACTAAGGTCTGAAATTGTTTGAAGCAGGGGCTTTAAGACACGAGACAAAGTATATAGATAACAATATATGTTTTATTGAAAAAATATATATCAGCAATATCCAAATTAGATCATATCCAAAAAGAACATTATGTAACGTAAACAACCATTTCCTGGCACTGCATAGTCACAAATGAAATGTACTACAAATAAAGGTGTCAGCTAAACTCAATAGAAAAAAGGAAGTAGTTCAGGAAAATGTGAGCATTAACATATTAAATCATGATATAAAAAATAAATCTAAATCATAACCTCTCTAAGGTAGTGGATAGAGAGATGATTATACAAAATATGTGCATTTCAATAGCCCACCTAAGTCCACATATTTATTTTCATACTATTGATATAGTTTTATATAATTCAGTAAGTTTGCCCTAAATGCCTTTACCTGTAGACTTGGCAAACTTCAAGAATTGCAATATTGCAGGAATTATATTCCTGTGAATGATATCACTTTGGGACTTGTAATATGCCCAACACAAAAAAACACACTAAAGAATGCCCTTACACAAGAGCACATTATAACATGAGAATGGTAAAACAAAACCTAAATCATTACATTGAGGTCTTCAAAAGAAATAAATCTAAATCATAACCTCTCTAAGGTTATGGACAAGGAGATGATTATAGAAAATATGTGCATTTCAATAGCCCATCTAAGTCCACATATCTATTTTCATACTATGGTTATAGTTTTATATAATTCATTAAGTTTGCCCTAAATGTCTTTACCTGAAGACTGAGCAAACTTAAAAATATGCAATATTGCAAGAATTAAATTCCTGTGAAGGATATCACAATATGCCCAACACAAAAAGAAACTATAATGCCCTTAGACACGAACGCATGATAACCGAAAACAAAATATAAATCATTCGTGATTTGAGTTCTTCAAAAGAAAACAAATATATTTTGTACTCTCTAGTGGTTAATTTTAAACCCTTGGTTGCAGTAATAAACTGTAAAATAGAAACATATCCAGGTCAGTTCAAGCAGCTAAGTAACAGAATATTTATAATTTAAACAGAAAGACCTCAAATCTTACAGTCAAGTATGTCTACAGTCCTCCTAATGTGGAATGTTCTGTGAAATTAATACCAGGCATTTACCTGTGAAAGATTTGATAGCTAATTGTATACAGAACTAGAATAAACCCTACATGGGTATTGCAACTGTATTGTTTTACATGTTTCAATGTTTTGCATTTATATTTGTAATGAAAATAAATGAACAATGGATTATCCATAGTTCTTAAAAATATATTTTTAAAAAACCTCAAAACTTGGAGATGTCTTATATTGACAGCCCTAAAAGCATTAACTCAAGTAGAAGTAACTAGAACCTATAGCCTTTTTTTTGGCACTTTGCACAATAAATATCGTCTTTCTCTTTATATTTGGTCATCGCTGTCAGATCCATCTGCAGCTCTTTTTGGGACTATCTTAAGAAGTCTGTCATTATGCAGCAGGAGTTTGCCTTGGACCTTTCCTGCAGGTGGCAATTGGGCTGCAATTGCATCTTCCAATGTCTCACTGTTGTGGGTATCAATATCATCTATGTTGAAAAGCATTGCAATATCGTTCTTCCATACTGTTATGCTCTTTGTACACGTGGGAAGCTTGAATGAAAGTTCACAGTGTGCCCATGTTAATGGTTCTGGTATTTTGGATAGGCACGACGGACATTTCTTCTTATCGTCCAATTTTTTGTGACGACAGGCTGAAATCAAAAGGGGAACAAATTTAATGCATTAGTAAATATAATGTATTGAAAAACAATTGTAGTAGGCAAAAATTGGGTCATTAATTGACCACTTAAGTCATATACCTATTGGTACAAAAAGAGGGATAGGGCTGAAAAGTTAATAGCCAGAAAGGTCTTTTTGCCATGCCCATTAAATCCGCACATTCTCTAAATATGCAAATGTATACATTAATTCTAATGTAACATAGTTGTGGTATATTTATCTGCTTATGAATCATATCAATTCATATCAAGTGTATTTAAGTTGTAGAACAATTTTAGTAACATGTGAAGATATTTCATGCTTAATTAGTATTGAAATGTGTCACATGTTATTTATACTTTTTTTAAAATGAAACATACAATATATGTATATGTGATATGTATCTAAATAGACGAAGAACATGTCTAAACTGAGAAAATATGTTATCATATTAAAAAGAACAAAGATTTATATCTTTTGTTTTAACATACATTTTTAAAGATATTTACCTATCTTTGGGCATCCTGCATATACGTTTGCATACTTGACTGTGGTAACCTCAAACTTCAAGAGGTCTTCCTCATCTTTGAAATCATCATCCTGTACACTCTCGGTAGTTGATAATGAACTGAAGAATGCATCAGTGAAGTGCTGAAAAATAATATAATGCAATGAAGAAAATGAATAGTTTCTTGATTCCTAAACTATAAACTTACTAAATCAACTTTCTTTGATGGCTATGAACTTATTTCTTTTTATCTAAATTCATTTAAAGCAAAATCGTTATTATGTCGGTTATAGCAAGAAGGTTTTTACCAGAGAAACCCAACTTTCATCAGGGATTCACTCGGATGGAAGTCCAAATAATAAGGCTATCATCTAAATGATGGAAATAAGTTTATCGTTACTTCTTTGCTGTTTAGGTCTGAATCATTACTACCCATTTTTGTTTATGTAAGAGCATGAGGTGTAATCAACATCTGCTTCTGGCAACCCTCTCACTTACTTGAGGTGGGGTTGAAAGCCTATTATATGAAAGCACATAAAACAATTTTTAGCAACCAATAGCTTAAATTGATTTGTCTTTACCAAAGCCCTGCAAATCTGCAATATGGTGGCAGGATGTAAAACACATTTCATCATCATATAATATTCAAAGTAATTACCTCTATTTGGCTTTGAGGTCTTGAGCCTAACGACTGTGCTGGTGGTGCGTTGTCATAGCGAGAGTACTTGGGGCGGAAAGCATAAACATATGTAATTCGTATGACATCGTGTACAGCAGGTGGAGTTAGAGCTTCCTTCCCAAAGATGGCGATCTTGACTGGGACTTGCTGCGGTGCATCAATTAGGGAGAGAAACCTGAGTGTAAATTGGCCATTGCTTCTGTTCCTCAAAGGTGACACCTGTAAATACAAAAAAAATAAAGATATATACCAGAGTCATATTATATTTTGAGACATTTCAAAACTTAGTTTAACAGGTTCTTAAAATTGTGGAGTTCTTGAATGAACACCATTTATTTAATTACATATAACAGTGTATCACTTTAATACATGGTTAATCACTTTGTGATTGCGCCCACTTCTAGAATTGTAAATGTATGCTACTTTTAATAGCGCTTGCTGCTTCCATGAAATATCATGCTGTATGCACACAAACACAACCCTGACATATTATTAAGGCTATAGGACAACCAGCAAGAAAGAGGACAGACATCAAGAGGAAACTAACAGCACAGGTTTCGCTAAGGGGGATGCCATTCCTCATTACTTACCCTAACGGTCATGCATGGTAGACATATTAATTTTATCTATTTATCTAGATAAAGATATGTAATCAATCTTTTACATTGTTAAATCTATTACCTAAATACTATTTTAAATGGAGAATTGGAAAATATCACTATTTAGAGGAATGTTATTTTTTCTAAAATGTAGAATCTGACAAATTGCAATTACCTACACATAAATAATTTTAAATAACATGCTGAGAGAATTTGATAATTCACTTAAAAGTATAGTATGCAAGGACTTAAGTTATTACTGACCTGTATGACTTTCCCCTGAACAGTGGAAGAGGCTGGTGAACACAAAGCGTCATTCAATGATCGATTCATGTTGTCTTCTTTGGTTTTTGCTGGGAAAGTTGGTTTATCACTGTGTTTTACAGGTCCACATCGCTCCACAGAACTGCCCTTTACAATCCAAAAGTACTCTTCACCGGATTTCCTTACAACCTGAAAATAAGATGAAAATAGGCTGAACATCAGGCAGGCTACAGAATATTGTGTTGGGATATTATAATTTTTTGATTTGTTTTATCAATCAGTGAATAAAAATTAAAATGCTGTACTCTAATTATAAGTAGATTTATTTCAAATTACTTAATGCACTCGAGTGGTCATAGTCAACTAAGAATGTTCATCCTAGTCTCCACAAGCCCTGGCGGTTTTATCATGCACGTTCGAAGAGGCGGAGGTCTGAATGCTGCCATGAGCCAGTACCCCTTATATCCTAAGATATCTACCTCCCCGCGTTACACAATGCATCCTGTGGGGGGAGACGGACCCTTGAAATGTACAAGGGAGACATTCACAAGTCTTGCCTAAGGACAAGGCAACTTACAGACGCGACCATGAGTCAAATAGAATGAAACAAAAGTACTTATTCTAATTAAAATATTGACTTCTTGAAATGGACGATGGCAATCTGAAAATCCTAAGGCCAGTGGTCTCTTAGTATTTTTAACTTAAGTATGACCCCTGATCATACCTCTGGATAACAAAAATACACAAAAAATACACAGCTCAGTACATAAAATAGTTGACTTCTTGTAAGATCATAAGGATCTTGGATGAAGAAAAGAAGGAAATTTAGTTTGGTCATCTAAGTAAGGATATATCTCTCTGCCACACAAGCATAAATCCTTGGTATTTAGTCCAATCCTACCACCAAATACACTATATTATTCATTAAAACCATAGATATACATATTAAAAGATACATCTTAATGAGTGAATACGCTGAGATAATCAATTCAACAATGAATAACATGAATCTGAAGGTTTGACTTGCATTGTGTTTAGAAACTAACAGAAGTATTGAATAAAACTAATACTGAATGCTTGGTGGAAGATCCAAAGACTGTGTATTTAAGCAGGAGCAGGTCAATATAAACCTGGCACAGCATATTATACTCAATAACATTTAAATATTCAAATTATAATATTCTCCTTGTGAACATACTTATTTTCATTGCTTACCTGCTTGAAATGGTAACTTGCGCCCACTCGTAGGGCCTTGTCCAAATGGAGTTGGTAGCATCGTAATTTTACCACTGTGTCATCTTGTGCAGCATTAAGCGTAAAGTACCGACTTGGTACACCTGCCTTTGTATTCGTAGTTTGGATTGGAAGGAGATCCGATAAATGGCCATAGAAGGAAACGAGAGTATTTGTTTCAGCAGTACTGGCTTGAAGAATGGAGGACCTGTAAAGAATATTGTAATGGTCAGTTATACATACAATGTAGACATAATGTATTAAACGAGAAAATATTTGTACATGCAATGTATGATCTTATAGTCAGTAAATTCTTTTAGTTAAGCGAGTTATTTGCATTGTCATCCAAAGCACGTAATCGAGCATATTCTAATATAACATCATCTCTGGGTTGGAATGTTCGTGAATTAAAATGTATTAAATGTAAACCTTGTAAAGAGGTAACACGACTTAAAGCTACATAAGCCATGCCTGGTTCAAAAACAGAATTGCCAATATCAATTACGATATTATCAAGTGTCATTCCTTGAACTTTATGAATGGTACATGCCCAGCATTGAATAAGTGGTATAGCAGAACGAACTATTGAACGACCATTATAAAGGAATGTATGTTGCATAAAACCTATTGGGATGGGTTCATGTGAGTGCATTTGTGTATTGATATGACCAACAGAGGGATCATCAAAAAGGACTAGAACTGCAGATATTTTATTGTTTGTGAATTGAAATGAGTGAACGGAACCCATAGCACCATTAACAAGACCATGTGTAGTCATAACATTACGGATAAGCATTACACGAGAACTTATTGAGAGCTGAATAGTATTTGGCAAATTGCCAGCATCATGATCATTCGTTGGTATTAATGATAGTGGAACATCTGCTCCTGGTGTATGGTCTTTACTGCTAAAATAATGTATTGCTTTAAGGGTATGTCCATTTATGTTTAAGGACTGTTGGCGCAAGAGATTATAAGCATCCACATCTTTACGGGTAGGAAATAAATGGAGAGCAGACGGTATGTCAGAGTTGTTTATGTCAATTAATCGTGATTTCAATATCTCACAATCTCGTGGAAGTAATGCACCTATTCTTGCTCTGTTAAGAAGACGTACAAAGGAGTTATCTTGGCACTGACGTTTGTTTTCTTTCAGTAAGGCAGGTTTGAATAAATGCCATAGTATAGTATTGGAAAAAACTTGTTTTCCTAAAACAGGGCGTAATTGGTAGAGATCACCTAGAACAATCATATTGAAGCCACCAAAGGCTTGATCGTTACCAGAAATTTCATTTAGTCTACGACTTATGATAGATAGCATCTGCGAAGATACCATACTGATCTCATCTATAATCAGAGTATGAACACCATGGAATACTTCTCGACGTGTCTGTAACATATATGGTAGGAGGGGTTCATACTGGATATATCTGGATACAGGTATATTGAGTAAAGAGTGTACAGTTTGCCCATGAACATTACGTGCAGCTGTGCCTGTTGGTGCACATATGAGAACAGGTGAGAATCCAGATATTTCTGCATGATTATGTTGTAGATAGGCTATAATGATATTAATGAGGAAACTTTTACCGACTCCACCTCCTCCACTTATAAATAGGTAAAAAGCTTCATTCTTATTGTGATTGTAGTGATTGCATACAAGAGAAAATGCTTTTTGTTGGGAAATGGTAAGTGATTGTATTGAACGATTTAATTCAGAGCGAGAGAGTCTGCAAGAGGGTAAGTCATGGTTTACATAAATGTCATCATTTGGACTGGAGAAAATTCTAGATACCTCATTGGGTATTTCAATAAAAGAATTTTGTTGTCCAGTACTTGTATATATCATAGCACTTGTTGAATTGTTTTCATTCTCTAGATCATTTGAGTTATCTGCAATTAATGCTTGTTCTTCTTCTTGTATGAGTCTAATTCTACGCATGGCATTATCAATATCATCAGAAAATGAAAAGTGAGTGTGATTGACTGTTCTATCTAGAATATTTTCCTTCCTTATGAATGCTTCTTGATATGATTGAAAAGGTGATAGTATTCCTGATTCTGTGCGATGTGGTAGTAAGAGTATTAACAATGTATAATAGTATTCCTCTGTGTGTACAGCAGTATTTGGGTATCTGATTATAAGCGGGGTGTTTCTCTTTCTAAACCATAAGTTATGCTCTCTAATATAAATGTGTGCGTTTCTGTTGGATGTAGATTGTGAACACCTTTGATACCAGGATGCAAAGTAGTAAAGGCATATTTGTTCTAACGATTCTGGACGTGCTCTGTAATAGTCTAAGATGTTAGTATAAAAGATATCTGTAGAATCTTCATCTAATAAAAGAAGTTGGGCTTTTGGCTTTAACATTTTGTATCTTTTGTCTGGTGTGCGCACATTTAAATAAAGTATTTCACGTGAAGTCTGAATCATTTGCAATTGGCTTAATTTATATGCAGCCTCTTGTGAACTCATACGACGATGACGTAGCACTGTTGTTCCTATTTGCCATAATCTCTGATATGATGAAAGTTCAGGCTGTTGTCCAAATGTATTTTGAATAAGATTGCCCAATGCATGGCGCAAGTCATCAGGCTCACTTTTGCAAATGTATGAACAGATATAATAAGCAACACTTTGTGCATCATTAACTAACTGTATATCCATATTTGATCGAAAGTGTCTTAGCAAGGTCGGATTATATGCATTAATGAACTGCGAGTTTTGATTCCGGTATACTTCATAAAATTTGCCTTGTCTATGAATGATATTATTGTTTGAAAATATTTGAGTTCTACTGCAAGGAGGACGTGGAAAATTAAATCTACATCTTGCGTTCACATTTGGTGTGCAATAATTTGTGTGCTTATGTGTTTGTAAAGATTTAACAAGATTATGTAACTCAGGATCAACAGTTTCATCTGGAATATTTGTATGTATGACTTGATTAATATATTCTATTAGAATTGGGGTTGTGTCATTTGTTATCGCTTGTGGAATATCCTTTATCCAGAAAAACATATGGTAATGAGCACTGCCTCTATTCTGAAATTCTACTCTAACGAAATAATCTTGAACAGAGCCTAACGGCGATTGAGGACCTTTAATGACGTATTTTAAGAGTGCTTTAAATCTACGTTCAAAATGTGTAGCTGTAATCAGTGGGTCAGAACACATACTTTCACGAAAATCAGATCTTTTAGCAGCATCTTCATACGTAATATTTTCTAGGAACATGCCTAATTCCGGCCAGTGAACATCATCAGCCGATAAAGTGACAAAAAGAGTAGGAGGACCAAGCGTTCGTAACATGGCTAACAGATTATTTAAGCTATTTCGAAAGTAAGCTACTGTTCCTCGTATGTGCTTCATAAACATGTAACTATTACGGAGAATAAATGGATCTTGAGGTTGATTTCTAACGAACCCTGCTGTAATAGGTGTAGACAAGCCTGACTGACTTAAAGGATTCATTCTGAGGTAGGTCCGTATTTCAGATTTTAGTTGCATTATATCAAATGATGCAGCAGCATGCAGCAAGTACATCATATCTTTACGCCAGTTGCTCAGTTTGTTATATAATCTACACCTAAAGTACATAGAGAGTGATATCTTTTGAGGACGAATATGTTTAAATCCATATTTTCCATATGGAAATAACCATGGAAAAGCAGATTCTTCTCCAAAGTTTTTCTCATATATTGATACAGGTGAGGATAATGATCTTGGAATAGTGATGGTATGCAGTGGTGTGTTATTATTTTGTGAATTAGGCAATGGATAATCAACTGGTATAAGTGAGTCTTCCTCTAGAGAAGAAACACTACGAATTGTAGGCTGTGACACATTTGGCTGAGTAGTACTGTTAATAGGAAAATCATTTGAAATTTGTATGAGTTCATACAAGTGATTGTTTCTTTTCAACCAACTAAATGCTTGCCAGATCAAATGGGGTTTTACCAGGTATTGGGTGGATGCTGGAGTTGGATTTGCAGCTTCAAAATGTATTGCACAAACATGATGATCTAGTGAAAGTGAGATTTGTGAAGTTACGGCAGATATGTCTACAGGCAAATTTAGTACAAGACCTTTTTCTGCATATTGCCCTCCAGGGAGAATAATAACTGTGAAGAATACTTGAATGAGAGATAAAAGACGGCGTTCAATCTTATTTAGGCAAAGTAATTCAGGTGGAGGTTTGTCAATGTGGAGTTGGTTACTAACTGTAGCAATAGCTGGTACTTGACCTTTCTTAATTGAATTATAACAGGTTGAACAAAGAAGAGGTGATGCAGTTATATTGATTTCTTCAGGAACTTTGTCTAAATTTTTCGGTAATTTGCGACACTGGTTTGGGAAAAGGAATCTTTCACAACAGGCACACCATCTATTTGGTGTGACACGGATAGCACTTTCATAAATTGTATTATGAAATGGTAAGGACATTGGATCATGGGAGTTTTCTTCAACAGAAATATCAGCAATTAATTGTTCATTACCATGGCTTAACAACTGATTTTCATCTACATTAATAGTATTTGAAGTACCTGTATTATTATTTTCTTCAAGGAGTCCATCTAGCTGGCATGAGGTTTTGCGATTTTTCGTTCTTTGCTTTTTGTGGACATTGCGATTTTTCGTTCTTTGCTTTTTGTGGACATTTTGTCCTAATGTATATGTGTGGTCATGACTTAGATTATTCAAGAGAACATATCTTGGAATACCATAGGAGTGATTATGATCATGAGGTAGTTGACTAGACATATAAGAACTAAAAGGTATCATATATGTATGATTAATTATGGAGATCTCAGATCCCATTTGATCAAGGGTATTTGAATTTGGAATGGAGTGAACCTGTGTCCTACTAGAAGAGTTACACGCAGAAGTTGGATTTGAAGGAACACTCTGATCACATGGTTGAGTTTCCATATCTGTGACACAGTTGGCATTATCAGTAATGATTGCTGTTGGTATGTCATTAGTTGGCATAGTATTTACTGGTTGAGAACTTGGCCTGTTTGAGAATTGTGTTTGAATATTTGTTTCCACAGTAGTTGGTGTTGATCTTGTTTCAGATGTGATAGTAAAGGGGGTCAATTCAAATTGACAACTTGGATATCTCTTTTTTAAGTGCAATATTAAGTCTTCTAATTTGTGAAATGTGAGCAGAACAGCACTACCTTCAGAGTCAGGATATCCATAACAATTCCTTGCATGAGAATCATATATATAATACACTGATTCAGAAGTTACAAGTGCAACTGTTTCTGCATTGAATGTTGCAAGTGCAGACTGAGAAAGGCTGAGTGACTGGTGTACTGCAGTCTCTAGTGACAGTGAACCAACATCTGTTTGGGTCTCTCGTCCAACAATTCCATAAAAAGTATTCAAGTTGTTTGTGTGATATGGTCTTCCTAATACATGGACTATATGAGGTACTTCATCATGACCAAATACATGTGTGTGATCACCACCATAATTTGAATCCACTATGCCTGTATACAAATCATCTCCTGCATATAATACACGGTCTACTGAGCTGGATGTCCACTCTGATGGACTCAGAATGAAAGAGGCAAATATCAATGCAGTGAATGCAATGATAGTGCACTGTGCACCACCATTGCTCCTTATATTTGCTTGATGTCTAGTCCCTTGGACTGCCATGACTACAAATTAATTTAAAAATTACACCTAAGTTTGCAAACAGGGATAGTATTAGGTTTAACTTAAATTAAATGTCTTAGCAATTTAAGAAACCAGAAACTGTGCTATGGAGTGTAAAAAGTATTAAAGAAATGGACTGGATACTGTACTTGTCACAAAGGAATTAGACCTGAACACCTTGGCTTACTAGTTGACCATGTGCTCAACCAGACAGGATATGAAATTGCTATAAAACTGCTCAAAAAAGGCCTCTTGACTTTTTTGTTTCCCTAAAATCAGTTAGATGCTACTTCAATTATCTACCTAACAGAATATATATATTTTGGCAATATAAGAGACCGGAAACTGAAATGTATTGAAGAAATGGACTGGATAATGTACTTGTCACAAAGGAGTTAGACCAGAACACCTGACTAGTTGACCATGTGCTCAGCCAGACAGGAGTTGACCATGTGCTCAGCCAGACAGGATATGAAATTGCTATAAAACTGCTCAAAAAAAGGCCTATTGACTTTTTTGTTTCACTAAAATCAGTTAAATGCTACTTCAGTTATCTACCTAACAGAATATATATATTTATTTTAATAATAGAGGTGTGATATTTAGAAAAACTCACGAGGCCATTTTTTGTGCTGCTGTATGCTCCGCGCTTGGGTCGAGAAAGGGAGATGGCGCAACTCTTTCTCAGGAATACTAGCATGTTTATACGGCCAGTTTTAAAGTGGCTCTTATTTTAACTGTTTGAGCTACAAAGTAAATATCTAAATACACAAAGACATCATGGATTTTTTGTATCAAATACATTTATTTTCAATATTTCAAAATAAGCAGGGTGATGTTTTCTATAAATATAAATATGACCAGCCATTCAAAAAATGATCGCGGTCGTAGCAAGATTGCTTATTTGTCAGACGAATGATGTTCCTCTTTTAAAACGTTAGAAATATTTACCGTTTGGAGAGGCTCTACCCTCAAATTCCTATGAACATTTTGACTAACTGAAACGTCCATGAAGCAACGTTTAGTACGTTGGATACACTGAACGCAACCATACAAACTGCGAGTTCACAGTCTCACGGACTCGGTAGCTTCGGGAAGAGCAGCATTACAAGGTAAAACAAGAGCAGCATTACAAGGTAAAACATAATACTTTATTATTTCTAAACATTAAGATGAAGTTCTCTTGCACTTTATTCGCAGAATATGTTTTAAAGATTACGCGTGGTGGAGTTAGAACGAGATTACCCACAGTGCTCTGTGGTTTCAAAATGGCGCAGACCGTGTCTAAAATTTTTAAGCTCTTCTAGAATGCCGGGGCCTGAGGGCCCCGGCAATGAAACCAGTCGGTCAACCTAAACAACCAGGCTGCGCCGAATAGCACAAAGTTTCGTTCTGCGCATGTTGGTGCGCAGCATTCTCTGTAATTTAAACGATAATAGAGCCCTCCTTGGTATTTTTATCCCAGTGACGTCACACTGAGGCCAAATTCGAGATCCCTGGGATAGCCAGGTCTTCAATATCCATTCTTTTATTCATCAAAGTTGAATATTTAGTTCGATGAGATGGAAATGATTGTTATGGCTCTAGAGGCACACTACCCACAACGTCGCCCACTCTCTCACTCTCTCAGACACCAAATAAATACATACTCGGCTGTCAGGG
>OZ012693.1:29131062-29161022 GCA_963942565.1 Maea johnstoni | reverse complement strand
CATTTTCATTCCGGAATTGATATTTTATGATGGAGTGGATCCCGTGGTTGGCTTGGTTCCGCACAGAGTTCCGTGAATATATCATTACGTGTAGAAAGCAAAACAAGGGAAATGTAATGCTTTCAACTGATTACCACGGATAAAGACACACAAAGGCAAACTGACAGTGCATTTGTAAATGAAATACTAGTACACTTCACCCTTTTAAGTTTCTATGTAATAGATTTGGCTTCCCCCAAAGTAAAATGCATTGGATTGAAACTATGGTTATGCAGTGTTGTTATAAGGATTTCAAAGCCTGCCCTTGCCTTGCTTATTTTCATAATGCCAGACCCTGTTAGAGGGTCACTCCATCTGGGACTAGTCTACTGGGATGACTGACAGAAATCGAACACATTTCGGCAGAAGCGCCTGATGGAATTACACAATTTCATGGACCTTGGCTACCATCCATATAGCATACAAAAACTGACGTAGATCAAATTTACTGAAATCTTAGATAAAGTTCTGTGCAAGCTCTGTTGGGGATAAGACCATGCATATTTTGCCAAATAAAACGATAGCCGAAAGGGTGGTCATCCTTAGCGGTTACAGACGTTTGAAAGCATTGACAGGAAATCATGAAAGAAAAAAGCACTGAAACCGTTGACCGGTTTCATTGCGAACTCATTCTAAGTGGGCCTGTCTAGTGGTCTGAGGAGCTGACTGGGTCATCTAAGACAGCTTCTAGTGACTTAGAGTTAAGCGATGGTTTTCTCCGGGTTCCCCGGTTTCTTCCAACTCAATACAACTGTATGATAACGACTAAATAGCCGCAAAAATGGCAGAAAAGTGACGAAAAGTTTAATTGCCCATTTGAATTTTGGGAACTACTTAAGTGAGAATGCCACTGCTTTGATGTACATATGTTATGTAAAACTCACATAAAAGCCCATAGGTAAAAGGCTTTATGGCTTTATGAACAATTAATTCATGACTTGATGATTGTTTTGTTAAGAGTATACCATTCATCGATGATCACAAAACCTCTGATATGCATACTGAAAAAGGAATTCATACATGCAATAGATGTTGACAAATTGTTTTTTTTATCTCTCTTGGGCTATCATAACTTTTTCTATCAGTATCAAATATCTGGGGAGACCAGAGTACCCGCCTAACATTACGTCAAGACGGATTTCCACGACTCAGTAACAAAAAGAACTACACTCTTTGCAGAGGTGAGACAATTTGGCCAGCAGAAGTCGTGCATTACGGTATACCTCTCGACGAAGGAGGAAACCCCCAATTTACTTATAGCGCGCCATCAGTATAGCTGAGTACGTCTCTAAACATTGGCAGTGAATATACAGACCATGTCTAATGAAGCACTTTGACATGGTGCAGTCATGTAGAATGAGCTTAACCCATTCACACTCAGAGATCCCCTAGAAAGTACTGTCTGCTACTCTCATACTTTTCAAAATAACTTGGGAATAAAGCAAAAGCTGACAAAATATTTGAAGGAGAGTTGTTGTTTGACTTCTCTTAAACATTTCTCCTTCGATTATTTTCCAAAAAACTCTTTTGTTAGAGAAATATTGCCAAAATTGTCAGGCCTGTTTTGGCCTCTCTGAGTGTTAATGGGTTAATTTGACAGACAGCGTGGACCAGCAGTACATGACACACTCTTCCTCCATATATCCAACACATAGGGACACGTGTGTATTGACAGATGGATCATTACTTTATCAACCTTCCGAGGCAGGGATTCAGGAATAAAATGAACTTTAATTGGGAATTATTATTATTATTTTTTTTTTGTCTGTTGATAGACGAATTTCGTCATTAGCGGTTAGGACTTATAAAAGACAACACCGGGAAATTTATCTAATTGGGAATTTAGTCATATTCTAAGTTGTATTCAGACTATCAGCCTGTAGTTAAAGGTAAAAGGGTCGGGAGTTCAAAACCAACCAAATCCGGTTCTTTGCTATATCCAAAACTGCTTAGAATCAGGAAGTAAATCTGTCAAATGAAATAATTTCGAAAAAATAAAAAAAATATGAAATTGGTGATGATTGTCAATTTTCAGACATGTGCTAGCAAAATTCATTTGGCAATCATTGATCATATCAAAGTAGGTTTGCAATAGAAGCATGTCTTGGTTAATTTCATTGTAAATGTACCCCTATTGAACGTCATATATTTCCATTTGCATATCCATCCATAAAGAAACAAAATATGTGTTCAACTTGCAAATTCATAATTACAGTCTGAAGGCACAGTGCGATCTACATGTAGATACAGTACAGACATTTAATTCCTGCACCAGTCGACCGGACGTCTGCCAGTACCTGGTTGTACAAACGACCATGGATGGCATGTCAAAAAAATATGCCAAGGATATCAATGACACGCGTAACTTGCAAACCAAAGCTTCGTTCAGTTTTGAGGTAATCCAGGCATCAATGCCCTGAAAACTGGATTGCAATCGGGCATGCCGTTTTGTATTCTGCCCGGGCTGCCCACGCATTTAGTGCAGGAATTTAATGTCCGCACTGTAGATCTTTGAATGTTACTCGACTATAACCAGATCTAGTTGATACACCAGTAACTGTAGTTCTAATGTCGTAGTGCTAGTTAAGGCCATCCATATGTTGCATACGTTCATGGGTTGAATCCCGCTTGTTACAAATGATAATTGACATGAACTTGAGCTTGGTCGGTGGCTTCTCCAGGTACGTCGGTTTTCTCCACCGTCATCTACTAGTCACGTGATGATGACCAAAATTCCATTCCATTTTATTTCATTTCTTCATCCTCATCTTGGTGCGAACTAGACAACTTCAAAGTGGATTCTCGAGACAGGTTCCATTATGCAATACTAAATGACTTGCTGCTACGATGAATGTCTCCTTCCAGCTTGCCAATGCATCTCCTTCTTAAAGAGTCCATCCTAGCAGCTCCGCTGAATGGATGCCGCAATTAGGGACCTGTGTTCCCAGATAAGAGAGCCTCCAAGAATTATCACTTGCTCTTATCTGGCGATGCGCTCCCTCCAGTGCCCAACACGTGGGCGCTCGCTGCAGGCCTGGAGCCCGAGACGAAAAGAGTGTCTCTCATTACGGGAACACAGCACGTACTCTCAAAATGACCAGGGGCCCACGTGTACATGTATGGAGAAAACCCTGCGCAACACATGGGATGTGCTTACGGTTTTAAAATTTTAAACACAATTCTACGGTGACAGTGGCATTTTGCTTTGTCCAAGGTTTTACAGCACAAAATGAAGTGTTGATTATCTTCACCTTTTCAGCAATATTGTTTCAACATCGTTATAAGACAGCAGTTATTATGGAGGAAATATATATACGAAAACATGGAAGAAGAACTCCAACTAACAGGAAGGTCACTTGTAACTTTCTTTTATGCTGCAAAGGTCAGTCGACTCTCTACATGTAGTCTTCAGCAGGTGCTAGACATGGCGAAGTGTCGGGATGCAGAGAGTTAAACCACCCGGCCACAGCCACAGCCACAGCCACAGCCACAGTCTCATCGAATACAAACGGCAAAGCTCTCCAAAAGGTTTTACTTTATGGCCATTAACGATAATATTAAAAAAAAAATGATGATGATGATGATGAAAATTTATGTTTATTGTTTTGATAAATGTTTGTATAACGTATGGTTTTGCGTAGTATGAACACAGTCAATAAATATCAGGAACTATATATTTATGTTCCTGATAAACATACAATACTATACTATACAATACGATGATGATGAAGATGATGATGGTGATAACAACAAAAGAAATAATAATAATAATAATAATAATAATAATAATAATAATAATAATAATAATAATAATGATAATAATAATAATAATAATAATGATAATACTAATGATATAGAATGTCCAGAGGCAGCTAATTTATGAAAAAATGGACTACTGGCTAAGAGCCTTAGTTGACCCAGGTACCAAGATTGGTGATGGTGAAAAAATAGTTAGTTCCAAAACCCCCAACCCTATCATAAACAGAACAATCATTGCCATCATTCAAACTATTTATGAGAAACAGACAGAAAGGGAAAAATACCACGTTGATGAAGTTAAATACAGGTTGGTATATCAAATGCAGTTAGAAGAGTACACAGCGCTATCCAACAATAAAGAACATGCATTCCAAGAAGTCTGGAATAATGTGTTTAATGAATTAAGTAATGTTTACTTCTGGCGAGTGAAGATGTAAGAAAGCATCTATTTTGCAATGTTTATATAAGCCATGAACCAGACATTTTTGTGTGTACTTGTATAATCTTGTCTTTGTCATTGTCTTATGTGTCATAATATGAATAAAAAAACAGCAATTTATTTGTGAAATTAAAAAAAAAGATAATAATAATAATAATGATAATAATAATAATAATAATGATAATAATAATAATAATAATACTAATGATAATAATAATAATAATAATAATAATAATAATAATAATAATAATAATAATAATAATAATGATATTAATATGACATTGTAAAAAGTAATAGTAATAACATTGCGAAAGAAGTCAATGGACAGCCATAACCTGCCATATGGTCAATTGACTTGTCTATTATTCCATCGCGTGATTCTAACGGATTCACAATTTGATGACAGTTTGTTTCACAGCTAGCTTCACCCATATAATAGGACAACAATTTCATTGTTTTAAAATATTTCTTTGATATTGTTTTCAATTGCCATATTGGTGGTGGATTCAATTATCAAATTCTCTCCAATAGTAAGGAGTGCTGATGATTTCCTCAATATCTCCTCCAATCCTCGGATTCACAATTTGATGACAGTTTGTTTCACAGCTTCACCCATATAATAGGACAACAATTTCATTGTTTTAAAATATTTCTTTGATATTGTTTCAATTGCCATATTGGTGGTGGATTCAATTATCAAATTCTCTCCAATAGTAAAGAGTGCTGATGATTTCCTCAATACCTCCTCCAATCCTCCCTGCTGCTCCGCACATGAACCAATATAACCCAGTTTTAGGGAGAGACCCGCACATCTCATCATGTATGGGATAAAGCGACAGAACCCGACCATTTTTCAGCATAATTGCGGGATTAGAGACTTGGTTGTTTTGGCGCCGTGGAAGTCAAAGCGATTGCGTCTCGTTAGCGACGTTGGCTGAGCATATGTAGACACATTTTTATTGTCACACTGTGTATCAGTAGCAGCTGCTTATGAAGTCATAATGCAAATATAACACATATATTGTATACAATATACTTTGTTATGACACAGGTAAACTATAGATAATGCAAGTGCTGCTCGAAGGCAGACATCAGTGCTCTACTTATCTGGAACCTTATTTTTATTCGTTGTTTGACAATTGAAAACACAGGAATACAATAACACTTATTACAACCTGATGGCACTCATTCAGTTCTTCGGAGTTACGCCATTCGTCACATTTTCAGCTGTATTAAGACATTATTGTGACTACTTATTTCTTTGTGATGGAGAGGAATACACGGGGAAGACCACTGGCTAGTCCAAAGTCACTCGCTACTTGGGAGGCAGCAAGTCGCATTAGGCGAGTTTGTACAGAAAAACACCATTCTAACATTTACCATTTCAAAGATAATTGCGTAAGAATATGCACTCTACAAAGTTCTGAATAATCATCAAACTAAAACAGGAAATAACCAAGACGTTTCTCTTAATAATGGCGCGTTTTATTTGCATGAAATTGTCTTGCAATTGCAACTTCATTTGCCCAGCAGGGCTAGTTATTGTAACTTTAACTAGACCTGAAATATATTTGCTAGTCCTGATATCAATTACAAAATTTTCAAATAGTGACCTACCCCATAGCCCCTGTTGAACAGAAAGAAGTGTATAGTGTTGAATTGAGTTGTGTTATCATCCAGATATGCAGAGCCAAAGTAGGGCTTCATACTTTTTTAATCGCTGATATTATAATTCTGTCTAGCCCCTTGGGGCTACTCACAGGTAGAATGTACTAGCCCTGACTTTCAATAACTAGCCCGGGGCTACGGGGCTAGCCTTAATGTCGAGCCCTGAATATATATATATATATATATATATATATATATATATATATATATATATATATATATATATATATATATATATATATATATATATATATATATATATATATATATATATATATATACATGTATATATATATATATATATATATATATATATATATATATATATATATATATATATATATATATATATATATATATATATACATATATATATACATATATATACATATATATATATATATATATATATATATATATATATACATATATATATATATATATATATATATATATATATATATATATATATATGTATATATATATATATATATACATACATACATACATACATACATACATACATATATACATATATATATATATGTACATATGTGTGTGTGTGTGTGTGTGTGTGTGTGTGTAAATATATAAGCCACAGCCGTCTATTCATCTGTTCTACATTCGTTCTTGTAACAGTTCTCTGGAGCAGAGGCATTGCAGGATTGTTATTCTGATACAACCGCTGACTCGGAAAAGTCGGTGGTTTCTGGGCGGGTGCCAATACACCATAGTGTGACCAAGAAGATACACACTTGTATGTGGACAGCAGATTAGTGTGTCTAATATATTTAACTATAAGTGACCTCTCCCGAGCCTTAGTGGCGAGTGCTTTAGGGTCATCTACTTGGTTACTTCCTAGATCATATCTCGACCAAGAAACAAAATATATGACCACTCCATATAAAAAGGTGCCAAGGACATCAGTGATGAGATTGGACGAAGAATAGAAATTCCATATATTCCTCCATTTTCAGATGTTACATGTTTTGTATCGTATCGTATATTTATTGACTGTAAATGGTATTTACAAAATAAGATACAACTTATACAAAAACAAATAATAAACACTAAACAAATAAACTGAGAAGCGAACTGAGAAATACGCTAAAATAAGTATAAACTAGGAGGAAAACCAGCCTGCTTTCCAAGTGCATTCAGCGGAAAAGTACACAAGCGGCAGTTTTCTTTCCAAAAGTATACATACTAGAAAAATAACAGCATGGGCGGAAAACTACAAAATCCCATGCGTCGTTTTAGAAATAAACAAAAACAGAGTATACATTAAGAAGATACTAGTTAAGATTTAACTTTAATTAGCTCTTCCACCTTACAAGTGATTTTGAATCTATCTAAAGGGTGCAAACCCCAGTACCAAGAACCATTTAAATTTTGTGGATACATACACTTATCATAGTGATTGTATCATAGATACACAGAAAATAGGGATAAATAAATAATAATTGGAATTTATATAGCGCCTTTTCCATTCATAAAATGTTCAAAAGCGCTGCACATTGTCATAGTTTGAGTAATAGTCCACAACGCCTCAATGGGCGAGCCTGAAAAGGTATGCAAAGGGATGCATCAAGGAAAGCGGAAAGAGCGTTTTTTACAAAACGTTTAACACAAGATTACTATAACATTATCACTTTGTGACACTCCTCCTGCAAAGCGTAGTATAAAGTTTATAAGCGCATAGACACTGGGCCTTTCAAAAGAGCGTCACAAAAAGCCCTAAAAGCAGCGAAGGGTTACCCTATGCCCTTCCTACTGTTAAGGACTTCCAGATATATCCTATTGATAGTCTTTACTGTTATCGTATTTGGCAGCTTTATTCTCATTGCATGGAAAAGAGGTTGACAACATATATATGTGTGTAGGCTGTAAGTGTTAACGATACTATAGTAGAGATCGTGGAGAAAATCAGGTGCTCAGACAATCTCTTAGTGGTATTCATATTTTGGGACGTCTTCAGGCAAACGCCAAATTCTGTTCCATAGATATTGAACTAGGGACAACGACGCCAAGCCAAACATTTCTCTGTAAAGGTTTTTATACAAGATGTACACAACTTGGAGGGTGCCAAATTTTATATAAAAAAATTCACGTACAATATTCCTATTTTTGCATATGCTTTACATAGTGCATATTGAACGCTTTAGAAGAAAGAAGTTCAGAGCATTCTTTCAAAATTCCAAACTATTTCAGTTACTACTACTACTATTACTACTACTACTACTACTACTACTACTACTACTACTTCTACAACAACTGCTACTACTACTACTACTACTACTACTACTACTACTACTACTACTACCATTGGAACCCTTGAAAGTGACCTTGATAGTTTGGCTTCCGCTATATATTTGTTAGTTTTCTGTCCAGACTATCGTATCTATTTTCAAACTCTACTAGCTAGACAACCGTAGTGATGCCACACACGTATATCGTCATCCATATCCAGTGGGGCTCTTTTTCACACTGAGGTCAATATTGGATTTGGAATTTGGAATTTCGTGACTAGACAGTTGTAACTAGTGGAGGAGACCGGAGTACCCGGCAAAAACCACCACCTAAACCCAAGTCACTGGCAACTGTCTCCCATCAGTGGCAACTGAAGATATTTAATTCCTGTACTAAACGTGCGAGGAGATTAGGCTTTTTACACTTAAGACACGACCGATTACCACCAGGGTGGCTAGGCATAGCTGCTGGCAAACACCCGTGTCGTCACAGCTAAAGATAGCTTTTGTATGCAGTCATTATTACGCGTGAAACAAAAATCGCTTCCACGATTTCCTGCTTGATGACAGTTCGATTGCTGCAATACTAAGATATTTATACTTTATATACAGAGGCTTGGTTACGTGTGTGTATTGATTTCCACGTGTTACAACACTTACGGCATAACCAAGGTTCCAGGCAGATTGCCTCCAAAGCTATCTTTATCTACAAGGATATTCAAGTTTACACGTCACAGAATCGATACCAGGGATTATCCAACACTTCTACATGTATATCAACCTAGAATACAGCGTGGACCTATATCAAATTTCTAATACTGTAGAACACGCATATGACGCGTGTCCCAAATATAGCGAATTGGGGAGTTTTCGCATCATAGCGTATTTTTATGTTAGCGACGGTAGCCGCCGCTGACAGCGCCAGTACAGTGAGAAAGAAGCACAGCGTTTTTGTATATAGCGAAGCGGAACCACGCGCTATGTACGCTATATATAAACAGACGCGTACATTGTGTGTTCTACAGTATACAGAATTGTTTTGGTTCTTTACATGCCGTATTGCTAAGACAAATAGTACTAGTTACGGTTATAGCATTCGTGTGGTATCTTTGAGGCTGTTATCCCTTGCATAAATCTGCATGTAGGTACAATACAGACACATATGGCTATATATCTGCTTCTGAATCCAATGAACGTTAACCTGTAAGTTTATCAAAACCAACTCGCGACATTGTGTATAGTAGTCATGTTGACCGTTTCTATTGTACTGGTGTTGGGGAAATGGTGTTCAAACTGACAGTTTCCACTGTACTATCGGAGAGATAACGACATTCAGTACTAAGCTCTTACGGGATAGGCGTTCGTATTGACAATTCTGCTGTACCAGTAGTGGGGGAATGGGGTTCAAACTGAAGATTTCACTGTACTATCAAAGGGGTTCATCAACTGATTTTATGCGGAGATCTCCAGATACCAATAAGATCAATTGTATATGTATTTTGAATGTAAAACGATACAATGCAATACTTTTCGATATGCTACTTTTTCCCATCCGATATTGGTATTTGGCACTGTATGGAATACTATATATTATTAGTTTCCACTGTACAAGTGGGATAATTGGTTCAGTATTAGGGTTGTGGTGTTCAATATGATAGTTTCCAATGCACCACTATCAGTGAAGGGATGATGTTCATTTTGACCGTTTCCAGTGTACCAGTAGAGGACGAACGGCGTTCATATTGAACAATAACTATGGATTACATGTACGATTTCCTCCAATCTATCTCTGTCTACTTATGCAGTCCTGTAATGCTTAAACACCTAATGATTAAGCTAATAGACTGTGCATGTATCTATCCTCACTATAAGATATAGTATGTATTAATATAAGGTATATCTCTTTTTTTTGTTGCATTATATGTTCTTTATTCAGCATTGTTCATATATAAATGTATGATTTTTGTATGATTGGTGTTTTATGGCATACCGCCGTAGTCAATAAACAACAAACAATTGACAGTTTCCAGTGTACCAGTAGTGGAAGAATGGTGTTCATTTTGACAGTTTCCAGTGTACCAGTAGTGGAAGAATGGTGTTCATTTTGACGGTTTCCAGTGTACCAGTAGTGGAAGAATGGTGTTCATTTTGACAGTTTCCAGTGTACCAGTAGTGGAAGAATGGTGTTCATTTTGACAGTTTCCAGTGTACCAGTAGTGGAAGAATGGTGTTCATTTTGACAGTTTCCAGTGTACCATTAGAGGAAGAATGATGTTCATTTTGACCGTTTCCAGTGTACCAGTAGTGGAAGAATGGTGTTCATTTTGACGGTTTCCAGTGTACCAGTAGTGGAAGAATGGTGTTCATTTTGACCGTTTCCAGTGTACCAGTAGTGGAAGAATGGTGTTCATTTTGACCGTTTCCAGTGTACCAGTAGTGGAAGAATGGTGTTCATTTTGACGGTTTCCAGTGTACCATTAGAGGAGGGAAGGTGTTCATTTTGAGCGTTTCCAGTGTACCAGTAGTGGAAGAATGATGTTCATTTTGACCGTTTCCAGTGTACCAGTAGTGGAAGAATGGTGTTCATTTTGACAGTTTCCAGTGTACCAGTAGTGGAAGAATGGTGTTCATTTTGAGGGTTTCCAGTGTACCAGTAGTGGAAGAATGGTGTTCATTTTGACAGTTTCCAGTGTACCAGTAGTGGAAGAATGGTGTTCATTTTGAGGGTTTCCAGTGTACCAGTAGTGGAAGAATGGTGTTCATTTTGACGGTTTCCAGTGTACCAGTAGTGGAAGAATGGTGTTCATTTTGACAGTTTCCAGTGTACCAGTAGTGGAAGAATGGTGTTCATTTTGACAGTTTCCAGTGTACCAGTAGTGGAAGAATGGTGTTCATTTTGACGGTTTCCAGTGTACCAGTAGTGGAAGAATGGTGTTCATTTTGACAGTTTCCAGTGTACCAGTAGTGGAAGAATGGTGTTCATTTTGACAGTTTCCAGTGTAGCAGTAGTGGAAGAATGGTGTTCATTTTGACGGTTTCCAGTTTGCCAGTAGAGGAAGAATGGTGTTCATTTTGACCGTTTCCAGTTTACCAGTAGAGGAAGAATGGTGTTCATTTTGACCGTTCCAGTGTACCAGTAGAGGAAGAATGGTGTTCATTTTGACCGTTTCCAGTGTACCAGTAGAGGAAGAATGGTGTTCATTTTGACAGTTTCCAGTGTACCAGTAGTGGAAGAATGGTGTTCATTTTGACGGTTTCCAGTGTACCAGTAGAGGAAGAATAGTGTTCATTTTGACAGTTTCCAGTGTACCAGTAGTGGAAGAATGGTGTTCATTTTGAGGGTTTCCAGTGTACCAGTAGAGGAAGAATGGTGTTGTTATTTCGACCGTTTCCAGTGTACCAGTAGAGGAATAGTGTTCATTTTGACCGTTTCCAGTGTACCAGTAGAGGAAGAATAGTGTTCATTTTGACAGTTTCCAGTGTACCAGTAGAGGAAGAATGGTGTTCATATTGACGGTTTCCAGTGTACCAGTAGAGGAAGAACGGCGTTCATATTGACAGTTTCCAGTGTACCATTAGAGGAGGGAAGGTGTTCATTTTGACGGTTTCACTTATCCCAGCAGTAGGGCGGTGTTCTTGTTGCTGGTACATACCACGTCTCCTGTCGAGTCAGAGGGAATCAGTAAGATACTACATGTACCTTGAGGGGGAACCCGCTCCCTCCTATACACCTCTATAAGCATCCAGAGTATATTTGGACAAATAGCTTAGGTAAACTTAACGGCAAGCTTCAGTGCTGATAACTGTTTGTACAGTGGAACTTTCAGCGATGTGTGCGGTAGAGGGAATTGTTTGTACTTTTTTTAGTCTAATGTTTCTCGAAACTGATTTCATGCTTGGCGATTTGTCACAGTTAAAAATGTTGGCGAGACGTTCCAGTCAGCTTTTCTATTGCTGGTACAAACTTCACATACATATGTGTTACGATTCGTAACGTAATATGAACACCAACAAGATAAAAAAAGAAAATAATACAAAACATTCATATGGACATTATCTCAGCCTATGTGAATGGATGAATATTCCTCTGAAATAGAGATGATGTATGCCATGAGAAATAATTGTACGAAATTGAATTATTCATATGTACCCTATGTGTGTGTATATTCTGCGAAATAAAACACGTTATTGCACATTTTGCAATATACTGTCAAAAATGTACTAGCTAACCTCCTGGCATACACTCAAACTATGTACTTGTACACCATCCTAGCAGGGGGGTAGGCTTTGAAAGTGATATATCTAAACTTGTTTGTAAACAAGCAGCATTGGCTATTATACTGTTACGAACTAATCTGCATCCTTTATTTCTTTGGCCTTCCATAGACATTGACATCCCTCGGGGTTATCCTATAAACCAATACTTTCGCCAATAGCACAAGTTAGTCTAGCAAACCGCAACACTGCACTTGATTAAACCGCAAATGTACCAGCGCTTTTAAGGTAAATATGGTTCATTTGCCAACAATGGCGATGCGCTGACTCACTGACCCGAGTTCGCTTAGATGTAGTATTGCTCGCCCTAACCCTTATAATTGTGAGGTTCTTTGGTGGAAATAGGATTTGCTCATGTGAAAGGATTCATCTTAATATGTGTATTTCTTTCCGCGTTTTTCCACCAGAGAAAAGGTGCTGGATCTTACTTAGATTTTCAATTTAGTCCCAGTTTTGCTTAACCCTTAGGCTGCTGGTGGCTAATTTTGTCAATAGAAAATGATGCAAAACACCTCAAAATGATTGAAACCCTGCCACATAGGCACTCATCTGTGAGAGTTTTCCGATAGATACCAACATTACAGGGTTTAGATGGTTTTCATAAACTTCTACATCCTTGTGCTTTGGGCGAAAGTAGCCTTAGTTTTGGAAGGGTTAAAAGAGTCTAAGACTGGACTAGGGATGTAGATGGCGATAAGGAAGCTAAAACATCCGGATAGAATCTTCCAAACTTATTTAAAGCAAACATAGAAAACACGTGTAAAAATGATTCTGAACGATTTTTCTCATCAATTCAAGGGAACATTTCCCACTGGAGGCACTACAAGTTAGAAATACATGTACAACCATTGCCCTTATTAGTGCTAAATTTTTCGGCTCCGATGTCAAAAAGTAACTAATACAATACCTAATTTGTCATGAAATGGTATCATCATGTTATAACCAACTCTAAACCGACAATAACAACAGCAGCAAAATCAAACAAAAACAAACGGATAAAACATTATTACAATTACAACAGCAATATCAACACGACGATAGCGATGATGACTGCAGACGACGACGTGATGACGAAAAATAATTGTAACATCCATAAAAACTAAAATTAACATCGCTATCAAGAACGGCAACATGAACCACAGCAATAACAATATCATCATCATCTACAACAGCAACAACAACAAAAACAACAATATCATCGTCATCAACAACAACAGCAACAACACAAAGTACAAAATTAACAACAACAGCAACAACACAAAGTACAAAATTAACAACAACAGCAACAACGACGATAACAACATGAACAAAACGACGTAAACAACAGCGACAGCTTGAAAAAGAAAACAATAATAACGATGAAGATGAAATGAAGCATGCATTTTATTTTGTCAGTGCTGCCCATGGTATGATTTGTGTGGTCTGGTCGCTCGGCCTGGGCAGCAGAAAGGTTAGAAGGCTGATGGTGAGTTGTAAACAGGTAAGAAGGTGAGTACCATGTTCACTGTAAATACCACTCGCCATCCGGATAATAACAGGGCGCACATCAAAGCTTTGTTCAAGACGTTTCCATGCCGACTGGTGTCTTAAGGTAATTAAGATAACTAAGGCGCTTGTTTATGACAGTACAAATTACATAGGCACAAATGTTGCACGTGGAAATGGCGTGGCTGCGGTCCGGAACACCAGTTAGCAGTCTGTTGATAGCTAGAGTGTTCACATCGAGCAGCAAAGTGCACGCACACCCATTCATGGGAGGCTGTCACACTGAGAGAAAATGGAGGGTGCCCATGCAAGGAAAAGTGAAGAAAGAATGTCCTTTATCGAAATAAGTTTTCTAAGAGGAATTGGGATCCCCTTAAAAAGGTGCTCATGACAAGAACAGTAACGTAAACATATTCCTTCTTGAGATGTATTTTTAGGGGATTTTTCCTATGTCCAAAACCTTTATCTTTATAAAAAAAAATTCTACCAATCAGCTTACTAAGACATATGAAAAGGCCTTCCAATTAAAATTTTGCACCAATGAAAGCAATATAAAATGGAAATAGACAGACTCAACTAAAAATATCCATACCTTAGTATTAGGTTATTACTGCTATTCCAAACACACTAGGGCATTCCCTAATGGTCAACTCGTATACGGCCTTTCCATTAACTGCTCTCTGTCTCCTACCACTGCATGGGTCAAAATCTCGGTGGAAGCATGTGAGAAAGTTGCCAGTGACTTGGGGCTAGGTGGTAGCTTTTGCTGGGGACTCTGGTTTCCTTAACCATTTACAACTGATTATTTGTGAATTAGGCAAAACATGACAGGAAAGGTGATAATCGAAAGTCTATTTCATTCCTAACCCATCTACAGGTATATCATAATCTACAGTGATACAGGCAATCCCAATTTGGTTTCAAATTCAGCCTTTGCAACAGAAATGTATATATCAAAACCCAGCCATAGTATTGCAACGAGTTGCTATTGCTACCAGAACATCATTTCACACCTGGTTTCGATTGCAGCGTAGTGGTTTGCACTATTGTCAATCATAGATGAAAGTATAGGCCTATGAATGTTTACCTAACTACACTATCAAAGTGCATGGTTTGAAAGCTCCCCTCCTTTATGGATCATAGGTACATTTGGAAAACCATGATCATAATGCCTGGACTATTCGTATTACTTTTGCCTAAAATCGTTGTTTCTTTCAGCGTTACTATCGGCTTCTAATATCAGTAAGCATATCATAATAAAAAGAAAAAGGAAATCAATGAATTGCCCAATAAACAAAGTTATACAGCATGTTTAAACTGTATCTTATTTCGCTAGGCCTGCTACGAACATGCCTTGCAGTCAACAGGGGTATGTGTACATGCATGATTTATATTGCAGAGATATATACTACCTGTAGCGAACAATGCCTAGTTCGTTTTCCGGATCAAAGCCAGCTGTTTCCAGCGAGTATTTGAATTGTTATACATACAATCAGGATGTAACAGACAGAGATTAAGCTCAGATATAGAATTACTCATCATTATTTAAATAAACTCTCTGTAGTAGGTAAATTCTCTACAATCAGTCCTATCTCTCGGTTTACACAACGAATGAATTGTAGGTTGACGCCTGCACACACCCTGACCTCAATACATCATGCTTTAAAACACATTGCACATTTAGGGCAGTCCTACCACGATTTGTTGTTCCTCTTTTTAGGACTCATAGACATATAAATGATTTTAAAGCATACGAATTCATAATTTGAAATTACAAAAGTAAGTGATGATACAAGTTTTGTCATCACCAACTTTCATTATTGTATGTATGTATCTTTATTGACTACAGCTCTCGCCGTATGGTTATACACGAGGAACATAAATTGACTACAAATGATATATATATTTATATATATATATATATATAAATAAATATATATATATATATATATATATATATATATATATATATATATATATATATATATATATATATTTATACATACACACATATATATATATATATATATATATATATATATATATATATATATATATATATATATATATATATATATATATATACATACGCACACATATATATATATATATATATATACTAGTATTTATATATATATATATATATATATATATATATATATATATATATATATATATATATATATATATATATATATATATATATATATATATATATACTATTGAGACATTTGTCGTTATTTTCTTACCCATTAAACAATCGCTGAAAATGATGATATTTAGTATCATGACATCCCACCTTCCCCCTACGTTAACAATGCCCTATAGCACCAATCTATCTAAAGAGGTTGGCAACCAACAGCCATGTGTTGGTTTATGATCCCTCTAATGCCAAGCTTATTACAGCAATAGCATGGCCATTTCAATGAATGAGAAACTACAAATGGATACACGCCATTAGTTGCCAAGAATTTCACTTTCAATGGTTTGGGTCAAATAAGTTGTGCCTTGGGCAATGGCCTATTTCATGGCCAAACATGTGAGAACATTGCTAGTGACGTGCGATTATAAAATGGCTTTCCCTGGGTTATCTTGTGGCCTCTAGAACGCACTACTTAAAACTGGCTTTTAGGTCTGGACATGGCAGAAAAAGTAATAATAATCAAATAATCAAAACTCTAGTTCTTTAGACGAAGAAGATTACTTACTACTGTGGTACGGTCAGTTTTAGACAGTCTTCGTTTCCATGTGAACAAACTGCTGACACTTTCATCAATTCATGCAGCTGGGTTTCGATAGATACAGCGGCTTAGCTATCGGCCCTAGTCTTTCCCGTGTCTAGTTGGGTTGAATAACCTGCCTAATCGCGGTGTCCTATCTCCGATTGACGTCCAATCGAGTGACTTATGTAGGGATTGCAGACTTTATCCTATAGCGGTGCCAGCAGACGGAGAATCACATAAGGGGAGAAATAAATTGAGAATTTGCCTGCTTGCGCAGCTCATTGAATTGACACTTTTCTCTCTGTGTACTGTAGGGATATGCACATAATCACAGTTATAGAAATGCTAATGATGTTCCTATTAATGAATGAATATATGTATATATATATATATATATATATATATATATATATATATATATATATATATATATATATGTATATATGTATATATATATATATATATATATATATATATATATATATATATATATATATATATATACATATATATATATATATATATATATGTGTGTATATGTATATACATACATACATATCGGTTACTCCGGTCTTCTTACCATTGGCTTTAAAACAATTTTGCTTCAATAGGGCAGAAAAAGTGTTGATAAGCGAAATAACGAATTTATAGGAACAATGCAATTAAATGGGCAGAAATAGATTAAACATCGTGAATGCCAGGCAACAACTTGTACTAGTCTCATTCAAGCCATTCATAGCAAATATTCACCTCCAGCATTCCTTATTAATTACATGTGCAATATTGATGATAACATTATTCTCAACTAGAATAATATTCGTTCATGCATTTCCCGACTTCCTCACTAATTGAAGTACCACATTAGATGAGGCTATAATTGGCGAAACATACTTTCACACATTACCTCAATGCAGATACTGTGTTAATAGAAAGTTGCCGGCGCAATGTCTATTAGAAATGCTCTGTTTATTTCTGGAAGGTCATTCTGTCCTATTTGAATTCCCTCAAGGCATGGTCACTAATCCCTGTATTACCCAGGGGGATATCGAGTTCACTCAAATATTAAAATCACGCGCTTGATTAAACAATCTTTGATTGGAACATTTCACCAGGTCCAAGATGTTTACGTTTAACGTTTGTAGTTGACTTCTTTATGAGAGAACTTTAAGTGAATATATTCGTGAAAATGTACATGTACATTCTGGGGATAAACGGTTCATGAACTATCTTTCAAAAGTTTTCTTTCATTTTAAGAGTAGTCTGTTTTATTTGTGTTAACCCATTAATGCTCACAGAGGCTAAAAGCGGCCAGACAATTTTGATGGAATATTTCAGCCTAAACCATAATTGGCAAAAATATTTGAAGAAGAAATGTTGATCATAACATTACCAATAACTCTCCTTCAAATATTTTGTAAAATCATTCTCATATCAAAAGTTATGGTCAAAAGTAGCAGAGTTCCAGACGACAATTTCTAGAGGAACTCTAAGTATTAAAGGGTTAAAGCTATTTTCTCAGGAGGTACACTTTCCGGGTTGCTATGAGCATGACTTAGCATTTGTATAATATACATTATGATATAAGGATACATTTTCAGTAAACTTTTTTTCTTGACGCTTCTGTGTTAAAGCTATTTTGTCATTGGACAGACGGGTGCTATTACCATGACTAAGCATTTATAAAATGTACATTATGATATAAGGATAAATTTTAAAGAAATATTTTTTTCTCGACGTTTCCTTTTTGTTAAAGCTATTTTCTCATGGGACAGGATGTTCGCGTGCTTCGAGTAGGACTAAGTAATGTTACATTGCAGCGGTCATCTTGGAGAAGGGTCACAAGGAGCTACTCATCTTCAATGAAAATCTGTCCCCTGGGGACCATCGGCGATCGATGTCCAGCAATTAAGCTGTTAGCTGGCTTGGCGTCTCTCTTGCTCCACTGGACATTTGGCTGTCCAGATATATTGTTATCTCGTCTTGCTGGTGCACCCCACCATTTTCTGATTCCATAATGTCCATGTCAGTGGTGACTCAACGGTCACTACAATTAAATAGAGGCCCTAGTGCCCTGGGATGTGTTGCCATAATTTCCAGATATCACAAAGCCATTAGCAGACATCCTACTCACCCCATATGGATTAGACATCCACTAGAATATAAGAATTGTTTAATCATATGAACACAATGCATTTTAATTACAGCAATGGGTTAAATGCATTCATTATACCAAGAATGTTAGCAAACAATGATATAATATCTATAGATCCCTAGATTCACAAATATGATAAAAATCTAACTGATTGCAACACAACAGTGTGATTTAGCCAATACAAGGACTCTAAGATCAAACACTAAGAACTTATTACAGATACCACAAACTGATCTTATAAGGTTTGGTGACAGAGCATTCTGTGCCTATGCACCATGCCTTTTGAATGAGCTCACTGACAACATCACGGCTGCCGATAGTGTGCAAAACGTCAAGAAACAGCTGAAAACATTGCTATTTCGAAAGGAGTTTATTTGACTATATGGACCATGACAACTGTCCACTGACTTTCTTTAAAGCACTTTTGAACATTATAGGTGGAAAGGGCGCTATATCAAATATCAATTATTAGTATAATTATTATTTAGCTGTTGCAATTTCATAGAGATGGTCTTTTGAATAGAGACATACTCTAAATGTATATAGTGTCTTTTGTAATAACAATTCGAAATGCACAGAGATGGGACAGTCAACTTTTTTTTCGAATGATGCCCAACCGTTATGGCCATCAGCTTATACATGTACAATACAACTTGGATCAATTGGGCATAGTTTTTAATGCCACTTGATTGTTTGCATGGCCTCGTCAATGTCATAGTATGTTGTGCTTCATTTTCAGAGATGCTTGGAAACTTCTGTTTGTTGTTTTTGTGTTCGGTTTCAGTGCTTCGTTTTAGATAGTACTTGACTCTATCGGCTTCCATGTGCGCAGCACGCTCACCGTAGGTGTGAATCAGAGTCAGTCTCAGCCACCACATATGGCATTAGACTACACAGAAAACGCTCCTACTCATATGTCTTAAATAACTGTTGTTTTGGCAGCGAGTTAATCTATAAAACAGAGCAGCCAAAAACCAGAGTCAGGCATGATATTGAAAGTATGTATTGACTTTATGTCTGTGAAAAATATTCGAATGTTTTCGCACCCGATTAATCCCAGCCATTGTCGTTAGAGGTCAAAGCTAATTACGGCAGAGGTCATGACCTTCCATCTTGTCAGATTACGGGTTAATATGGTTGTGCTGCACCCCATTTCATTTGGTACAATACCTGATCATATCCATATTTTCACATCTATTTTTTGAAGGTTTTGATTTTGTTTTAACTTGCGCTTGATTAGTTTCCTTACTTCCCCATTGGCGTTCTGTTCCCTGGTATCTTGCTATTTTTTTTCTTGTGAGCGGGGTCATTGTTTTTTTTATTTCAAACATCACTTGATCATTTCTTCCCACTTCCCAAAGTTGATATATTGGCTTGCTGGAATGGTGCCTGAAGATTTCGCCACCTCTGCAGCGAGTGTGTGTTGTAGCGGCAGTGATTGCAGCAGCGTGAGGGAGACGTCGGCGGCAGCCTGCCCTCCCAGCGGGGAGATTAACACAGCGCACGTCCAGCTTTATGTGACAAAGTCTCCCCACTGCTGGAATTATGTAGCACCTGTATGCTGGGGAACACATGTTCAGTCAGTGGCTGTGATTCTCTGGCTCACGCCTCCAGCACTGCTGCTCAGGCTACTTGGATTGATAGAAATTCTGAGCTCCTTGTAAAACAATGGTGAATGGAGGCCGATCTGTGAACATGTATATATAGTTCATGGCTCTATCATATATATATATATATATAAATTTGATAGAGCATATTCATATGTTGATTGCAGTTCGTTTGTAATTATGACTTTGTATAAAGTATAATCATTATATCATGTTTTTACATGTTTTCTCCTTGTTTACTGTAATCATGATCTCTCTTCTTTTGGTTCTGCTATTTTCTGTTTATCGATGTGCTGTATGGT
Source organism: Maea johnstoni (assembly GCA_963942565.1). Classification (NCBI taxonomy): domain Eukaryota; kingdom Metazoa; phylum Annelida; class Polychaeta; order Spionida; family Magelonidae; genus Maea; species Maea johnstoni. The sequence goes on along the minus strand of OZ012693.1, from coordinate 29,140,324 downwards.
TTTGTGAACCGTAATTACAGCCAATAACACACATACTGCTTAGTTTGATTTTGGTAGGGACTCAGAGAGCCCTTGTTAAATCAAATTGGTATTGCTGCAGTTCATAGAGTTCAAAAAGCATTGAAATACACATACTGCGGTGCCGATCTGTATATGTATATTACATCCACAGACCAGGCATGAACGCCAAAACAGAAACAAATAACGACTATTAGAGACGTACATCCAGTCTATGAATTGTTTTAGTAAGTAACAGAAAGCAGTCATTACCAATCACAAATAAACTAAAGAGATACATGAATAGATAGATAAATTATTGTAAAAAGGAAATGAGTAAATAGAAAAAAACACATACGTAGATTCTATGAAATGAAGAAAATATGAATATCTATGATGGAGTATATCATTAAGTGTTTTCAAAGTCGACTTGTGGAATGTGAACTAGTTTCAGGTGACTTGTGGCTGTGGATTAGTGTTCCTGTATCCATCAAGATTACCAAACTGCTAGTCATAGTGTAGCCTAGATATGGTGGAAAAGAAAACGAAATTCCAGATTATTGATATCTTCGTATGAGGAGGGTGAGATTGTCTAAAATCTGTATAATAAACTGCCATGTTTCTTTTGAAACTTGCTTTTAGACTTGTTTCCGTTTTCTTTGTTTAGCGCACTATGTTATTTTGGCTGAACCACTTGACAAATTTCACGTTATTATATACTTTGGTTACACATGTAACTAATTAATACTCAGATATCAAAATCGTTTTAACCTAAATCACACATTGAAAAAATATCTCACTCTTCAAAAAATCTAACACTCTTCAAATTTTTTTGATAATCCAGAACCACATGCTACTTTGAGCACAATTGTAATATTGTAATTGATGCAATTGCCAGTGACCGGCTATTCACGGCATGGGATGTCCTTGTAGCAGTGCAAATAAGATCAGAAGGCACCGCTCGGATCAGAATCTCCCTTCGTGATTAGCACACTATTTTTCTATTTCCTGTTCCTGATGGGAGAGTAGTGTCAGCCGGTCAGATCAATCTAGGGAGTAAATATACATCAGCCAATAACTTCCTCTCTGATCGCTATCTCCTCAGATGCCCCAGCATAAAGACACTCGTGGAGGCTACAGGATTCAGCTTCATGTAGATAATATGCATTCCGAGGCGATGAAAAACTCCTAATGGTAGGATTGGAACTTTGGGTTATGGAGGTTGACTGTTGGGTAGCGTGGGACGTCACCTGTCATGTAATATACATCATCAAACAACTTCCTCTCTGATGGCTCTCTCCTCAGATGCCCCACATAATGACACTAGTGGAGACTATACGATTCAGATACATGTAGCTAATGTACCATTCCGAGACGGTATAAAATACAGGGGCAGAGTTGGTAGGGTTGAGGTATGGGGTTGATTGGTGGGTGCAGTAGGAAATCACCCCTCACGTGATATACATATATATATATATATATATATATATATATATATATATATATATATATATATATATATATGTATGTATGTATGTATGTATGTATGTATGTATGTATGTATGTATGTATGTATATATATATATATATATATATATATATATATATATATATATATATATATATATATATATATATATATATATATCAACCAACATTCACCCTAAAATAATAATATGATATACATAACAAGTCTGCATCTTCCAATAACTTCCTTCTTTCCATCTCCTCCAATGTACCAGTATAAAGACACTCTCATAGTTTTTAGCTTCCTTTAAATTATGTACCATTCCGAGACAGTGGAAAAGCATATAGGAGCAGGGTTGGTAGGGTTTAGATATTGCATCTGAGAGTGCATCTGTACATCTTTCTATCTTAGGAAATGAAATGGGTGCATGTGATGTTTAAGGACTTACGGTTGAATCCAGTACTATGCCTGATTAGCAGCTTCAGTTTCAAAGCTTACCGTCTAAATGGAGTTCACAAATCTTGTTTGTGGAGACTCAGAAAGCCTGGAAATGCTGGTACTAACCAGCAGATATCTCGCTTCAGTGGGTCACTATAGTGCTACCCAGGGACAAAGAAAATGACGAACTGCACTAAATCCTCTGCACTGCACCGTATCATGCCTGAAGCAACAGAATAATTGGTCGACCATTTTGGTAATATCCTTCTGGTCAAGTATGATTTTTCGAAAATATTTGAAAGAAAATGTTATTATGATTTCAAGCAAAAATGCAATGTCAAATATCTAAGTTTATAATTTTCGAGAAAATTTTCTCATGGACAGTAGAGCTCCAGACGAGACGATATCTTGCAAGGAAAAATCTGAACTCGAAGGGGTAAACCAATTCACAACCAAAGCTCCCTTTAGTTGAGTTTAGTTGAGCATTCTTATCTGGGGTATGAACCTATCAAAGAAAAATGACAGTAGATCATACATTGAACACATCTTCACTGGATAGTTGTTGGTTGGGTTATGTTAAATATCTCTCAAATATTTTGCATGAGCTGATTCTTTAGGCTTGTACATCTATCCCCACAATAATCGGGCATTTTCAGGCCACTCCTAAGTTTGAACGAGGTCGTGCCAGGAGAAACTCCCTCATCATCCCAGTATTGCTGCTGCACTGCATTTCTTCTATTGCCACTCACTGTTGTCCATGTTTACGATGGGATTAATAGAAAAGATTGTCAGCTTCCGAGATGAGGTTTTTATAGTAGATCATCAGTCGTTACAGCACCCCTCGTACCCGCTGGGGACACACGCTGACTGCTCAGATAAGGGTTAGATTGATTTAACATGATTGGGTAGGGTAGCTCTGACAGGATATCGCACTGCTTTCGACAATAATCCGGGCATGCTCATAAATACAAACTGTCGGTGAAAATGAATCTCATTCATAGAGAATTGGTTGAAGAAATAACCATTAGTATAAAGAATATAAGTTTATATCTAATTTATATTTAAATTTCGGTGTGATTCAAAACGAATTTCTCTTCACCAAAACAACCAGGAATATACACACTTGGTTTTGTGTGTTTGTTCTCATTTTGATGATCGCTTAACACCATACATCCATACACATACCATTTTTGATTATAATCAACAAGGCCTAGTTTATGTTGAGGAATCCCAAAAAGAGATTTGAAAAGATATAATTGGTTCAGAGTGCGGCAAAGTGTTGGTGTAATTCCCGCAACAACACTCCCATGAGATGTTTCGGACAAGAAAGGAGGAGTATATTTATTGAAACGGACTGTTACTTTATATGTATAGTTTCATTTCTTCTAAGATAATTTAGTCAGCTTAGGTCGAAACCCAGATGTCGTGCTCCGAGGAAGGCACACAATACGCTACACCGACCGACCATGGGGCTACACTTCCTATTGGTTATATCATTTGATCCTTTAAAACCCTCTCAATAACACACAGACGTTTGTAGCAACACTATCCGAGAGAATCATGCACACATACAATTGCGTAAGAGAAGATAAAATACAGAAAACAGCATACAGAACTCAAAATGTAGGCAATCGGCTGTTGAAATGTTTTATACTCGATTTGAGTTTTATTTTGATATGTCACATAACTATGGATGACCAAAATTTTAGAACATCGTCAAACATCTAACCACATAGTATTGGATTTCCCTCCAAAATCCCCATTATAATTTGGCATTAGACATTTGTGGTCAAAATTACAGTTTTGGCTCACAATGGTTAACCGGGTAACAATTGGGTTACATTTCACTGTTGCTACATGAACGCCCCCTGCTAAGATGTTTATCTTATGCTGTCTTTCCCCGTTCTTCTTATCATCATGAATCGGCTTTCTTTTCTTCGCTATCTGAGGGAGTAGCCAGATCGTCAATCCTAATCAATGTTTGTGCAGAGGCCTGTCGTCCCGGGTCGGGGCATGTCTGACTGATAATGGGAGGGTGGATCCTACCCCTGTCAGCACACGGTCTCCACAATCACTAACAGGTCTCCTTGTTTGCTTGCTTTCTTGTACCGTTTGTATATTTCTATACGAAATGTACATGCAATTACGTGTGAAAGCAGAAAAATCTTTTTTTAATTTTTTTTCTCCACCGTTTTTCCAAAAACAGCAGAAATTTTTTTAAATTTTTTTTTCTGCTTTCACACTTGCACCATCGTATGCAATGCAAATTGAAGGAAGTAATTTGGTGGTCAGGGAGGCGCATTAACGTATTTCTCTGAAGAACCTTTGGAATATTGTTTATCGTCGTTTTGCCTGCCACATCGAGGTGAATTAGTTAAGAGACAGTAGTAGTAGAAAAGAAAATTGGAGTACTGTATAACTGGTTAATTTGGCGTGTACTTGAGTTAGCGTTTTTTTTTCAAAAAAGTATTTTCCCTGTATTTATTTTGGCGTCTGGAGCAGTCAGAACAACGCCATCTTCATGTAGACATATTTTTATGCGATCTTTAATTTGGCGTTGATGGGCATTCGCCAAAAAACGCCAAATTAAAAACCACGTCAAATTAACCAGTTATACAGTAGTTAAGAGACAGTAGTAGTAGAAAAGAAAATTTTCATTAGACGAAAACCTCTACCCGAACGCAAGTCTCTAAGAAATAAAGCAAACGTCCCCTTTACCCACTAAGGTTAATAGACGTCTTCTTGTACATCATCATTACCAATATTCAAAGCTTCCGTGTCAGCACATCACCAGTATGTAGTAAAAAGGGACTCCCCTTTCCTGCACGAAACACAGTCATCCCTTTCCCGGAGGTATTTTCTATTTCAACGAAAAAGCAATATAATTGATCAGTCAATATTTGCTATCTTACTTCTCAGTGATATTCATAGTTTTACTTGAAGTTGGCGTGATCGGATTTTATTGATATAAGGTAAAATGATCTTCATGAAGGGGCCCAGTGCTTCCGTAAATGGAAGATTTGGCCTCTTGAAAAACCTTAGGTGAGTGTCACTTTTCCACTAGTGCATGGGTAATTGATGATAAGCATCCAGGCACCTTTGACGGTCAATGATATGTGCGAAGAAGCCGAACAGAAGGATATCTACAGATGTCGATGAGTGTGACATGATTGTACATGGTAACATAGTGAATTGTATTGAATATTTTGCACTGAATTGTAATGTTTTATTCAATTCTGTCGCATTGCATTCTAGTATGTATACCATTCCACGTAAAATCATTGCTTAGTTTTCCCACTGCAACCGAAACAAAATGGTACGTTAAGTGTATGGACCTAAAGAATCCACATTTTGCCAGCTGGCTGAACTAGACTTTCTAGGCGTTGCCAATGGCTGCTGCTGTCTCCAACCACAGTCTGGGTTGGAATCCTGTTCGAGGCATGTGAAACAGTTGTCAGTAAATGCGGTTGGGCGGCTGGTTCCCCGAGTATGCCGATTTCCTCTACCATTTACAATGAGCTACATTGTAGTCATGAATTCGTCTTTATATGGCAGCGAAAGTGACGAAATTCCACCAAATCTAAACATTTCGCAGCCTGACACTTTTTGATTAAAACCTACTGATTGCCACATTTTGTATTCTATTTGCAAGGTTATTTCTAGTGATAAGAATGAAATAAGGCATGTAAAATATGATGTTAAAACAGACAAATAACCAGATAAATGATAGAATAATACTAGATGAAATACTGATTTTCCGGAATACATACATAACATTTAGATAAATATATTAAAGAATAAATTACTAGCGAAGTACATAAATTCACATGGAACTCTTTACAAGCGTATGATGTACAACAAATCAAATATTTGTTTCATGAATAACTGAGGAAGTAGATAAACTAAGTCTGATAATTATGTACATTACTACTGTTTATACAGTACGTTAGAAGGCCGCCGAAGCTGAAACTACATTATACAATACGAATCTATCTCCTTTGATTGATAAAAGAGAAGTCCCTACATCTAAACAAATAGTCGATGAAAGTGGGGTTAAGGTCGTGAATAAATCAGGAACAGCGAAACACCATGGGAGTTCCCACTTGAGATTTTTGCATTGATACTGTGAATAGATGAACGAAAGAAAAAAAGCATCTTGGGAATTGTGGGTAACTTATCTATTCAGAAATTCCAAGTGTTCGCTTTCAGAATAGGTATCACGAACAGTAATGCATGAGACTTTTTTCTAACCGGTCGCTTTACCATTAGAGTTTTGACTCACCGCAAACGTGCAGATGTCAAAACAATCCAATCCAGTTTTACGTGGCTGCCTTTCCTAAACCAGGCCACCTTTCTATCAAGGGAAGCATGATACATATACTCATAGACATCCATGTATTCTGACTTCCTTCTAAGCATATTACGAACAGATATTCATTTGTGCAAAATGGGTGGAATCTTCCGAAAATGTGCGTTTTCAGCTACTATTGTAACTAGGCAATTAGAAGCGTCAAACCTTAAAACCAATTATCAGGTCTTACCTTAAAACTTCGATAATTAGGTCTTACCTGAAAACTGCCCCATCGATATTGCCTCATATTCTTAATACAATCAACCCTTTCAGTACTTATGCCCATTGGCCCTCAAACACCATATATGTGGGTGCGTGATTCGATTATTCTCGTGGGCGCATTTAGGAAAGTATGTCCACACTGTCAGGATTGAGCAGAGAATGGCTGTCTGGGTTCATTTAAACAAGTTAAATTCGAAAAGTAGAATTGAGAAATAATTGTCTACCCACCACGCCGTGGTCCAATGACAGAGAAGCAATTATAGCATGGGAGTTCAATTGGTAATTGGTTAAGCTAATTACAACTATCACTGTAATTAGCCTAGTCCTTAGTTCGCATTACCTGTTTGGCGCTAGCCCAACACAATAAGTACATGTACAATCTGATTTGTAGGACTATAATTCTCTTTAGTCACCACCAGTTTCGAGAACAAAATAATAGGTCACCTTTATATTCCTAAAGTACACAGTGACACTGATTTACCCTAGGAAACCTGACTTAACCCTTGTATGATTCTGTCTCCGTGTTAGAAATTATCATTCGTCTTGTTTTTGGTATTTGTTATGAATAATTTGTTCTATATTTCAACTCGTGCATACTCATAGCCTATCAAAAATGTAAAACCGAACACAATGTTATTTCCATTGAATTGCCTTTACCCGATCCTTTGCTCGTTACAGCTTTTATGACCAGCCGTTACTCTGATACAAAATAGAATTATTGCATATAAGCGCAATTAAACTGTGGGTGTTTTAAACCACTCAAAACAAAAGCAATACAACTCCCAAAAGGTCTCACTTAATGACTGGATGCTAAATGATTTGATTGTCCTTAGCACCATTGTTCTTTTAAAAAATCTTAATTAGGGATATCCAAATAATACATTATCATAGTGATCAGAAAGAAAATCACATTTAATCGGATTTTCAAGGTTGTACTACCCAAAAATGAATACGAATTTCCCATTGCAAAATACTGTCTTGTATAAAGTTTCTGAATCAGACAATAAACAGGTCAGATTCCTCAATGTTCAATTTAGACAAAGGAAAATCGTGTGACTTCATCACAAGGCTTGGTCCTTTCAAGATCTCTGCATTTGATTAAATTGTATCGAAGTTCTATGTTATTCATTGGAGACAGTAAATCCTCTGTTATGAATCCTAGTCAGGGCATGATGCCCCAAGCCTGGTAAATGGAGAAGTAATTGGATTGAGACCATGAATGGCGCAGGATTTTAAACCATCAATTATGCTGTAAGACCGTAATGGATTTTCTAAAACAAATGGGGATTTCTGTGAACCTAAAATATTGCTATGACCAAGTGTATCACCGCTTGAAACGCCCATAGGTATACAAAAACATAGGGTACATAAACATAGACATTTTATCTAATTGGAGATATTTTATCCTTAGGATATATATATATATATATATATATATATATATATATATATATATATATATATATATATATATATATATATATATATATATATATATATATATATACACTTAAGGTTAGATAAAATAATACGTTTGGTATTTATACAATTTATCGAGGAAACCATGCTTTTACAGAATCACCAAGATTGACAGTGCTTGCTTGTTGTATATTGAATTTCTTTGGTTCATAAATAGCAGGTCGACCAGTCGCCTGGAGCGACCGTATGACGACACGATGACATACGGCCAGCAATCAGGTACATAAGAGTATCGTAGTGTATATCAATGCAATTCCTATTCGCTCTGGCAATGATTCTATACGAACCTTAACCTAGCGCTTTATTTCAATTACAAGCATATGTAAGGAGTCGGTGACTCTGGGGTCACTTTTTATCTATACCGCGTGCCATAAAACAGATTCCCGGTCATCAGCAGCCCGCCAATTTTCATCACTCGCATGTCAAAAAATTACGCACAACCTTTTGCAGGTAGGTCGTTAGAAAAGCCTCCGCGGCACATCGGCTATCCCCTAAATACCACGCACCCATAAAAGATTGCAGGAGGCCGGTCAGGGTCCGTGAGAGGAATGGGAAGAACACTGTTCTCCAGCAAGGGTCTTCAGCCAGCATGGGGGGTGCACTGACTTGGAAAATTAGCGAGCGTCTTGCGCGGCATTGTGGAGATGGCATTTAAAGTTATAATTGCCGTATTTGTCAAATGGTTCTACCTGCACGATTGCTTCTGTCGACGGCCTTAAGATGGATGCAATCAGCACACCTGGACAGGTGAGAGGGGCAATTCATCAGCCTGTCACGTGATCCCCCTCATAGAAATACAACCCCTGGATACCTGCCGCCACAGGGTCGACTTGATCTCACAATGCTCCTCAATGCATCTTCTCACTTTACAGGCGTGGATTGGCATAGGGAATGTTTCGTAACACCTCTCTGGGCAAATACGTATCGTACCTCAGCATAATCTCATTCCCATTACATTCGTTAGCTATGTCTATGCATGACCAGCATCCTGATGTAACATACATTGCCATGCATATTGGCAAAACTAGGATTAAAGTGGTCTGGGAAACTGTCCAATTCGTATGAAGTCGCTATTGGTCATACACTTGCTAATGATTTTACAATATTCTTTTGAAATTTGAATCAGATAAGTCTTATGATAAGACATTACTTAAACTGCAGTAGGAAAGATTAAAATTTTTGAGGCAATATCCAGTCTGAACCTGAATTATTAATTTGCTTTGATCTAGAATTGCATTTCTGCCGGTTTAAAATTCAGCAATTTGAATAGTAATTTCCTTTGCTAAAACACGAAAGCATGCATGATG
>OZ012693.1:29111062-29126062 GCA_963942565.1 Maea johnstoni | reverse complement strand
ATTAACTCGATTTCCTGAAATATTTCTTTTAACTATAGTAATTGCATAGGTGTAAGCAATTAACATCATGTGTCACCATTATGGTACAGGGGGATAACTGGAAAGACCATATCTGAGTCATGTAGTCAAGTGTAAGTGACCTTGTGGTGAGTTGGTGTCTCTACAAATTAATCAAATCTATCTATAATTTCCGTCATGCATGATCTCGTCGAGGGTCCTTCAAAGGTGCATATTTCTACCGCACGTTAGAAACGTCATCCTGGCCAAGGCGCTTTTTTATAAACCTTTAATACTTCCTGTTGCTCGGAGCATTGAAGCCATTGCGCTCTTACTACTAAGTGGTCAGAGTAAATTTCCCTAATTTGTCCAAACCAGGTCATCTCTGTGTCTCGGAGGGCTATTCCTGGTAACCTAATGGATCGATAGTTGTGTACTTAGATGGTCATCCTGATGAGATTTCAATCCCAACTTGACCACTGATGATCCATGTTTAACGTTCCAAATTGTAGCCCTACGGACAGATCGGCCTGGCTAAAATAGAGACTGTTGACCTATTAGCAGATATGTCTTACGCTGTATAGATATATGTCGCTACAACAATTGACCATGGAGGCTTCTTTGATAACGCACAACATGTCCAGATCATGTATTTGATGGTCAAACCTGAGAGCAAAGGTTCAAAAATCGTGGTCTATCTTATTTACCTCTCTAGAAGTGTGGAATTTTGACTTTGGTTTATCGTCACGTTTTCTGCCGCATTGCGACGGGACTACTGTATAACTGGTTAATTTGGCGTGTACTTAAGTTGGCGTTTGTTTTTAAAAAGTATTTTCCCTGTATTTATTTTGGCGTCTGGAGCAGTCAGAACAACGCCATCTTTATGTAGACATATCTTTATGCGATCTTTAATTTGGCGTTGATGGGCATTCGCCAAAAAACGCCAAATTAAAAACCACGCCAAATTAACCAGTTATACAGTATTCAGTGGTATCTTTCTCACAGCTAGTATAGGAGATTGTGGGTTTGTGACATAGTTCTTGTTATCATTTCCCCGTTTATTAAACAATATATAGATTAGTGGCGGTCTCTTGTTGCAGGATGTATATTCACGAAAGTGACCAGTGATAATAATAATAATAATAATAATTGGAATTTATATAGCGCCTTTTCCATTCATAGAATGTTCAAAAGCGCTGCACATTGTCATAGTTTGAGTCATAGTCAACAACGCCTCAATGGGCGAGCCTGAAAAGGTGTGTTTTGAGACAGTTCTTGAAGGCCTGACACGATGTAGAATCCTTCAGGTGTTGTGGAAGCCCATTCCATAATCTCGGTGCACTAATGGAGAAAGCGCGATCTCCAAGTTTGAGTCTAGTCCGAGGCTCATCCAGAAGGCCCTTAGCTTCTGATCGTAGATGGCGTCTGGGTTTATTAGGCACGAGCAGCTCCTTGATGTACTTAGGTGCAAGTCCGTTGAGCGCCTTGTATACCAGCAGTAGGACCTTAAATTGGATGCGGAATTTGATGAGAACAGGTGTGATATGTTCATACTTCCTGGTTCTCGATACTATCCTTGCTGCACTGTTTTGTAGTCGCTGCAGCTTTGCAATCAAATCCTGTTGTATTCCAATTGGGAGAGCATTGCAGTAATCCAAACGAGACATAACCAGTGACTGCATCACTGTTTTTGTGGCATCTTCTGTTAGCACACGTCTCGCTTTTCCAATATTTCTCAGGTGAAAGCTAGATTTTTTGACAACACTTTTGACATGGGGTGCCATGATCAGTTGAGAGTCAAACATAGCTCCCAGATTCCGCACAGGCTCAGATGCAACAGACACATCAGTCCCCGCTACAGAGAGTGACTTAATGTTCAGTTCAGCTAGGTGTTTCTTAGAGCCGAATAGAATGATTTCAGTCTTGTCATTGTTGAGTTTCAGCTTGTTCTGAGACATCCAGACACTAATGTCACACAAACATTTCTCAAGATTTAGGATTTCACGTTTGACTATTGCGTTATCACTTGTCTTTTTGAATGATAAGCAGAGCTGGGTGTCATCAGCATAGCCATGATTGTTCAGACCGTAGTTTCGGATTAGCTGTGCCAGAGGTATGATGTATATTAGGAACAATAGTGCACCCAACACAGATCCCTGTGGTACAGACCACAGGATTTCCTGATTTTCGGAGAAGTCATCATTGATTTTAATCCTCTGTTTCCTGCCTAGCAGGTACGATTTGAACCACTGTAGAGCAGATCCTTTAACCCCAAGAACTGACTCCATCCTAGATAGAAGGATGGAGTGATCGATTGTATCGAAAGCAGCGCTAAGATCGAGTAACACAAGGATGGCGGCCCCACCCTGATCGAGAGTGCGAAGGATGTCGTTCTGTACCCGCAGAAGTGCAGTCTCGGTCCCACATGCTATCATGTGTGTACATCATGTGGAAAGGTGTTGTCATTGGTTGAGCTCATGATGGATACATCACTGTGTACACGTGCATCAGTGAATCATGAAATAACGTAGCTTTAAGTCAATTTCGCAGCTCACTATGAACATCTACCGTGATGCGTTTTCTTTGGCTGGAAATCTTCTAACCATCCTTTGTAACCCAAACCGCTGTCATGCCACCTATTCACGAACCTAACCAACGAGCAAAGTGCACAGGAAACCTGTTTTATTGTGTTGTCATTCAGTGTGACATCCTTCGTGTTTTCAAGTGAAGAATAAAGCAAAATAAATTGTGAACTTAACTACTAACTTGCCACATAGAGTTTTCCACATTCCCAAAAGACAATACAAAGAAATATAAACATACAGAACGAAGTCATTTAAACTAGTCACAAAACTATACCATAATTACATCGGGTTAAAGCTGAAATCGTTTAACGAAAATACATACATACTTTGAATTTTACTTTGTGTCGGATTGCGGCAAAATATTCAAATATTCATAAGAAATCCCTGTAGTGGCTTGTATCTAATTTATGCTGTGGTATTTTGCATGGGAGAGGATCTACTAATTTTGCACGGATATGCTGTGTAATATTCTTTCTAATATCATATTATACACTTATTTAGTATGTGTGTTGGATTCCGACGAAATAACAAAAATACAAGTTTAGAAGTTAAAGATCAATGACCAAATACGAGTATCACATGAAATATAAGTAGGAAATGATTTTTTATTGGATATAAAAGGCTTAGAAACATAGAAGCACATGCCAATGCTGGTACTAGATCTACTATCGCTCATTACCAATCCCTTATGCAATCAGGACCAAACTTGCAGTATGCAGTTAAAACTTCACCATATAGAGGTAAGTCTAATTTAAAATGTAATGTTTGACCCTATGAGGAAAGCGGCCAATCCAAAATACACCAGGACCAAACCTATATTATCTCGATTCCAACGGTAGGCGGCTTATTTCAGTAGTAGCCGTGTATAATACCCCAAGTGCTGCAGCTGGAATAGTGGTAGAGACCTCAAGTGGTTATCGTGCAAGTGCATTAGTATGGTTATATGGCATTCGGTCCTACTATTAAATCAGCTATCATTGCAACACGGCTACAGGGAGTTTAAAATAGCACATTAAACCAGTCATCCCTGTTTTGTAATTGAGGGTCGGGAATAAGGGATATTAGATAAGGAGAATACAGGAAGTTCAACGCTAAGTCATAAATCATATTGGCAGAACTGCATCGGCTACTATTAAAACAGGACCTCATTTCACCTTATTGGAAACACCTCATGAAGAGTAATCTCAATAGCTGCAGGCAATTTAAGTTAATGGATTTAATCAAAAGATAATATTAGTATCAACAATGATGATGATGATAATAACAATAATAATAATGATAATAATAACAATAATGATGATAATAATAACAACAAAAGTTTGGTAGAAAATGTAATTTTGCATGCGTCGCCATGTCATGTCAAAATGAAGCGATTGAGAACATTGAGCATTGTTTTAAAAACTTGAATAGTGCAAGAGTAGTACTAGAATTCCTCCATGGTCAAAGGCTGCGAGAAAGTAAGTTAATCCCGGTCGTCGAGAATATACATGTATACGTCTTGTCTTAAGGTAAGCGCTGCTTGATATTGTCTGATACAGCTGTGTTCACAGCAGTGATCTTACAATGATGACACTCCCAATAACCAACACTCTTCCTAAATGCATGCAAACTGTCAATTTATTCGGAGCGAGTATTGATTGACTTGCTAGAATGTCCATCGTTAGGCTTAAATGGCCACAAGTGGACATTCGGGGAGGAGGGGTTGACACAAATGTTCCATACATAAAGGGAGTGCACATTGCTTGCTTACATGATTCCCCAATAGAGTATAGTTTAATAGGTGGATGATACGTTATTAGTCTTGCTTTTAAGCGTTTAACTGTGGCCGATTGGTGAGTTTATACCTTGAGTATATACAGCACAATTTCATTTAAATGTTGAGGCTACCTCCCTGTATCTGTCTGTGTTGCTTCTGAGAAATGACATGTAGTAGTCGTGTATCGTTCTTGTGCAAAGAGTCTACTTTAACCCTTATACTGCTGATTGCTAGTTTGCCCATTGCAAAATAATCCAAAAATCCTGAAAAATCACTGGAACCGTGGCATATGGGTACTCATCTGAGAGTACTCTGTGAGGGCTTTCCAGTGAGTACCTACATTACATGGTTCAGATGGTTTTCAAAAATCTGTTCTTCCTTGTACTTTGGATGAAAGTAGCCTCAGCATTGGAAGGGTTAAGCTGTATGTACTTTGCTTGCATTTATTCACGTCTAGATAGTGTTATGGGTACAACTCTTTGTTTAGAATTGAAACCCTTGGACACTAAGAAGTATAAGATGTCAAGTAGGACATACCTTATATTATACATACGTAAGTTAAGCAATCACTCACCGTCTTGGCATTGTATACTAGGTCTAGTATATGTATATATGTCCAAAGAAGCTGCGGTAGTAAATACATGTACTTAGCCTATCATCAACATGTATGCATTATAGGGCAGCCGTACAGCTCTGTAACCCGTGGTCCATGGAAATCGATTTGTTATTCGGTTAATGCTGTCAGTGAAAGCAGATAAAGATCACAACCTAAATGACAATTCCTAGAATTAAACGCAGTCGTTATGACTACCCATACATGACGTATTACTATATAGCGAACCTTTTGCATGTAGACTAGACACTGCTCTTTTATGGAATCGGCTATACTATGGTGGATCTGAGTTAATACTTTCCACTAAAATTAATCATAAGAATCTATCGTTGTCACTGATATGAATAATCAGCTGGTCATTTGATGTCCACTGTAGCGGGTGCCTAGTCCACTGCAACAAGTTTATGTACTCGTGTAAGAAGTCGATATTGGGAGTTTTGCGGATAATTCTAGACTTAACAACATAGCTTTCATAACTTCTTTTTTAAATTCTAAAACAAAATATTTAAAAGAAATTAAAAATATTCTAGAAACATTTAGGACTTAAGTCTGGTTGTTAAGTACAAGCAACACACCCATCTTACATTTTTACTTAAACAAACATTTCCCAGCATTTTCAGAGTGCTGCTCAATCATTCAACTATGGGCCTGGGTCTGTTAAAGGCTTACCTATTGCTCATAAGATTCGTATTTGTAGATGTGGATTGAGGCAAGATGCCTCCTGCGCACGCCAGTTTATCTCTGATGTATTAATGGTCAATGGCGTCGAGAGAAGATGAGATAAATGATCTTGTTCTGCGGCAACCAAGCGTGTTATTCAGTTAGTGTGTAGTCATATTGATTCAATGATCCAGCCAGACGCGGCAGCGCGACTGCACTGCGGCGGTACAAGTCAAGAAACAATTGATGGGAGCCGCTGGCTGCTGACCACACTACTACTACTACTACTACTACTACTACAACTACTACTGCTACTACTACCACCTCTTCTACTACTTCTACTTCTACTACTACAGCTGATGCTACTACTACTTCTACTACTACTAAAATGTACTTCTGCTGCTACTACTACTACAACTGCGGCTACTACTTCTACTAGTATCACCACCACCACCACTACTCCTCCTACTACTACTACAATGTACTACTGCTGCTGTTGCTACTACTTGCACTGCCACTACTACTACCATCACCACTTCTACTGCGACCACTGCTACTTTAGCTACGTGTACCATTACAGGGGGCTGTCCGATAGGCTATTAATCAAGGGCTTCTAAATAAGGCTGCATGTGGAAGTATTTTCATTGACTTTATTAGTCGGTGGTGTCCCGACCACTTAACACATATCTTGCCACAATTTATACTTACTATTGCAGATGAAAATATCCTACTCTGCATACTAATTTGGATTAATTCCAAAGGGTAAGCAAACTTCAAGAAATGGTGGCGTCTAAAGTGAATGTTACATGTCTTTATGTGAGAATAAACGATTGATAGCGTAATGGCAATTCTTAGATAGTAACAAATACGATGTGCGTGCAAATATTAATTGCTCTAGTCGTCTAGCGATATTTCCATACATAAAGACCAAAAAAGCTATTCGTCTTTCCAGCTAGATTTTTCCCCAAATCACTTCTTTGAAGTTGATTATTTCAGCTGGTAAAATGGCATAAAGGCTGCACCTTTTGACGAGAAATGTCCAGCAGACTTAGCAGGGAGGAAAGTACGTGTCAATTCTGTGTCTAAGCAGGTGTTTCCATCAGATCCCCGGCCAACTCCCAATCACCTTCCGTGACAGCTCCCGCAGAAGGCCTACTTGCTCCCCTTGTTCAGCCAGTCCGCCAATCGATGTAAGTGGATGTTTGTTTGTGATTTCTCCCGCTACCTTATGATGTGGCGGACCTTGAATGTCGACACTCCTAACATGTAGGTCACGTGCTCTTGATTTTCTCGTTCTGCTCGCCGCAGACAACGGATTACTAATGCGCTGATTGGTCTAGCGAAAACAACAACAACAACATCTAAATCTCAATTATGTTACGGCAAACACATTACAAACACATAAACTAAAAGGTTCATCAATTGGGAATATATCATAGGGTTACCATCATTGTTAACTCGAAATAAAGACAACAATATACATATACATATGCAAAAGCGCAATCTGTATAAGGGTGATGTTGATTTCTATTGCAAGGGGCAAAACCTATTGGCGTGCTCAATGGTGTGCACATTTATAGGAGCTGGCACCTCCCGGGGAACCCTAAGCTGGCGTGCCACACTGCTCGCCTTATAGGAGAAGGGGGATATGTGGATCAGTCTATGGATATCATGCATCTAAACGATCCCTTAGTTATCTTTGGATCTGCTCTTACTCTCCCACTTTTCTTCCTTCACCTAGAATAATTACGTTTTGTCACTGTTCTTCAACAACGACAATGGACCACTTCTTTGTATTATGCTATGGCACTGAATAGCCTTGCTGTGCCGATGTGCCTTTAAAACCTCATTTATTCATTCATTGTTTCCAGTAGGGTGTGTTTGACAAGACAAGTAATTTGGTATTTCTTGGTTTCCCATGTGCTAAACTATGAACATGTGACAACGGTAATAGACAGCGGACAGCCTGTACTCCGTACCTAAGACCACTCGGCTATCAGGGCAACTCCCTGCAACTCAGTCTCAAATAGCATTCATTGGTTTTGATACTTACCTCATCAACAGGTGTGCATTTAAACTGCACACGATTTCTTGTAGTTATTTTGTCCCTTCTACCTTATGAACCGTACGGATGAATAATGGAAGCCATGTCAAACCTTTTTTTCTTTATTCAATATTGAACTATAGGTTTTCAAGGAAAGTGAAATGGATATTTTTTGCTGTCAATGGAGACTATAAATCTGCTGTGGAATTGTCACGAGAGAGTGAGGGGTGTGGGGATATGATCTAAATGCAGGGTGTGAAGGGGATCATAGCCCCATCAATCACTACCCGTCAAGCAAGTCCTTTTCTTTGTTGGAAATCCATTTCACCCACTTAACGAAACAATTAGCATCAGTGGCACGCAGGTTTTATGTGGGAATAGCCGTCACCTTAGGTCATCTCCTTCTATTGTTAAAGCGGACCTGAATACAAAACACAGTGTCCTAGGCTCCGTGCACAGTGCCAGCGTGTAGTGCTCATGACGTTTTAAAAATACAACATGACATGGTTCAATGTCATATTTGTTTTACTAAATTAAACACAATTTAGGTAACATATTCCGTTTATTCATGTATGTTAAGTAATACATATCTTTAAATATGATTTGGGGCTTGACCATCAGTAGCCTTTGCTTGAACTGTCTATTAGTAGCTAGAATGGCATATTTTAGTTACGCCCTGTTGAAAAGTGCGGTCCGGCCTGATATCCACCCGAAGTCATCTAGATCCCACTCGGCTCCGCCTCGATGGATCTGGATGACTGAGGGTGGATAGCAGGCCGGACCACCCTTTCCAATAAGGCGTAACGAATTTATCACCCGCTCTTCCATGGTAAGTAAAAAAACAAATGCATCTCATAAAATAACCTTGGAGGCCAGAACGAGGCTAGTGACCTCTAGGGGTAAGATTGCTGGCCAAGTGGTAATATCAATTAAAATGGTGGTTCAAGTGGTTCTATCAAATTCTGCCGTTTGATATTGAATCTATAAAGTGTGACCGGCTCCAGGTCTAACACCTATTGACCAACCAGCATAGAGAAATAAACAGAGTAGGTGGTAACGTCCTATATCCCAACACACTGATTGCAGTGTGATTTGGAATTTAGGTCATTGTCACCTTTTCTGCCATATTTAGGTTTATATTTAACTAGCCAGTTGACTGTGGTGGAGGAAACCTGAATACCCGGTGCAATCCACCATCTTACTCTAAGTTAGTGGAAAAATACTCACATGCCACAGCCGGTTTCGAGGCAGGGCAATGATAAGAAACAGCGAGCAGTCAGTGCAGATTGCGGTGGAAGGTGTTTTATCAATTTAGGTTTATTCTATTTTTATAATGTAAAATCGCGAGCCTGATTGTTTTGAATCAGAAGATGAATGAGAACATAAATCATTTCAATTCAATTTAGTTAACCCCGCATTTAAACTACTACTCAATTAATCGGATCTGATGCCTATATATTTCAATGGCGAGGGCCTCATTCGAGTTGACCCGGTTGTACCCAGTTTACCCCTTTCCATGATGACGTCGTCTTTCCTTCACTCAAGCCCTAATGCTAAGATGGTCTTGTTCTAAGATTACGTATTATGTCGACTTATTGTAGGCTGTAGAAAAGTTTCTTTTCTTAAGGAAATCTCACTCCACTCCCACAGCGTACAATAGCGTGCTAGATTGTTTGGCATCATAGAGCGGAAGGATGCGCTGAGCACCCCATCACGCGAACTCCAGTACCATCACCCATTCATGCCCAGAGCAAAATGTGCTTTTATTCTAGAGATACCAATGGAAAAGTTAGGCCTGTATTAGATGCTGCCGGCATAAATGGGTTGATGGCAGCATGGCACATAACCTATTTTCGCAGACACCAATCCTGGGTCCAACAGTCGAGATATCTAAGACCTATTTCAAGAGAGTATTGTATGGAGCCTGTCCGTTTTGGCTACTACAAATGTAAGCAAAGGAACACCATTAAAATGCATAACTATGACAATAACAACACAAAACTAACAAATAACAAATGAGGACAAAGCAGAGACTAACGTAAGGGCACGTCTAGTTGATTATCTGTTTCCCATGTCCAAGGTACTGAAAATTAGGGTCGGTCGGTCGGGTAAAAAAAAAAAGGAAAAAAAAAGGCAGAAGTACCTATAATAGGGTATCAAATTTCTTTATTTGTGACAGAAATGCTGCCAATGCCATGGCAAGAAGTACAAATATGTGTACATGATGTTCATGAGACACATTTCCCTCTGTATTATTCTTCAGCTTGTTCATACAGAAAATTGTGCAGATTTGAAAAATGTTGAATTCGCAGGCTCCATTATAAATAAACGATGTCAAAATCAAAAAATAAAGACTTTTTTTTATTTATTTCATTCAAAATGCAGTTCTCAGAAGAAAAAAAAAGCTCCTCTGGACAGGGTCGGTCGGAAAGTAAAAAAAAAATATTTTTTTTTTAGGGTCGGGCCCAAAAATATGGTCGGTCGGGACATGGGAAACAGTTAATCAACTAAACGTGCCCTAATCGAAAATAACTAAAAAAAGATTCAAAAATGTATTTTGCAGTAGTGGAAAACTGGATACGACTTTCGTTTATTTGTATCTACATGCAAATACGTGTACATGGCTCACAACAGGTTATATTTAATTGGTAGACCACTTGTGCCATTTGGGCGTGAAAGTGTTAAGTGACTTGTCCAGAAGATTAGGTAACATGTACTATTACGTTACTCCTGAGACAGAAATATCCTTCCGCTGCCCATTCTATCACGCGGAATGATCTGGTTTTCGGGTTAAGTACACTTCAGACTGTTATATGTTGAACCGTATTCAAGATTTGGCTTTAGTGCAGATAGCACTATGTTATGGGTGCTAGCAATGGATCTGGCACTTAATGCCCATTTAACCAAACAGGCAACTTGCTATGCGGCAAACCTGTAGAAAATCAGGCTGGGTTATTGCCTTATGATCCAGCGCATTTATGTTTTACTACAAATATTGTCTTATCACCATCTTTATCAGCCTCAAGATCATCATCATCACCACCTTCTACAATTTCACCACCATCATTTTCAGCATCACCATTCGAAAACTCATTCTGAATATGGCAGCAAATGCAATGGTACACACAATTCAATTTACCCTATTTGGCATTTGGAATTTGGCACATACATACATACATACATACATACATACAATTCCGATATGGAGCAAACATGTGGAGGCAATTAATACAAGTAAAACTTCAACGGGTGTACAAAAGAGGTATTAAGAAAATTGGAATGTAAACATATATTATACATGGGTTGGTTCGATATTAATCAAATATGGCACTTTGGTTTGAATTCGTGCAATATCAATTTTCGTTGCACTCTGAAAAATGATATTGCACGAGGCGCTTGCGCCGAGTGCATTATCATTTTTCAGAGTGCAATGAAAATTGATATTGCACGAAACCAAAGTGCCATATTTGTTCTATCATATGCCTACTGCTCATTCAAATAAAATGATTTAAAAATTCATAAAATTATGAAAATGTAAATATCATTGATATGTTTTTACATTTCAAGGTTTTACCACAAACCATTGGGTTAATGTAAATTTCTAGGAATATATTTTTGTGCTAACTATTTGATAAAACAATTAAAGTGCTATACATATCTAGTCACATGCATTAGTTTCAGAATTTAATGATTATTTCTTCAATATTGATAATATAGTTTGTATTTTTGCAAGGGTCCATTCCTAATAAGGATTTTACAAGAACCCAAAAGTCTTCTGAGTTCCTTGTCGCAATTTACTTCTGTTGGTTCCTTTTCAGGAGTTTAAGTTGAGAAATGAGCACATGAACGTGACAGCTCTGAGTCTGAAGGTTGGAAAGTAATATCGCACCCCAATATCAATTTTGTAAGGTGGTCCGGTGACCATGATCTGACCAATCACTGACACAACACTTTTTCTTAGATATAATGAACAATGTATCAGGAATTGTATTGAGACTCTTGGGGAGTTCTATGAAGTATCGGGCTTGAAGATAAATAAAGAAAAGACGAAAGTGGTTAAGATTGGGGCATCAAGGGACAACAGGGTGGATTTATGTTTAGACTTAAATTTAATCTGGACTGACAAATTTACTGCATTAGGGATTACATATAATGTTTCAAAAATGAAAGAAATAACTGAACAAAACATAGATCAGAAAATGAAAGAAATACACAAACTCATTAAAGTATGGAGTGTTAGAAATATCACTCCAATAGGCAAAGTAACTTTGGTTAAAAGTTTATTCATTTCAAAAATTACACACATCCTGTTGTCCCTTCCCACCCCAAATCAAGAGACTTTTCAATCACTAGATAACGTTTTTAAGAAATTTATTTGGAATCAAAAACCTCCCAAATTTAGGAAAGAGATATTGGAAACCACGACAGATCTGGGGGGTCTTAAGATGACAAATCTTAAAATATTCGACAGTGCTTTAAAATTGTCGTGGTTTAAGCGTTTAAAAAATGAAAAAGACGGGTGGGAGCAATTCCCTAGATATTACAATATACAAAAAATAATACTATTTGGAGACATATACGCGAAAGGCTTGAGTCAGAATATAAATAATGCATTCTGGAAAGACGTTGTAAGAGCATGTATATCACTACATAATATACTTATTGATGAATACAAAAGTTTGCACAATATTCCTTTATGGTATAACAGTAAAATCAACATAGGTTTTAAAAAGAATTGGTTCCAGAAAGGATACACTAAAGTTAGTGACATCATGGATGCCAACGGCGCACTTTTTCCAATGGAAGAATTTGCATTGAGAGGACTTAAAATCAACTTCTTGGATTATGAAAAATTAAGATATGATATAAGTATACTTAAGGTTAACAATCACCAAAATAAAATGTGCGGCCCATATCTGCCACCAATTCTTTTTGAAATAGGATACAATACGAAAGGCTGTGCGAAGACCTATAACCGTTTAATGAAATTTGATTACCATATTATTACAGAAGTACAAAGAAAATGGGAAGATGCCTTACTTGAAGACATTCCGTTCCAAGCAGTAAATAAATCTTTTAAAAACATACGGTGTATGAAAGAAGGATCATATATGAAATACATACAATTTAAGATGTTACATAGGCGTATTGTCACCAATAAAAAATTAAACGACATGGGGATTTCCGACTCCAGTAAATGTCCTTATTGTGATGAACCTGAGGAAACTATTGAGCATGCGTTTATAACTTGTCGGTCAGTAAGTGAGTTCTGGAGAGAAGTGGAATAATGGTTGCAAACAAACATAGACGGTACAATTAAAATATCCAATTTAGAGAAAATTATGGGAACAGGAAATCCTGGAAGCGTTATAGACAAAAGTATTCTGGCAACTAAGAAGGTGATTTATAGAAATAGACAACAGGGAAAAATGAGTTTTTTTCAGTTTTAAAATCACAAATGATTATAGAAGAATACAACTCGAGTCTGAAAGGAAGTGATGAAGATTTCTTAAAAACGTGGGAATTGATATCTGGTTATTTATAAGGTATATGATATTGTATATGTGATAGCCCGAGTGAGACAGTAGTACTACTAATAATATTTTGTTTGATTTGTGAAATGTGGATTGTGTCATCTTGTAAAGGTTATGATAAGAGCAATAATATACCGTATTTGAAGACTATTGAAATCGCCTCGGCAATATTTGTACCAATGGCTCGCAAAAAACAGGAAAATAAAAAACAGCTTTTTTTGCGAAATTAAAAAAAAAATGATCTGACCAATCACAGCAAAGAATGAGCAGTAGGCTTATGATAAAATAGCTTCCTAGACATCATTTTTAATGTTTAAGAAAATACTTATAAAACACACTCAAATGCGTACGTATTGAAAAGTATTTTGCTAGGAAAAAAGAGATTGATGATTTTCGAGCGAGGTGGAAGTAGATGTATACAGAGCTCGACAACGTGTTTTAATGATTTTCTTTCCGTAAACATCATAAAAAGAAAGGTCGGACGCAAATTGCATACAAGTTAGATCAAAGCAATAGAAATGTGTTACCGATCATGAAAGGTACCCCTATTGTGAGTGTTGGCCTCAGACGGAATTGTGAAAACATACAGATAGCTCTTTGGCCAGATGCAGACCAGGAACTCCAATAGCTGTCTGCAGAAGCCTGTGAATCTCTCACAGGATCTTAGGGACGTGTTTCTCATTACCATGCCACTCACTTCCGCGGAGAATTCTTTGATCATAGGAAATCTTGCAAGACAGCAAGGGAACCCGAGGAGATGATGGAACATCGGAGTTTCTAAACTTTGAAAATGATATCTAGGGTATGTATATATATATATATATATATATATATATATATATATATATATATATATATATATATATATATATATATATATATATCTATGTATATATATATATATATATATATATATATATATATATATATATTCATATATATATATATATATATATATATATATATCGGTATATATATATATATATATATATATATATATATATATATATATATATATATATATATATATATATATATATATATATATATATATATAGAGAGAGAGAGAGAGAGAGAGAGAGAGAGAGAGAGAGAGAGAGAGAGAGAGAGAGAGAGATGCACCGGCATGGCACTTTAAATAAAAAGTTTTCAGGTATTGAAAAATAGTCATTCACCAAATTAAATGCAGTTGATTTACAGAGACCCGTGTAATGTTTGGCCTATCTCCTCCAAGAAACAATAACATAGCAGAAACTCAATCAATCCATGGTTTGATGATCCCTGCATCATCGTCACATGGTTGATAAACGTTATCTAATTTCTTGAGAATGACGAATGACTTTATTGTATATATGGAGAAATGTTACCTTCTGGTCAACATTTCTCTTTCGAATGCTTTCCAAAATTGACTTTGGTTTGAGTGATATCCCGACCGTCCTCAAGTCAATAATTGCCCTCACATGGGTTGACATAAAACCCCTTGCTCACATTGGTTTAAACAAGACTTCGTATCGTGCACTTAGGCTATTGTGTAGTCAGTGGTGACGTCAGGCGGCAGCACCCCATGTCGCTAAAGCCGGAAGAGGCTGGACTGCATCACAACATTCAATCTATGACCGCGGCTCTTATAAATCATGTTGCAGCCTAGCGATCAGTTTTAAATTTAGTAAAATGGTTTTGGTAAGGATGGCCAATTGGCTTGCCTAATACATTTAGGACATTTACCGTGGTTTATGATCGGCGTATTCATTTGACTAGGAGTATTGCATCAGACAGAGGACAGGCAAATTGTTCCTGAGCCCTAACTTGCC
>OZ012693.1:29103562-29108562 GCA_963942565.1 Maea johnstoni | reverse complement strand
GTGATAACATTGTTGCAAACTCAGGAAATCTCGGAGACCTCGCGGCTGTCTGAATAAGATAGTGCCCGGAGCCAATTGCTGCGGGAACAGAATCGTGCCTATTGTTCTTCACTGACTTGCAGCGATTATCTAGAAGACGCGTACCCTAAATGTGAAATCAATGTTCAACCTTACATCTCGGTTCCACCATATTGAATACAACTTGTACACCTAGGATAGTGCAGGATAATTGCTTACTACATGGGCTAAGTTTTGACAGTAACATACCCATCACTAACCAGCATGATTAAGTAGAATAACCTTTTCTCAAAGCGAAAATAAAAAGTTATTACATACATTAGACATTTCTGAAATGTACTTTATAAACAGAAATTTCCTATTAATCCCCCAAACTTATACTTCAACTAAGTGATAGTATTAATAATTCCTCACTGGCAATCGTCTCATTACTATCATGCCGCTCCCTTCACATTCAATATACTGCTGAGTGCATTAATATGCAATAACAAAAAAGCCGGGCATAGCATCGGTATTCATAGGCCTCCAGTAAATTCCATTTAATGAGTAAATTATCAGTGAGGCACCGTTGTAGTCCCGCAGCCACGGATTGACGTAACGCCCCCATGCCTTATTTTACCAGTGCATCTGGTGGTGATGAATATGAGAGGTCTTTGACACATCGGAATGTCATGCAAATACGTGCAGAGAACAAATTGCGACGCTGTCTCTGAAATACCGCTCGGTCTAATTTACTTGTATGGCCAACAGTTTCGAGCCAGGCCTATCTGAGATGATTAATTAGTATAAATCAGCGAAGTAAATATAATCAGTGCATTTTTATGAATGCGGTATTAGATGGTCGCGCCCCTGACGCGGGTGACGAGTGTGTCATCTGTTCAGCACGTAAATCGTTTTCCAATTGATGACAGGATCATTAATGGAGCGGCATGAAGACGAGAATTAGACGTTAACTGCAAGTCTCTTCTTAAGTGCTAAGTGGTATCCGGTGACGGGGCCGAGTGCCTTCTCATAGCCGCGAGAAACAAAGTAAAACCACATCGTGCGCCTTTAAACCAGCCCTTGACTGACACCTGACCACTGTATGCTTCATGGCATATACCTTAGAGATAAGATTAACGATCAACTGATTCTCTGGCGAGAGCATTCAAGGTGGCCACATTATACAAACATGCTCTGATGATTAAATTGTATTGTATTGCATGTTTATTTGCTGTAATCTGATCATTACAAAACCATACTGATCATACAAAAAACAGTGCTATATTTTTTAAATATCATAGCTAATTACAAATAACAAGTAAGATTCAAACTTTAAACCTGGCAATACATCCTTTTTGACTGGAATATTTAGATTAAGAATGGTTAGTCTTTTTAAATGTTTTGGTTTCGAATCTTCGGACTACGTACTGTACCGACATTTAATTCTTGCACAAAGTACATTGGCAGCCCGGGCAAAATACACGACCGCACGCTCGATTGCCACCCAGTTATCTAGGCATGGATACATGGATGAGCTCACTAACTGAACATACTTTGTTTTGTAAGCTAGATGTATCCTGGATGTGTTTAGCTTATTTTTTGATATGTTATCCACGGGTCTTTGTACAACCAGGCACTGTCGGACGTCCGGTCAACTGGTGCAGGAACTGAATGTCTGTACTGTACAATATTACTCGACAAGTCATTTTCTCTAAAGATGGCTGAACTCTAAAGATGTATGTTTGGAACAAATTGCATGGGTTTTGGGTTGAGGGTTAGTCGGTTGTATTGCAAACATACCCGCTATGCTGGTTATGTTTTGAATAGCATCTGTTTGCTCCGCAATTAAGGTGGGCCAGGTCGCTATATAAACGTATGACGTTGTGATGTGCTGCGTGTGGTCACTATGCAACTGAGTGACTTCTTGGGAATTCTGGTGATATAGCAGGCGGGCATATGTATTCCAGAAGTTAAATTTCTCAGATTCGTCACTGTGTGGCCGAAGATGTTTAAGGCGACACATATCTCACAAAAGCCCTAATCTAGTAATAGATACAAATGTTATGTAAAAGAGTGAGAAATGAAATGAAACGATAATTTGGACAGACCCTTCCCCTGAAGCTTTGTTCATGCTTAAAGGAGGCGCGCACTCCAGGGGGACCGTAAAGTAGAGTTAATGGAAAACACATCGATTTCGCTCATTTACAAAGTGGACCTCAAAGGAGACGAGTGGCTGGGATGTCTGCATTTTTGCTTCGGATTTCTCACCATGCCCAAGCAATTCAAAAAGCCATCTCCATAGGGTAAACTCCGCGAGGCTGCTGACGCCTAGCAATTAAAAGAAGCAGTTGTGAACCCAAATGGGAAAACCCCCTACAGATACGAGAACATAACACACACACTCGCGCGCACACATCCACATACTACTAGTAATTCTTGTTGTGAAAATGGTGTACGGCAAGATGTCTGCGAGAAGCCGGTCGGAATCGCACGAGGTCATTTAAGGCCGAGTGCGATATCGGCTGGCTGAACGCAGACATCTTGCAGTACACCTAAGTTTCACAACAAGGGTAATGAATGTATCATCAGCTCCCCCCATTCCGTCATAAATTTTGAATTATGATAAGCACAACAAGTTCTAAGTTCAAGGTTCTAGCGGCGGACAACCGAGAAAGATCTTCATCAGACTTGCCTCACGCAAAACGAACGGCAAGGACTTCTCGCTTGAACCCGTAATTTACAAACATAATTCCATCTTAATTACTTTCTGCTATCTTCTTTCCCAGAGATACCCCATGTTGGCTGGTTATTAATGCGCAAATAATGTTTTAATCGCCAAAAAACAAAAAACAATATCTAGCAGCGGTGTGAGGAAAAGTGGCCGCCATCTTTGTTGCTAAAGGAAAGCGACCTATGCTACGGTTAACCTCTACCGGGGGAGAATGAACCTTTTCCATAGCAATGGATGGTAATTTTAGGGTCCTAACAATGAACGTTGTGAACAGCATTGTAAGGATCGCAATAAATGATTAATTTGACCTCCTAACATTTACAATGGTTAAACGCAATGTTATAAGCCCGATATATAGTACAGTACAATAAAGAAATTGACCAATCACTACTCGTTTCAAATTTTGTAAATATCTATATTTATGGATTCTAAGGCGAGTGACAGAGGGCCATACAGGGATGCTATGAACGAAAATAACACACAAATGGAAACACATTGTTCAATCATAACTTTTTACTATATCGAAGTAAAGATAAAACGAGTGCAACCAAGATATCGTGTAAGCAAAGTGTAATCAATCCAAAATACCACGTTTTGTCCAATGTTGACCCAGTCTGAATTTGTATATATATATATATATATATATATATAATATATATATATATATATATATATATATATATATATATATATATATTATATATATATATATATATATATATATATATATATATATATGTATATATATATATATATATATACTAGTATATACATATATGTATGTATGTATGTATTTATGTTTGTATGTATGTGTACATATATATATATATATATATATATATATATATATATATATATATATAAATATATATATATATATATATATATATAACACACACACACACACACACATATATATATATATGTATATATATATATATATATATATATATATATATATATATATATATATATATATATATATATATATATATATATAATATATATATATATATGTATGTATATATATATATATATATATATATATATATATATATATATATATATATATATATATATAGATATATATATATTATATATATATATTTATAATTTGACGTCCATTCAATTTTGCATGTTTGATAATCCAGAAAAATGAGTGGGAATGCAGTGTACTACATGTACCATTCAACATGTACTAGTACGTCTATTGTAAAACTTGATACTAGGAATTGTTGCAATGCCTAGAGGTTGTGGTATGGACTTCTATGGAGGCCATGCGAAAACCTTTCATTCATTCATCAACCTTTTATATTCAGATTGTATTTGGCGGGTACGAAAATCGAAATCGGAATATCCAAAAGTAACGCGTCAGATGTTTTTTGTATTTCAGCTAAAATCAATGCTAACTGTATATCTGTATCTGTGTGTGCAACGTGGTTTAAGGTACCATAATGCAAATTTGGTTATTGCAATAGGCCGATAACTATTTGTCCTGTTTGCTGGTATATTTAAGTGTGTTTAAGTCATTCCAGTAATGTGATCCTGGTAGTAAATGTGAACATGTAAACATCTATACAGTATACAAATATGGATATAGAACTTTCTAGGGAGGTTTTTGAGTCATCGGATCTGAGTGTTTGAACTAGGACACAGGTGGATATTGAGGTAATTGGTTGTTTTATCTGGAAAATCCTTTACCTTACCCTGGTCTCAGAGACAAAACCATTGGGAGAAGAATGTTTTCCGGAATGCACATTGTCAAAGCATTCTTTCATTTTAGTCTGTGACCCATTTGTTCCGATGGTGCAGCGCAATGTGCTAGATTCTCCTTAAATGTTGTGGAAACACATTCTATTAGCACATTCCGCCTTTAATGTTGTAATATGAGGCAAATTTGCGCCGCTTCTTCAGTGACTAAGATAATTCCTACACTAGGGGATTTCTGCACCGGGCTAAATGAAAGCGGACCAGTTGATTGGTCTGTCTAAGGTGATGGATTGGTCACCATGGGAACGAGAAAAGGATGGCTGCGCTGTGGGTATTGCTGCTGAAGCAAACAAGGCCAGTTTACGGCTTTCATTAAAGCATTATCAAAAAGAAATTGTGGTGTCTCACCAGAGAGGTAGAGTAAACTTGTGCGGGAACTAACAGGAAGTCATGAATACTAGCGGCCAGAAAGCAATCAGTCTGTCTCACAGGTTTCCAGTAACTGTTTAACTGGTTAATTTGGCGTGGTTTTTAATTTGGCGTTTTTTGGCGAATGCCT
>OZ012693.1:29091062-29098562 GCA_963942565.1 Maea johnstoni | reverse complement strand
TATGAGGAAATTGTCTCTCATTCACTTAAATGGTTCTCTATTTATCCATCTGACCTTTATAAAAATAATTTTATGGACCATCTGTGTTAAGATCACAGCACACCTGTGAGAGAGTAGTTCAGGCTTCAATACCCTACCGCAATGTTGATTATCAGAATGATATCTACTTTTTTTGCAGATGATTCTACATTATCACTTTAAGGGCACAACCTGTGAACTATTAACTCAAGCTTACAGCGAAATGGCCTCGAGCATATTGAGAAATGGTGCCATGTTAACAAAATGATTGTTAATGTGGTAAAAACCAAAAGCTATTATGGCGATATGCACCAAACAAAAATTAACACGATCTATAATTGCTAAACATTATTCAAATACTTATCTAATATTGCTACAGCCATTCAAACAGCTCAAAGCCAGTCACACATACTATTTCATAATAATGCAGCTCAAAGCCAGTCACACATACTATTTCATGATAATATGTTGCTTTTTATCTGACTAATAAACCATTCCCTGTCCCTGGTTATCCCGTTTTTACAAACTAAACCACCCCTTAACTAGTCTAGATTTTAGTATTACTTGTTAACACTTGACCTACGCTAGCCCACCTTATAGAAATATATGGTTATAACTTCACATAGCCAGATCTCAAGTTAGGAAGGTCTAGCATTGGTGTCATTTGTGATTAAGATGACCTCCACATAACAGGCTGGTGCTGACCTACTGTGCATGTACCCCCATGTTTTATGCTCATCAAAATAGCATATTCCCAGCAAGATATGATTAGTATGCACAGCAGCATCAGAAAATACTATGAGTCTACGTTGCTGTGTAAATGGTATATGACAAAATGTTTGCGTCCAGCCAGCCATATCGCATGAAGCCTGCCGCCGAGTGCGATATTGCTGGCTGAACTCCAGTCGTTAACCATTTTCACAACACGGATAAAAAAATTGTCATCAGCTCCACCCACATTGATTTTGGATTGCGATAAACACAACAAGATCAAAGTTGAAGGTTCTTGCACTGGACATCAAAGAAACTGCAATAGATCTACTACATGTAGTTACGTACCTAAATCCTTCTTATCCTCTGGATACTCACCATGTTGGCTGATCATAATGCACAAATTCTGTACAACTGGTTAATTTGGAGTGGTTTTTAATTTGACGTATTTTGGCGAATGCCCATCAACGCCAAATTAAAGATCGCATAAAAATTTCTATATAAAGATGGCGTTGTTCTGACTGCTCCAGACGCCAAAATAAATACAGGGAAAATACCTTTTTGAAAAAAAAACGCCAACTTAAGTACACGCCAAATTAACCAGTTATACAGTAAATCCATCTTATCCTCTGGATACACACCATGTTGGCAGATCATAATGCACAAATAGTGTTTTAACACCTGAAACAAGTTCTAGCAGTTTGCGATCGGCAGTGGCCGCCATTTTGAAATCCCTCTGTTGATATGGTATGCCCAACAATGGTTGCCATGGCACTACTGAAAATTGTATAAATGTATTGGGGTCCTAACAATAAACGTTGTGAAAGCACTGTTAGGACCCAAGTACAGGATTTATATTAGACTCCTAACATTGACATCAACATATGAGCATAATGTCTTTTATGCAGACGTACACGAACTTCTACAATAATGAATCATCCATTACGTATTGTATATATACATTGCATGGATCACTTACATGTACTTGTACATATTTATCTCCAAACTGACCAACAAATCTGCTCACACTGTCTATCATATTGATAATCTATTTGAACCATCACTCATCCTCGTGGCATCATGTATGACTTCACTGATTGTTCTCGATGTATGGGTAGGGACATTTTTTACAAAACTGATTCATATTTATGGCCAGCGTCAGAAGCAGCACATTGCCAAAGGAAGACATCAAAACTACAATTTCTAAAAGAAGGAATTCAATTTATCTGTCATGCTCGTTCTTACTTTGTATAGTTGTAGAATCTTGACCTCAATAATCTAATCAATTTCGTATTTTTTAGTACAAATATATCAACATTTAGACATAGTATAACCTAAGCGATCGACTTCTTGGAGACTGGAAATAGATTTAGCCTGAAATAAAATATGATCAGCTAACATAATCTAACTTAGTTTTCTTCTGCATTTACAAAGTGAATATCTGCCAATCACACCGTTAACTATACTCGGATGTTTCCCGCCTTGTTTGAAATTTCCATCATATGATAAACCTCAGGTTAAGGTTGTCTTGAAACTATTAAAACAGTATATATGACTCTATGTACATGTATATATGTATGTATGATGGATGTTTGGATGCATGGAATTTGGATTTCGTTTTTCGTCTCTTTTTCTGCCATATCACGGCTAAGTCGTGACTATATAAGCCAGTTGTAACTGGCGGAGGAAACCGGAGAACCCGGCGAAAACCGTCGCCTAAACCCCAAGTCACTGGCAATTTTCTCACATGGATGTTTGTATGGATGTATGTATGAATGGATGTATGTATGCACCTGAGTGTGCGTGTTTATCGGACAAGAAAAACATATTCAAATGCGAAAGAGATTGGAAGTTTGGGAGGAAATGAGTTTGAAATAAGTGTGTGGTGATATAATGCACCAAGTCCCCTGTTAAGCGGGAATCAATCACTGGGATAGCATCGATAGGTCTCCCTGGTGACTAATCTCCATTGTTTATTACCTAGCCTGGTCGCCACAATAGATAGCACAGGCATTGCGGCCTCAACGTAGGCCCTCTCTTGTAGGCTAATTGCCTAGATGAGGCTGCGATGGGTGGACGTGCGATATCGCGTACAATTAACCCATGCACCCACAACTGGTGGATTGATTTGAAAATTTTGATATTTGAAATTTCGATTATCGACAATTTTCTGCCATATTTAGGCTGATTCATGACTAGCCAGCTGTAAGTGGCGGAGGAACACGGAGTACTCTGTGAAAAACACCGCCTACTCCTGGTTCCCGTACGAAAAGTTTCATGCATGAAAAAATCATGGGCATGAAATTTTCACGGATGAAAATGAAAATTTCGCCCATGAAATGAAAATTTCAGTGATGAAATTTTTCGTACGGGTTACTTTCCCCCACGCCTCCGTTGACTCATTCATCCTTTCAGAGTGGTGTACATATTTTTTAAATTTGAAATTTGAAATATCTGGAACCAATTGATGGAATATCAATTTACATAGATAAGGAAAAATTACCCTCTTTAAGTATTTGATCGAATATAAAGAATAAAAAGACTTTACCATCACCCACAGTTGAAATAACTCATATTCCCATCGTTTTAGTTCACCAGGATGATAGAATCCCCATTAAAACCGAGTTTGAAAATACCAAACTATTGGAAGTTTTCAGCTGGGAAAACCTCTTCCCTCTTAAAGATATTTCTCTGAAAAAGTCTTCTTAAGCAGTCTATTTGTTTGACACTTTTGCTCAGAATCATTCGGGCATAACGCCCTTGTGCTACTGAGCTAGGTTATGCATGGTGCTGTTACGTTACCTAACACTAACAATCGGAATGGAAATGACACACACTTTAAATTGCGGACGGAGCTAAGATAAAGGCTTACCCTTAAGCGTCTTGGTGCAGGCAGTACACTGCCTTCTAATCACGTACCCGGATGCATTACATCGTATTGACTAACCTAGGCCATTCGTACCTGCACAGTTCATCATGGTAAGAAAACCTAAATGACATCATCCAAATAAAAGCGTGATTGTTTTGAAAATACCTCAATGTGAAGTGTTGGGTATTACTTAAAGCCGACACGTTTGTACCTCTTTTCCTAACTTATAGGTAATTATCTAAAAGAATTCAAGCAGCTTGACAAGCAGAGGAGGATTCTACTTGAAATGTTTAACTGCCAATGGCCAGGTGAAGCTTTGTTCGTATTAGTATTCTGTTTGTGTGTTATTGCAGGTATACATATCCTGGAGCATTGTTAGAACAGCTTGTACTTGTAGTTGATGGTTTTTTTATAACCAACGTGGGAGACTTTAGATGATAAGCATGGCATCTTTATCGGCACTCAATCTAATGATGTAAGCAACATAATAAAGCCATAAAATACACCACTTATAAGACCCACGAAGGCTATTTTCTTATGTCTTATTACATATCGGCATTTTTTCAAGGCTCGCATATATATATATATATATATATATATATATATATATATATATATATATATATATATATATATATATATATATATATATATATATATATATATTTCTTTTTATATAGATGCAACCTGATATATAAAAATAAATCGCAATGATTCTCAGGCATTCTTCAGTACATTCTCTCTCTGATAAACATGACAGGAATGTTATAGAGTCTACTCATTCACTGTTAGAGACTCAGAGAACTGAGAGAATAATCGAGAAATGAAATGCAGAAATGAAATGGGAATATTTGAGCAAAAAGAAAACAAATGAACATTTTAAAGGAGCATGGGTTATTTTAACGTATGGAGCTAGGATGGTTGTATCCATAAATATATTTTCCATCTGAAAGCAGCGGTGACGTTGATCTTCCATGGCATTTCGCTATTTGCTTACCGACAGCTGTTTTGAATGTGAGTAGATCCATGTGAAGCCACCATTAAAGCACGTAAAATCCGGAAATGTTACTACAGAAGACATGATGACAAGATACAACAAACACATAATATATACATTAAAAAAACTGAAATGCAGTTTTAATCAATAACATATGATTATATACATCTATCGTAGTTAGGGAAATTCCACGCAATGTCAGATATGCATATTATTCGTCTTCTGTAACCGACCATTCATGTCACAGCCATTTTTTAAAGTAATACTATGGTATCAGGAAGACCAATTATTTGAGATGCCCAAACCAACAAAGATCATGGCCTCAGTTATCAATGCATAAGGTCACATATGCCGCAGCTTCATTTCTGTTGTAGGAAATTAGTTTATGTTAGCACGCTATTTGCATTCTCAAAATAATATCCACAAGGAAAGGTACACATATCTTATATGAAAAAAGAACACTAGTATGTTATTGTATATTTGTTGAATATAACATTTCAGTATTTCAATCATATTCGGATAATGGTGGAAAAAAGTACACATCTAAACTATCTGGGCACAGGACTAAGGCACATTTCATTATACTGCTTGTGGAGATTGATTTTTGTCAAAAACTAACAATGCAGGCATCAATCATATTCGTCTCGCCATACATTCGGTCGATAAACAGATTTCTCTGCGAGATAGTAGTACTCACCGGCCGACGCCAAGTCAGGCGATGGCGAACACGCAACGCAAAGTTTTAGTTAGACCACACCAAAAGGCGTTTTTTATTCTGTTTTTGTGTGAGATATACTAGTTGTTAACTACTGCATATTATACTAGCTACTAAATATGTATTTTTTTTCTATTAAGAATTGGCTCTTCACTTATGAAATACTTTGTTAACTGTGTATATCTAAATATATGCATTGTGCCAAGCATTGCTTTACAGAGGGGATACCCCTATGGTCCATTGAACAGACGTACTGCGCGCGCGCACACACACACACATATATATATATATATATATATATATATATATATATATATATATATATATATATATATATATATATATATATATATATTTGTCATTTTTTGCAGAGCACAATACCCGTAACCCTATCATCGCATAAAATGTTACCTCGTACTTGCTATACTCGGCGGTCTTCCACGGCCTCACCAGGTTCATTTACCATTAATTAGCCACTTAAATAAGATTTGAGTTACATATGTGGATGATGTTTTTACAAAAATAAGAGATTCCATACTTTCATGGCATATTTATGTTAGCCTTTTCCTTCTATATATGTTCTTGATATCAAAGGTAACACACTGTGAAATTACCATCAATTTTTACCTTACCAAATAAGCAACGTTAATCTAATTATGATTGAAATGTGTTAAATATCCCCTTTTTCGAACATTTTTAGAATAACCATTAAAAGTATTTAGTCTAACGATATAGTTTAGTTGACTATTCTATAAATCGTAAATGTAGCATCCTCCCGAATGACATCGTAGATAGCAATCAAAATATCATTATTGACATCTAGCGCAGAAACATTGATGTAAATAGCAGCACAATTGAGCTTCTTTGAATCCATCCAGCGTCCGGTCATCCGGACAGCTACCCAAGTAGCCACATTAGTAGAGTAACTGACGTGCTCAAGTCGTCGTGCCCAACTTCGTAACAGTACACCTAGGAACAGACAATTATGTAATGTAACAAAATACAAAATATGCTCTATAGCCGGTCAACGAAATGCTTGTCATGCATCGACCGGAATCAGGACTGCGTGGATATTTACAGTTCCAAGTTCATTCCAAAGCTTTAGTACCCTCATAGTAGCATCACTGTGTTGTCAATTAAAGGAAGGTGTGCCTTGACCTCGCCCCTGCCAGGTAGCCTGTTGCGTTGGACATGACTCGTGGCAGGAATGGCATGAGCTTTTTCATACCTGCATACAAAAGAAAGTACTTCGACACTCGAGTGATGAACATCTCCATCATGACGAAATCCGCAATCTTAAAGAACGTACTTTTATCTGTAACAAGGGAAACTAAATACTCTTCGCGTTCTATTTCTTTTAAAGCACTTTCCAATTTACTGCGGTAAAATTCTAGATATTCCTCGAAGGTAGTCATTGCTGTTCCGGAGGGAAGAGCGAAGGATAAAAATTCAACTGCGTCTCGTTGGGGAACGTGAATGCACGAGAGTTCCCAATCATATGCGCATGTGCGATAGTCGTGTGGTTCACGTCGTTTCAGACATACATTTCGTGTGTTGAAATCTCCATGGTTTAGGGTTTTTGGATACTTGTTGAATTCTTGGCAAATCTCTGGAAGTTGCTGAATGATATTTCTAGCAAGTTGCACTATATCCGGTGTCCAGAAATCGGGGCAAAGTTTTTCAAACAGGGAAATATTGGCAGAGCAGTATCCCGTTTTGCAATCATTCTCCGTTACCGCAACACCGTCCTGAAGAACTTTGGTCAAATTGTCGGGCAAGCTATCAAGATTGCTTAAGTACTGTGCGTGAAAGTGCGAAATATCTCTGAGCACACACTTAATGGTCGCTTCGTCCCACGCTGTGTGATCTTTCCCGCCTTCGACCGCATCTAAATTGACAAACGACTCATCATCGAAGTACTCTGATATGAAGTACATGACCTCATTTGATGGTTCTTTGCCTACCGCAAAGACCTCTGGCATTACGCTTTGAAATGTGGGATTCTGCATAGCCTCCTCCGCTATACAGATTTCACGAATACAATGGTCTTTGAGCAGACCCTCCGAAACGGCACGGGCGGCAATCTCTCCGTATTCCACATCTAGCTTCTTGGAGAGAAACATAAGTTTCCCTATGAGTTCTTTGGGAGAGCCTTTGGACTTTAGCATGACGTTCAAAACGGTCTCCGAG
>OZ012693.1:29062079-29090862 GCA_963942565.1 Maea johnstoni | reverse complement strand
TGTTAGTATCGCACTTTTAGTCTGGGAGAGTTTTTGTATCTATGTCGTTACATCAAATAGATATATTACTACTACTACTACTACTACTACTACTACTACTACTACTACTACTACTACTACTACTACTACTTCTACTACTACTACTACTACTACTACTACTACGAAGGAAGGAGTGATTTGGGTTTTG
Source organism: Maea johnstoni (assembly GCA_963942565.1). NCBI lineage: Eukaryota > Metazoa > Annelida > Polychaeta > Spionida > Magelonidae > Maea > Maea johnstoni. Next base: position 29,090,675 of record OZ012693.1, on the reverse strand, counting down.
TGTCCCTTTCAACAGCTTAGGTCATATTGCGATCGCGACGAGATAGAAACCCCAAACCGTGAAGAAAATCCATTCTCTTCACTAATAGTTCCAATGGGTCTTTCAGTTGCAGAAGAACCATATATAGCCCTCCACAACGCCGCACATTTATAAAGGGACCAGGCCAACACGCTTGGGTATCCAGCGGAGACTCGAACTTACGAACTCACGCTTGGGAGCCAGGCATCGTAACCTGGCGGATCGTTACTACTACTACTACTACTACTACTACTACTACTACTACTACTACTACTACTACTACTACTACCGCTGACATATCTACGTCTCCAAATGCAAATCATACCAACAACAAACTATTACGAACACTTTTCTAAAAATGAAATTTGACAGAATACTGCAAATATCTTTGTAAAATTCATGAAGCGAGTTATATTTTTCAGTCGGGACTGGTGGTATTCGGCAAATGATTTGACCCAAATGTTCGTGTTCGTATTCATGCTACGGAAACTGTGCAGCTATGCAAATGTCATTGACCTTATATATATACATCTACACATAGAATGTTTATACAGTGATGGTGATGGGAAGTCAGTTTTAATAGTCGGTTTTGTCAACTTCCAATTGCGGCAAACAAAGGGCAGATATAAAAATTGTACTTAGACTCGTTAACCTTCATACTAGTAGTGTAATGTTCGCAATGCATAGACCCACGACTTCTGGCAGCCCACCTCATGAAACAGGATGTACAATCCCAACAATAAGGTTACTCGTGGCTTGGTTGTGAAATGTTTTTGCCTGACTACTACACCATGCTATTGAAAAGAATACATGTTTTAGCAAGCCAACGAATTGAACACAGCTACTCGAGGATATGAACATAACTGAATAAAACGGATTATACTCAATATTTTCAAATTTCCATTGTACATGTTTCAAAGCCTTATTCAATAAAAGACGACAGAAGAACCCGTTCTTTCTAGAAGGATAACCAGGAAAGTTTGACATTCGTATCATATCCAGGATAATCGGTATGAGGATGTTGTCGATATCTCAATAATTTTGCCATTACCGTTTAATGAAGTGCTTTTGCAAACGTGACCTCAAAAAGGGTCATATTACTATCACACTTGCACATGAGATAAGAATTGACATTTGTCAAACATCGATTCGTGTCTAAGTCAATATGGGCCACTTGAAATCAATCTGACCTGCGCTATGAGAACATTGTTCGTAAATAGGACCCTCGTGGAACAACTCCGCAGAGAGACCAATCAAAATAAGATAATTGTATGAATAAATGCATTAGTGGAGACGAAACATCATCCCCGTTCGCCTATCCGTCGCCCCAGTGACCATCCATCTATGGCAGACACGTGACGCACGCGTGAGTCGCATTGTAGACCAATCAGAATGGCGCAGGTGATAACATTGTTGCAAACTCAGGAAATCTCGGAGACCTCGCGGCTGTCTGAATAAGATAGTGCCCGGAGCCAATTGCTGCGGGAACAGAATCGTGCCTATTGTTCTTCACTGACTTGCAGCGATTATCTAGAAGACGCGTACCCTAAATGCGAAATCAATGTTCAACCTTACATCTCGGTTCCACCATATTGAATACAACTTGTACACCTAGGATAGTGCAGGATAATTGCTTACTACATGGGCTAAGTTTTGACAGTAACATACCCATCACTAACCAGCATGATTAAGTAGAATAACCTTTTCTCAAAGCGAAAATAAAAAGTTATTACATACATTAGACATTTCTGAAATGTACTTTATAAACAGAAATTTCCTATTAATCCCCCAAACTTATACTTCAACTTAGTGATAGTATAATTCCTCTGACTGGCAATCGTCTCATTACTATCATGCCGCTCCCTTCACATTCACTATACTGCTGAGTGCATTAATATGCAATAACAAAGAAGCCGGGCAGAGCATCGGTATTCATAGGCCTCCAGTAAATTCTATTTTATGAGTAAATTATCAGTGAGGCACCGTTGTTAAGTCCCGCAGCCACGTATTGACGTAACGCCCCCATGCCTTATTTTACCAGTGCATCTGGTGGTGATGAATATGAGAGGTCTTTGACACATCGGAATGCCATGCAAATACGTGCAGAGAACAAATTGCGACGCTGTCTCTGAAATACCGCTCGGTCTAATTTACTTGTATGGCCAACAGTTTCGAGCCAGGCCTATCTGAGATGATTAATTAGTATAAATCAGCGAAGTAAATATAATCAGTGCATTTTTATGAATGCGGTATTAGATGGTCGCGCCCCTGACGCGGGTGACGAGTGTGTCATCTGTTCAGCATGTAAATCGTTTTCCAATTGATGACAGGATCATTAATGGAGCGGCATGAAGGCGAGAATTAGACGTTAACCCTTCCAATGCTGAGGCTACTTTCGTCCAAAGTACAATGACGCCAATATTTCTGAAAACCAACCAAACCCTGTCATGTTGGTACTCATTTGAAAGCTCTCACTGAGTACTGTCAGATGAGTACCCATTTGCCAGGGTTTCAATCATTTTTCAGGTTTTTTGTATCATTTTGTATTGGCCAAATTAGTCACTAGCCGCATAAGGGTTAACTGCGAGGCTCTTCTTAAGTGCTAAGTGGTATCCGGTGACGGGGCCGAGTGCCTTCTCATAGCCGCGAGAAACAAAGTAAAACCACATCGTGCGCCTTTAAACCAGCCCTTGACTGACACCTGACCACTAATGCTTCATAGCATATACCTTAAGAGAAGATTAACGATCAACTGATTCTCTGGCGAGAGCATTCAAGGTGGCCACATGTATACAAACATGCTCTGATGATTAAATTGTATAGTATTGCATGTTTATTTGCTGTAATCTGATCATTACAAAATCATACTGATCATAACAAAAAACAGTGCTATATTTTTTGAATATCATAGCTAATTACAAATAACAAGTAAGATTTTAACTTTAAACCTGGCAATACATCCTTTTTGACTGGAATATTTAGATTAAGAATGGTTCGTTTAAGATTTGTTAGTCTTTTTAAATGTTTTGTTTTCGACTCTTCGGACTAGGTACAATATTACTCGATAAGTCATTTTCTCTAAAGATGGCTGAGCTCTAAAAATGTATGTTTGGAACAAATTGCATGGGTTTTGGGTTGAGGGTTTGTCGGTTGTATTGCAAACATTACCCGCTATGCTGGTTATGTTTTGAATAGCATCTGTTTGCTCCCCAATAGGCAGGCCAGGTCGCTATATAAACGTATGACGTTGTGATGTGCTGCGTGTGGTCACTATGCAACTGAGTGACTTCTTGGGAATTCTGGTGATAGAGGAGGCGGGCATATGTATTCCAGAAGTTAAATTTCTCAGATTCGTCACTGTGTGGCCGAAGATGTTTAAGGCGACACATATCTCACAAAAGCCCTAATCTAGTATAGATACAAATGTTATGTAAAAGAGTGAGAAATGAAATGAAACGATAATTTGGACAGACCCTTCCTCTGAAGCTTTGTTCTGTGATGCTAGGAGGCGCGCACTCCAGGGGGACCGTAAAGTAGAGTTAATGGAAAACACATCGATTTCGCTCATTTACAAAGTGGACCTCAAAGGAGACGAGTGGCTGGGATGTCTGCATTTTTGCTTCGGATTTCTCACCATGCCCAAGCAATTCAAAAAGCCATCTCCATAGGGTAAACTCCGCGAGGCTGCTGACGCCTAGCAATTAAAAGAAGCAATTGTGAACCCAAATGGGAAAACCCCCTACAGATACGAGAGTATAACACACACACACACTCGCGCGCACACATCCACATACTACTAGTAATTCTTGTTGTGAAAATGGTGTACGGCAAGATGTCTGCGAGAAGGCGGTCGGAATCGCACGAGGTCATTAGGCCGAGTGCGATATCGGCTGGCTGAACGCAGACATCTTGCAGTACACCATTTTCACAACAAGGGAAATGAATTTATCATCAGCTCCCCCCATTCCGTCATAAATTTTGAATTATGATAAGCACAACAAGTTCTAAGTTCAAGGTTCTAGCGGCGGACAACCGAGAAAGATCTTCATCAGACTTGCCTCACGCAGAACGAACGGCAAAGACTTCTCGCTTGAACCCGTAATTTACAAACATAATTCCATCTTAATTACTTTCTGCTTTCTTATTTCCCAGAGATATCCTATGTTGGCAGGTTATTAATGCGCAAATAGTGTTTTAATCGCCAAAAAATAAAAACAATATCTAGCAGCGGTGTGAAGAAAAGTGGCCGCCATCTTTGTTGCTAACGGAAAGCGACCTATGCTACGGTTAACCTTTTTTTTTAATTTTGAAATTACACATATGTGTTACACGATTTTTATTTCTTTTTTTTGTTTTGAAACGATATAACAAGGACAGAAACATATACACAAAACACATATTGTACATGCAGCTAATAGGTCATTATTGTAACAATATATACTTGAATATTATAGTCAGCATATAGGATTCTTAAAAGAGTTGGGATTGATTTCATGTTGTCTATCTTTCAAATATGGAGCAAAGCAGGCGCTCACATTTATCCCATTTTCCATTATCCTGGTTCTTTTCAAGGTTTACCTCATTTTCATAATAATCTGCTTTCATCTCCCTGTACAGGAGTCTAAGAACCTCTAATAGGTTTATCTGTTTACATTCCTGTCTCATTCTATAAATAATGATTTTTGTGTTAAGTATTGAAATATTTACAATAAATCTATCTCTTTTATCATCCACAAAGCCCAAGATTTTTTCTTTATCCAATATTTTAATCCCTTCGGTTAACCTGTACCGGGGGAGAATGAACCTTTTCCATAGCAATGGATGGTAATTTTAGGGTCCTAACAATGAACGTTGTGAACAGCATTGTAAGGATCGCAATAAATGATTAATTTGACCTCCTAACATTTGCAATGGTTAAACGCAACGTTATAAGCCCGATATAGTACAGTACAATAAAGAAATTGACCAATCACTACTCGTTTCAAATTTTGTAAATATCTATATTTATGGATTCTAAGGCGAGTGACAGAAGGCCATACAGGGATGCTATGAACGAAAATAACACACAAATGGAAACACATTGTGCAATCATAACTTTTAACTATATCGAAGTAAAGATAAAAGTAGTGCAACCAAGATATCGTGTAAGCAAAATGTAATCAATCCAAAATACCACGGTTTTGTCCAATGTTGACCCAGTCTGAATTTGTATATATATATATATATATATATATATATATATATATATATATATATATATATATATATATATATATATATATATATATATATATATGTATTTATGTATGTATGTATACATATATATATATACTTATAACATATATATATATATATATATATATATATATATATATACATATATATTATATATATATATATATATATATATATATATATATATATATATATATATATATATATATATATATATATATATATATATATATATATATATATATACATATAAGTTGACGTCCATTCAATTTTGCATGTTTGATAATCCAGAAAAATGAGTGGGAATGCAGTGTACTACCATTGAACATGTACTAGTACGTCTATTGTAAAACTTAACACTAGGAATTGTTGCAATGCCTAGAGGTGTGGTATGGACTTCTATGGAGCCATGCGAAAACCTTTCATTCATTCATCAACCTTGCTTTTATATTCAGATTGTATTTGGCGGGTACGAAAATCGAAATCGGATATCCAAAAGTAACGCGTCAGATGTTTTATTGTATTTCAGCTAAAATCAATGCTAACTGTATATCTGTATCTGTGTGTGCAACGTGGTTTAAGGTACCATAATGCAAATTTGGATATTGCAATAGGCCAATAACTATTTGTCCTGTTTGCTGGTATATTTAAGTGTGTTTAAGTCATTCCAGTAATGTGATCCTGGTAGTAAATGTGAACATGTAAACATCTATACAGTATACAAATATGGATATAGAACATTCTAGGGAGGTTTTTGAGTCATCGGATCTGAGTGTTTGAACTAGGACACAGGTGGATATTGAGGTAATTGGTTGTTTTATCTGGAAAAGCCTTTGCCTTACCCTGGTCTCAGAGACAAAACCATTGGGAGAAGAATGTTTTCCGGAATGCACATTGTCAAAGCATTCTTTCATTTTAGTCTGTGACCCATTTGTTCCGATGGTGCAGCGCAATGTGCTAGATTCTCCTTAAATGTTGTGGAAACACATTCTATTAGCACATTCCGCCTTTAATGTTGTAATATGAGGCAAATTTGCGCCGCTTCTTCAGTGACTAAGATAATTCCTACACTAGGGGATTTCTGCACCGGGCTAAATGAAAGCGGACCAGTTGATTGGTCTGTCTAAGGTGATGGATTGGTCACCATGGGAACGAGAAAAGGATGGCTGCGCTGTGGGTATTGCTGCTGAAGCAAACAAGGCCAGTTTACGGCTTTCATTAAAGCATTATCAAAAAGAAATTGTGGTGTCTCACCAGAGAGGTAGAGTAAACTTGTGCGGGAACTAACAGGAAGTCATGAATACCAGCGGCCAGAAAGCAATCAGTCAGTCTCACAGGTTTCCAGTTACTGTATAACTGGTTAATTTGGCGTGGTTTTTAATTTGGCGTTTTTGGGCGAATGCCTATCAACGCTAAATTAAAGATCGCATAAAAATATGTCTACATAAAGATGGCGTTGTTCTGACTGCTCCAGACGCCAAAATAAATACAGGGAAAATACTCTTTTGAAAAAAAACGCCAACTTAAGTACACGCCAAATTAACCAGTTATACAGTGGTTCAAAGTAGTAAAGTGAAGGAGACGAACTTACTAGTCTTTAACCCATTTAAGTTCACAGCGGCCAAACGCAGAGGAACACATTAGAAGAAATCTTGAAGGTAAAGGCAGAGGTAGAAAGTACTTTATATGTTAAACATACCTTTACCAACATTTCTGCTTTAAATATTTTGCACAATCATTATCAATTTCCAATCTGTCGTCAATAGTATTTCAGCTTTAGACGGCAAATTCTAGAGGAACTCTCAAGCATTAATGGGTCAGGTATTCCACTCAGACATGCACAGCATTTAATGTTGCACTAAGATATCCAGTATTCAGTATATTATGCAGACAGACATCAGAGCAGAGTTCTATCCAAAGAAGCCGGAGACTCATAAACGAAAAACTCTCACCTATCCGGTAGCCTATGTAAACAAAAGTCGGACAATATTTTTGTTTAAAGCAGTAGAGAGTCAGGCGAATAACTCTCACCTGCTTAGTATCTTATGCAAACAAACATCATATCAGGGTCTTTTCTGAAGTAGGAGTCATAGACCAAGAACTAATTACCTGCGTATTATCCTAAGCAAATATACACCAGGTAAGAGTATCTTCTGAAAAGAGCCAGTAGCCATAGAATTCGGAATTTCTAACATATGGAATGTCTAACATATGACGAGCCAGATTAAAGTAGATGAGGAAATTGGAATGCTCGGCGAAAAGCACCGCCAGAATCCAAGTCGCTGTAGGCAACATATGCATATGCTTCCCGAGGGGGTGGGGGGGGGGGGGGCACTCAGGTACAGAGGAGGGCCGCACCCGCGTTACGTATTTCGCGGAAGAAGGGGTCTTTTTTAAGACCTCCGTATGTCCGCGATTTTGTAAAAGAAGGGTACTTTTTTGTACCCAGGTACGAAGTATGGGGGTCAAAATCCCCTTACAATCCACGAAATATACGCGGCTCTGACGCCGAGTGACTCTCGAAGTGACTGGGCTTCCGAGTTGGCTGCCGCCACTTGCTGCCGCTAAACACGCAGAGGATTATAAAATCTTAAGTTAAAATACGTGTTCCCGTTCATCCGATGTCAGTGTTTTGATAAAAGAAGGGGTGTTTATTTAGTGGAAAAAGTCAGCGTTTTTATTAAAATAAGGGTGCTTTTTTGGCCAGAAATCAGTGCTTTAGGGGTACTTTTTAATTTTAATGACGAGCGTATGCGCCCCCCTAAATACCCAAGTGCCCCCCCCCCCCCGGGATATGCTCGAGTAGGATTCGAGCACAGTCTCTGACTAGAGACAGTGAGCAATATGTAGCAACACTAAGACCATTCGTCAGGGCAGGTCACCGAGTGAGTCATATACGAAGCTCTCATAACTACATGTACATTGTATTCCTCATTTTATATAAACAGACATCAAATAAGGTGTACGAAAGAAACAGGTAGAGAGTGATAAAACGAATACTATAATACTTACCATTCGGCATCTCATGTAAACTATTGTCATCAGCTAAAGTCTGAATCTCGCTGCTGATTGGTCAATGTGTTTGTTTTACTGGACTGTATAGAGATCCTAAACAGCGCTTTACACAACGTTTCTTGCTATGAGCCCAATATTAATCCTGTATTGGGATCCTTACAGTGCTTTTTTACAACGTTTATTATTATGAGCCTAATATTTGTCCTACTTCCGGTAGTGCCATGGCAATCGCTTGTGGGCATATCATGGCAAGAAAGGTAGTTCTAAATGGCGGCCAGACTGATGATTCACTAGAAATTGTTTTTAGGTGTTGACACAACTCGCCGATGTCTGCATTCAAGGAGCTGTATCGCACGAGGCCTATGGCCCTGGATCTGACCACTCCGAGTATAGCTGTATTCCATTTTCACAACAAGGATAACTGATATTTTCATCGTTTCCACCCTGATACTAGCAGCTGATAGGTCAACTTCTTTGTTGTAATGGACTATATGGGCTTCTAACAGTGCTTTTAACAACTGTCCATGTTAGGAGGCCAATATAATTATCTATTGGAATCCTAACAGTGCTTTTCACAACGTTCGTTGTAGGACCCCCTAATTGCCAGGGCGACAGTAACTACATTCTTACCTGACAGAGGACTGGCAGAGGTCGCTTTCTCTTAGGTACAAAGACGGCGGCCACTACTTTTCACATCGCCGCTAGAAATTGTTTTTGGCGTTTAAAACACTATTTGTGCATTATAGTCTACCAACATGGTGTATATCTGGCAGGATGTAATTAAGATGTATTCAGGGTTTCAAAACGTGGTTTTAAGTGAGATATCCTTGCCGTTCGCTGTGCGTCCAAGGCGAGTCTCACGAAGAGTTTTCTCTGAAGTCTGTCGTAAGAACCTTGAACTTAAAACTTGTTGACGTAGACATCTTGCCGTATACCATTTTCACAACAAGGATAACTAATAATATCAAATCAAGATCACGACGTAAATAGAAGAATAACCGGTAGAAAACTAACCTTTTCAATATCTCATGTAAGAGTCTTGAGATAATAATAAGACAATGATGGATACATACTTTCCTATTAGTATGTCTCGCTAACATTGACATATGCAGGGGACAGTGATAAACTAAGGACAACCACCTATTCATTACGTATATATTATGGAAACATAAAAAAGAATAAATACATCAAAGTCTCGTCTTAAACCCTAGACGGCGATAGACAAAGCAATGATCTTCATCATTCATACAATATAAACATTCGACACTTGTCTTGGTGACAGTCTCTCTGTTTTGACTATAACTATAACCGTCTGACGTCGATGTTTATATGTCAGACCATGACAATGACAACAACTTCCTGCTTTTACATACATGTAGATAAAGAATTATGTCCGTTGTTTAGCTCTCGTTTAGATACAGGCAGGCAGACAGACAGACAGACACACACACACATATATATATATATATATATATATATATATATGTATATATATATATATATATATATATATATATATATATATATATATATGTGTGTATATATATATATGTGTGTATATATATATATATATATATATATATATATATATATATATATGTATATATATATATATATATATATATATATATATATACTAGTATATAATTATATATATATACACACACACACACACATATATATATATATATATATATATATATATATATATATATATATATATATATATATATAGTTTGTAAGATGAATTGATAATAGATATAGATACGTTTAGATTTATGGCTATACGACTCTAGCATTAGTAAACCCTCCGTCCTTAATGAGGTTGATATAATCGATCAGCTACGCGACCCACACGATTATCGTGTGTTAAACCCTGGTATCCCACGTAATGTACATGTATGATAACATGCAGGTATGCGTACTTCTAGAAGCGGTACATTAATTTTCGAATTGATGCATGCACAGGTTGCACATGTGCATTTATTAAATCTTCATCTTCGTCACTTAAGGCAATACATGGAATACTCTCGTTTCAGTCAATATCCTGACTTGGTCACACACAATGGAAATGGTAGTGAAGTGATCCTAAAGCCACAGCTGTGGTGGGTCTGAATGAAATGCTGCATAAACAAGCCATGTCACAATGCTAACGGGCCGGACACGTGTGCAGATGCGTACAACCCAATCAGCGCCGATGAGATTCACTGATGTTTAACGAGTTTGCGAGATGCTCAAAAACGTAGTGTTGCTAGTCCTTGTTACCTGGGCTAGTCAGTCCAGTCACGAGGCGAGTAATTTACGCGTTTCAAAGGCACTCACATACTGGGTCATCCACACCTGTGTTTTTCTCCTGACAGGATCTGTCCCTGAGCGTTACTCCGGGCAGTCCCAATTCCCCGTGCAATTTCACGCCTGTGTGGCTACATAATGACAGGTAGTCAGAGCCAGCAACTAGTATGTGCCATCCCCCTACTGTCGCTACGACGACAAGCTGAGGCGAAAACTCTGCTTCATTACGTAGGTTTAAAGTGTAGTAACAACAAAGTCCAGGGCTTAATGCGCTAGGGAGATGTCAGGCTAGGTTCAATTTCTGCGCATGCCATACTCTTGTAGTTGTGACACACCCCTTGTGTGGCTATGGCACAAACGACTTATAAAAAGCCCCAGGTACACATACAAGATTCCTTTAACAGGAATGCTATAAGAATGATGATTTGTCAAGATAGCTACTTTTGTTCATTTTGTGCTGACTTGTTCAAAAATCTGGATCGACTAGAAAGGTCTTACCTAATCTCACAGATGTCCTGAAGCTTTGATGGTCATTCTCACTACTGTCATGTTAAATGCTCGCTCACCTGTGTGAATGCAATGGGACACCAGCAAGAATGCACACACATTGCAACACGACTCTACCAAGATACCACACGAAAAGACGAGCTAGCAACACTCTCCGTGAGAATAGTGAACCTTCGCAAGACCAGAAAAAGGCTCCACTCAATCTAATCTGAAAAGGCACACATGGTCTGCTGCTGCTGCTAGGATGTGATGTTCTGTTCATCCTCCAGAGCTGCAGCTATGAGGAAATTGTCTCTCATTCACTTAAATGGTTCTCTATTTATATATCTGACCTTTATAAAAATACTTTTATGGACCATCTGTGTTAAGACCACAGCACACCTGTGAGAGAGTAGTTCAGGCTTCAATACCCTACCGCAATGTTGATTATCAGAATGATATCTACTTTTTTTGCAGATGATTCTACATTATCACTTAAAGGGCACAACCTGTGAACTATTGACTCAAGCTTACAGCGAAATGGCCTCGAGCATATTGAGAAATGGTGCCATGTTAACAAAATGATTGTTAATGTGGTAAAAACCAAAAGCTATTATGGCGATATGCACCAAACAAAAATTAACACGATCTATAATTGCAAAACATTATTCAAATACTTATCTACTATTGCTACAGCCATTCAAACAGCTCAAAGCCAGTCACACATACTATTTCATAATAATGCAGCTCAAAGCCAGTCACACATACTATTTCATGATAATATGTTGCTTTTTATCTGACTAATAAACCATTCCCTGTCCCTGGTTATCCCTTTTTTTACAAACTAAACCACCCCTTAACTAGTCTAGATTTTAGTATTACACACTTAACACTTGACCTACGCTAGCCCACCTTATAGAAATATATGGTTATAACTTCACATAGCCAGATCTCAAGTTAGGCAGGTCTAGCATTGGTGTCATTTGTGATTAAGATGACCTCCACGTAACAGGCTGGTGCTGACCTACTGTGCATGTACCCCCATGCTCTATGCTCATCAAAATATCATATGATTAGTATGCACAGCAGCATCAGAAAATACTATGAGTCTACCTTGCTGTGTAAATGGTATATGACAAAATGTTTGCGTCCAGCCAGCCATATCGCATGAAGCCTACCTCCGAGTGCGATATTGCTGGCTGAACTCCAGCCGTTGACCATTTTCACAACACGGATAAAAACTTGTCATCAGCCCCCCCCCCCACATTGATTTTGGAATGCGATAAACACAACAAGATCAAAGTTGAAGGTTCTTGCACTGGACATCAGAGAAACTGCAATATATCTACTAGTTACGTACCTAAATCCATCTTATCCTCTAGATACACACCATGTTGGCAGAGCATAATGCACAAATAGTGTTTTAACACCTGAAACAAGTTCTAGCAGTTTGCGATCGGCAGTGGCCGCCATTTTGAAATCCCTCTGTTGATATGGTATGCCCAACAATGGTTGCCATGGCACTACTGAAAATTGTATAAATGTATTGGGGTCCTAACAATAAACGTTGTGAAAGCACTGTTAGGACCCAAGTACAGGATTTATATTAAACTCCTAACATTGACATCAACATATGAGCATACTGTCTTTTATGCAGACGTACACGAACTTCTACAATAATGAATCATCCATTACGTATTGTATATACATTGCATGGATCGCTTACATGTACTTGTACATATTTATCTCCAAACTGACCAACAAATCTGCTCACACTGTCTATCATATTGATAATCTATTTGAACCATCACTTATCCTCGTGACGTCATGTATGACTTCACTGATTGTTCTCGATGTATGGGTAGGGACATTTTTTACAAGACTGATTCATATTTATGGCCAGCGTCAGAAGCAGCACATTGCCAAAGGAAGACATCAAAACTACAATTTCTAAAAAAAAGAATTCAATTTATCTGTCATGCTCGTTCTTACTTTGTATAGTTGTAGAATCTTAACCTCAATAATCTAATCAATTTCGTATTATTTAGTACAAATATATCAACATTTAGACATTGTATAACCTAAGCGATCGACTTCTTGGAGACTGGAAATAGATTTAGCCTGAAATAAAATATGATCAGCTAACATAATCTAACTTAGTTTTCTTCGGCATTTACAAAGTGAATATCTGCCAATTACACCGTTAACTATACTCGGATGTTTCCCGCCTTGTTTGAAATTTCCATCATATGATAAACCTCTGGTTAAGGTTGTCTTGAAACTGTTAAAACAGTATATATGAATCTATGTACATGTATAGATGTATGTATGATGGATGTTTGGATGCATGGAATTTGGATTCCGTTTTTCGTCTCTTTTTCTGCCATATCACGGCTAAGTCGTGACTACATAAGCCAGTTGTAACTGGCGGAGGAAACCGGAGAACCCGGCGAAAACCGTCGCCTAAACCCCAAGTCACTGGCAATTTTCTCACATGGATGTATGTATGGATGTATGTATGGATGAATGTATGTATGTACCTGAGTGTGCGTGTTTATCGGACAAGAAAAACATATTCAAATGCGAAAGAGATTGTAAGTTGGGAGGAAATGAGTTTGAAATAAGTGTGTGGTGATATAATGCACCAAGTCCCCTGTTAAGCGGGAATCAATCACTGGTATAGCATCGATAGGTCTCCCTGGTGACTAATCTCCATTGTTTATTACCTAGCCTGGTCGCCACAATATATAGCACAGGCATTGCGGCCTACGTATAAGGCCCTCTCTTGTAGGCTAATTGTCTAGATGAGGCTGCGATGGGTGGAAGTGCGGTATCGCGTACAATTAACCCATTCACCCACAACTGGTGGATTAATTTGAAAATTTTGAAATTTGAGATTTCGATTATCGACAATTTTCTGCCATATTTAGGCTGATTCATGACTAGCCAGCTGTAAGTGGCGGAGAAACACGGAGTACTCTGTGAAAACCACCGCCTACTCCTGGTTATTTGCCCCCACGCCTCCGTTGACTCATCCATCCTTTCAGAGTGGTGTACATATTTTTGCAATTTGAAATTGGAAATATCTGGAACCAATTAATGGAATATCAATTTACATATTAGATAAGCAAATAATACCCTCTTTAAGAATTTGATCGAATATAAAGAATAAAAAGACTTTACCATCACCCACAGCTGAAATAATTCATATTCCCATCGTTTTAGTTCACCAGGATGATAGAATCCACCTTAAAACCGAGTTTGAAAATACCAAACTATTGGAAGTTTTCAGCTGGGAAAACCTCTTCCCTCTGAAGGATATTTCTCTGAAAAAGTCTTTGTAAGCAGTCCATTTGTTTGACACTTTTGCTTAGAATCATTCGGGCATTACGCCCTTGTGCTACTGAGCTGGGTTATGCATGGTGCTGTTACGTTACCTAACACTAACATTAGGAATGGAAACGACACACACTTTAAATTGCGGACGGAACTAAGATAAAGGCATACCCTTAAGCGTCTTGGTGCAGGCATTACACTGCCTTCTAATCACGTACCCGGATGCATTACATCGTATTGACTTACCTTAAGGCCATTCATACCTGCACAGTTCATCATGGTAAGAAAACCTAAATGACATCATCCAAATAAAAGCGTGATTGTTTTTTTGTGAAAATACTTTAATGTGAAGTGTTGGATATTTATAACTAAGCCGACACGTTTGTACCTCTTTTCCTAACTTATAGGTAATTATCTAAAAGAATTAAAGCAGCTTGACAAGCAGAGGAGGATTCTGCTTGAAATGTTTAGGTGCCAATGACCAGGTGAAGCTTTGTACGTATTAGTATGCTGTTTGTGTGTTATTGCAGGTATACATATCCTGGAGCATTGTTAGAACAGCTTGTACTTGTAGTTGATGGTTGTTTTATAACCAACATGGGAGACTTTAGATGATAAGCATGGCATCTTTATCGGCACTCAATCTAATGATGTAAGCAACATAATAAAGCCATAAAATACACCACTTATAAGACCCACGAAGGCTATTTTCTTATGTCTTATTACATATCATTTTTTCAAGGCTCGCATATAAATATATATATATATATATATATATATATATATATATATATATATATATATATATATATATATATATACATATATATATATATACATATATATATATATACATATATATATATATACATATATATATATATATATATATATATATATATATATATATATATATATATATATATATATATATATATATATATATATATATATAGAGAGAGAGAGAGAGAGAGAGAGAGAGAGAGAGAGAGAGAGAGAGAGAGAGAGAGAGAGAGAGAGAGAGAGAGAGAGAGAGAGATGCAACCTGATATATACAAACAAATCGCAATGATTCTCAGACATTCTCCAGTACATTCTCTCTCTGATAAATGTGACAGGAATTTTATAGAGTCTCCTCATTCACTGTTAGAGACTCAGAGAACTGAGAGAATAATCGAGAAATGAAATGCAAAAATGAAATGGGAATATTTGAGCAAAAAGAAAATAAATGAACATTTTAAAGGAGCAGGGGTTATTTTAACGTATGGAGCTAGGATGGTTGTATCCATAAATATATTTTCCATCTGAAAGCAGCGGTGACGTTGATCTTCCGTGGCATTTCGCTATTTGCTTACCGACAGCTGTTTTGAATGTGAGTAGATCCATGTGAAGCCACCATTAAAGCACGTAAAATCCGGAAATGTTACTACAGAAGACATGATGACAAGATACAACAAACACATTATATATACATTAAAAAAATGAAATGCAGTTTTAATCAATAACATATGATTGTATACATTTATCGTAGTTAGGGAAATTCCGCGCAATGTCAGATATGCATATTATTCGTCTTCTGTAACCGACCATTCATGTCACAGCCATTTTTTAAAGTAATATCAAGCATAACTAAAATGACTGGAGAAGAGTCAGCAGGAACCAGTGACTTCTCCTGAAAATGTGTTTTTAATATAGAGGGTAACTATGGTATCAGGAAGACCAATTATTTGAGATGCCCAAACCAACAAAGATCATGGCCTCAGTTATCAATGCATAAGGTCACATATGCCGCAGCTTCATTTCTGTTGTAGGAAATTAGTTTATGTTAGCACGCTATTTGCATTCTCAATATAATATCCACAAGGAAAGGTACACGTATCTTAAATAAAAAAACAACACTAGTATGTTATTGTATATTTGTTGAATATAACATTTCAGTATTTCAATCATATTCGGATAATGGTGGAAAAAAAGTACACATCTAAACTATCTGGGCACAGGACTAAGGCACATTTCATTATACTGCTTATGGAGATTGATTTTTGTCAAAAACTAACAATGCAGGCATCAATCACATTCGTCTCGCCATACATTCGGTCGATAAACAGATTTCTCTGCGAGATAGTAGTACTCACCGGCCGACGCCAAGTCAGGTGATGGCGAACTCGCAACGTACAGTACATACATTTAATTCCTGCACTGGGTGGCCGGTGGCCCAGGCATAATAAACGACCGAACGCCAGATTGCCACCCTGTTTTCTTGGTATGGATGCATGGATGACCTCACATCTGAACGTAACTTTGTTTTACAAGCTTCGTGGGTCATTAATATATTTGGCTTATTTCTTTTACATGATATTCATGGCTGTTTGTACAACCAGGCACTAACAGACGTCCGGTCGACTGGTGCTGGAATTAAATGTCTGCACTGTAAAGTTTTAGTCAGACCACACCAAAAGGCGTTTTTTTTATTCTGTTTTTGTGAGTGATATACTAGTTGTTAACTACTGCATATTATACTAGCTACTAAATATGTAATTTTTTTCTATTAAGAATTGGCACTTCACTTATGAAATACTTTGTTAACTGTGTATATCTAAATGTATGTATTGTGCCAAGCATTGCTTTACAGAGGGGATACCCCTATGGTCCATCGAACAGACGTACTGCGCACACACACACACACATATATATATATATATATATATATATATATATATATATATATATATATATATATATATATATATATATATATATATATATATATATAATATATATATTTGTCATTTTTGCAGAGCACAATACCCGTAGCCCTATCATCGCATCAGGCATGATAAAAATGTTACCTCGTAGTTACTATACTCGGCGCTCTTCCACGGCCTCACCAGGTTCATTTACCATTAATTAGCCACTTAAATAAGATTTGAGTTACATATGTGGATGATGTTTTTACAAAAATAACAGATTCCATACTTTCATGGCATATTTAAGAACGATATGTTAGCCTTTTCCTTCTATATATGTTCTTGATATCAAAGGTAACACACTGTGAAATTACCATCAATTTTTACCTTACCAAATAAGCAACGTTAATCTAATTATGATTAAAATGTGTTAAATATCCCCTTTTTCGAACACTTTTTGAATAACCATTAAAAGTAATCAGTCTAACGATATAGTTTAGTTGACTATTCTATAAATCGTAAATGTAGCATCCTCCCGAATGACATCGTAGAGAGCAATCAAAATATCATTATTGACATCTAGCGCAGAAACATTGATGTAAATAGCAGCACAATTGAGCTTCTTTGAATCCATCCAGCGTCCGGTCATCCGGACAGCTACCCAAGTAGCCACATTAGTAGAGTAACTGACGTGCTCAAGTCGTCGTGCCCAACTTCGTAACAGTACACCTAGGAACAGACAATTATGTAATGTAACAAAATACAAAATATGCTCTATAGCCGGTCAACGAAATGCTTGTCATGCATCGACCGGAATCAGGACTGCGTGGATATTTACAGTTCCAAGTTCATTCCAAAGCTTTAGTACCCTCATAGTAGCGTCACTGTGTTGTCAATTAAAGGAAGGTGTGCCTTGACCTCGCCCCTGCCAGGTAGCCTGTTGCGTTGGACATGACTCGTGGCAGGAATGGCATGAGCTTTTTCATACCTGCATACAAGAGAAAGTACTTCGACACTCGAGTGATGAACATCTCCATCATGACAAAATCCGCAATCTTAAAGAACGATCTTTTATCTGTAACAACGGAAATTAAATACTCTAAATCCTCTTCGCGTTCTGTTTCTTTTAAAGCACTTTCCAATTCATTGCGGTAAAATTCTAGATATTCCTCGAAGGTAGTCATTGCTGTTCCGGAGGGAAGAGCGAAGGATAAAAATTCAACTGCGTCTCGTTGGGGAACGTGAATGCACGAGAGTTCCCAATCATATGCGCATGTGCGATAGTCGTGTGGTTCACGTCGTTTCAGACATACATTTCGTGTGTTGAAATCTCCATGGTTTAGGGTTTTTGGATACTTGTTGAATTCTTGGCAAATCTCTGGAAGTTGCTGAATGATATTTCTAGCAAGTTGCACTATATCCGGTGTCCAGAAATCGGGGCAAAGTTTTTCAAACAGGGAAATATTGGCAGAGCAGTATCCCGTTTTGCAATCATTCTCCGTTACCGCAACACCGTCCTGAAGAACTTTGGTCAAATTGTCGGGCAAGCTATCAAGATTGCTTAAGTACTGTGCGTGAAAGTGCGAAATATCTCTGAGCACACACTTAATGGTCGCTTCGTCCCACGCTGTGTGATCTTTCCCGCCTTCGACCGCATCTAAATTGACAAACGACTCATCATCGAAGTACTCTGATATGAAGTACATGACCTCATTTGATGGTTCTTTGCCTACCGCAAAGACCTCTGGCATTACGCTTTGAAATGTGGGATTCTGCATAGCCTCCTCCGCTATACAGATTTCACGAATACAATGGTCTTTGAGCAGACCCTCCGAAACGGCACGGGCGGCAATCTCTCCGTATTCCACATCTAGCTTCTTGGAGAGAAACATAAGTTTCCCTATGAGTTCTTTGGGAGAGCCTTTGGACTTTAGCATGACGTTCAAAACGGTCTCCGAGTTTTTCCGCTGGTCTTCCGGACTGCACGTTAGAGAGAAGGCGTGGCATCCCACCACCTTGTCCGTCGCGTCGAGGGCGGCCTTCACTGACGTCCCGTTGACTGCTGTAGGGGATAACGGCCGCCACGTGTCTACCTTTAAACCTCGCTTTTCTAACGCATCGCGGAAAAACTCACAGTTGATATCTTGGTAATACAAGCCTTTTTGTTGCGGTGCCTCCTTGGCTACTGGGGCTGTCTTCTTGGCCTTACTTGTTGAATTGCCCATCCTCTCTGCATTAGGAATACATAAAAAGAACAATGAATATGTATATATGTATGTGTGTGAATGCATGTGTGTGTGGATTTATTCTTGTACATGTATGTATGTATGTATGTATGTATGTATCCTTGCATCCACTCAGGCTATGTATGTACGTATGCATGCATGTGTGTATGTATGTATGTGTGTATATATGTATGTATGTACGGACATATGTATGTATGCATTCAAAATCATATTCATATAAAGCTATAGAAATACTATACACATCATGAAAGTCACAAAATAATTCCAGCCTCAGATGTTCATCATAAAAACAACAATATTTGCTCAGTTAAATCAGGAACACTTCATAATCACTAGGTAGAAAAAACAGAATATCTAAGTTAGACAACTTTGCTGAAGTTCCATTCTTTTTCATAATTTTGCTAGAACACGTTCAGTAATATCATTTTTCTCAGATTTTTTTGTCTCTTTTAGAATCCATGCATAACGTTAGTCATTCAGTGCAGTCGTGCAAATGCATTTCATGCATGAATGCGCAGCGGGTTCCAAAAGAGTGTTTATAAAGCATCCCGTTTCATTGGAAGCCCTTCGGCAGTTCGCCTCGAGCGAGCAGCATTGTTGTCCTATCATGCTTTTGTCATTTACTTAACGACTGTCGCATCGTGTCAGTGTTTACCTTAAACACCCGTGATGAGCACCCTCGATGCTCGTGCTTCACTGCTCACAGGCCTGACTATTTTGTTGATGTTTTCCTCACAAAAGCATTTTTATCAAAAATATTTGAAGGAGAAATGTTTATCAGAATATTACCAACAACTCTCCCTCAAATATTTTGTGAGAATTTGCTGTATTTCCAAGTTATTTTCAAAAGTATGAAAATAGCAGACAATACTTTCCTGGGGAACTCTGAGTGTGAATGGGTTAAACAGCCGTGATGAGCACCCTCGATGCTCGTGCTTCACTGCTCACCAACTATGCAAGGGTCACGCCCGGTCAGAAAGCGCCGAGTAAAAATAGAAACTAGCCAATGTTTACTTTAATACTACGTGAAAACCTAATCGCTACAAAACAACTGTTTTTTTTTAAAACGGTGTATTAAGGCCTACAGCTATTCGAGATATCTAACTGATATTGATTCGGGCATAAGTTGTCATCTGAATGAATAAAGACCTACAATCATACTGTTTAAGATAGTATTGGGTGGTCACTTATATAAGTACTTCCCGGCCAAATGTATCGGGTACAGGTGCACTCACTAAATAAACAACTTGTCGGGTGTACACACTATTATAACCTGTCAACAATGAGCGGCAGACTGGAACCCAATGCTTTTTGAAGAGTTTGAACTTAGTAGAATTGCGTTACGTTATCGTTAAGAATGAATACACAGCAACGTCTATACACTGACTTAAAAGAACCCACTAAGAAATACATGGTAAATCTAATATCGAATTAAAAAAAAATCAGTCCCATTTGACGATCTTATTTCGCAATGTCAAAAAAAAGCACACGTACACATCTATTGTATTGAGATGATTAAGAAATGAAACAGTTAATATTGTATATGCTGAGGACAGAGTTCTAGGGCCCTCTGTTTGCCTTCTGTACTTTCCGTAGACAAGCAGCCTGTAAAACTGTGCTGTAGGATGATATGTTTTGATATGACTGACATCAACACTGGACAGGTGAGGAGAACGAAGCCGTTCCTGTCATAATGCTATGTAGGACAGTCAGGTTCATGATCCTGTCCCCCATGGGCACTGCAGCACTGGCGATTGATGTGGGATATGTCAAGTAAGCAGGGACAGCAAAGTTCCACGCGAATTTTATCTTATAGCTAGTCACACCGAACAATGTTTTAAGTTGAACACCTCATCTACGTTACAATATCTATTGAATAATCATGATAGAATATCTACGCCCATGTCCATGAAGTGTAAATTCAGAAACTTTTGTTTGAAATAAGCGAAAGTTATAGCTATAAGACCAAATTATTTCTTACGTGTGCCGTTACTGTAAATAACAAAAACCGTACAGCAACTTTCCACAGATAACGTATCTTTATTGTGTAAAGTACAGTAAAGAAAGACAGACAATGCAAAACAAATATTTTGATACGGTCGATAAGGACATATCTACTGTAGAACGGGTAATTAAATGACTGATTTACAAAAGCTATCGTTTTGATATGTGTATTACTGGCGGATTTAATGAATGAACTGTTCACTAAAGCTATCGCCTTTATATGTGTATCACTGGCAGATTTAATGAATGAACTGTTCACTAAAGCTATCGCCTTTATATGTGTATTACTGGCGGATCTAATGAATGAACTGTTCACTAAAGCTATCGCCTTTATATGTGTATTACTGGCGGATTTAATGAATGAACTATTCACTAAATCTATCGCCTTGATATGTGTATTACAGGCGGATTTAATGAATGAACTGTTCAGTAAAGCTATCGCCTTTATATGTGTATCACTGGCGGATTTAATGAATGAACTATTCACTAAATCTATCGCTTTGATGTGTGTATTACTAGCCGATTTACTGAATGAACTGTTTACGAAGGACGTCGCCTTGATGTAACATCAACAACAACTCTACGGTTGGTGATACTTCTGCCACACCTTGACTTATTTGCACTCACCTGCAGCAGCAGCGTACGTCAGTGTCTGGGTCTGCGTGAAGTGGGGTTGTCCTGCACAGTTCAGCGGTGAGGGGAATTGTGAAGGGGACGGCCTGACGTTGTGACTCTCCACTGTAGGAGGCCTGAATGGGCGTGATCTAGGTACATTCCTGTAGTGTAGACAGCATTACCCCGATATGCATGCATTAACCGTCTTTATGCATGCGCTATTTACTTCTGACCTAGTTTGAAGTGCCTCGGGCTACGCTTGAATGCATATCTAAACCACTGGTTGTTTCATTATCAAGGCCTGTTGATCACTGGCTACATCTACATATCTACGATATTGTAGTGCAGTTAGATAACTTTCAGAGGAATGCTGTATCTTATCAGATTGGGGAACAATTGTAAGACAAGCTAAACTCAATAGTCTGCACCAATACAGGTGTACAGCTGTGGCGTCGTTTGGAAACTTCTTGTGATATATACAGGGTCGTATCCAGCCTCGAAAAGTGACCTATGCACCATGAAAAACTTACAAATACATGTAATAAGGTATAAATGATAATGTATATACACACACACACACACACACATACACACACACACATATTTATATATATTTATATATATATATATATATATATATATATATATATATATATATATATATATATATATATATATATATATATATATATATATATATATATATATATATATATACATAGATATATATCCATACACACATATGTATATATGTATATATATATATATATATATATACTATATATATATATATATATATATATATATATATATATATATATATATATATATATATATGTATATATATATATATATATATAAATATATATACATATATATATAT
Organism: Maea johnstoni; assembly: GCA_963942565.1. Classification (NCBI taxonomy): domain Eukaryota; kingdom Metazoa; phylum Annelida; class Polychaeta; order Spionida; family Magelonidae; genus Maea; species Maea johnstoni. The sequence continues at coordinate 29,067,858 of OZ012693.1, read as the reverse complement.
ATATATGTATATACATATATATATATATATATATATATATATATATATATATATATATATATATATATATTTATATATATATATATATATATATATATATATAATATTATATATATATATCACGGAATTAATGTATGCTAGCTGTCTTTCGCCACTTCCTTAGGTCGAATCCCGTGCAGGGCATGTGACAAAGTTGCCAGTGACCTGGGGTTTAGTGGTGGTTTAGGCGGGTATTCCATTTCACCCCACCAGTTAAAACTGACTTATCACGACTTAAACCGCAATATGGTAGAAAAAGTGACGACAAACGAAATTCTAATTACAGTATATCACTGGCAAGAGCAAAACATTTACTTTGATTCATCACTGAGAGCATATATACCATGAGTTGGACCGTTTACTTTTATCCTTTAGGTGGATCATTATTTAGCGAGGTATGTGATTTAACACTAGGAGAGAATACCTTCAAAATAACCCAACTGTACTTAAATGTTTAATCATCACTTTTCGAGTGTCAACGTCGTACACACACACGCGATGTAAATATACCCCGGGGGGGGGGGGGGGGGTGGGGGGCGGGGGGGGGGGGGGGGGGGCACTCAGCTACAGAGGGGGGCCGCACCTTAGTTACGTATTTCGCGGAAGAAGGGGTCTTTTTTTAAGACCTCCGCATGTCCGCGATTTCGTAAAAGAAGGTTACTTTTTTGTACGAATTATGGGGGTCAAAATCCCCTTACAATCCACGAAATATACGCGGCTCTGCCGCCGAGTGACTGCCGAAGTGACTGGACTCCCGAGTTTGCTGCCGCCACTTGCTGCCGCTAAACACGCAGAGGATTATAAAATCTTAAGTTAAAATATGTGTTCCCGTTCATCCAATGTCAGTGTTTTGATAAAAGAAGGGGTGTTTATTTCGTGGAAAAAATCAGCGTTTTATTAAAATAAGGGTGTTTTTTTGGCCAGAAATCAGTGCTTTAGGGGTATTTTTTAATCTTGATAACGAACGTATGCACCCCCCTAAATACCCAAGTGCCCCCCGGGAAACATACACAGCAAGACTGTCCAAATTCAAGTTCAGAGTTCCTCCTGCACAATTTGAAACCTCTCTCGCAAACTATGATTCCTATCTATTATACACTAGGCAGCATGCAATCAGTTGATACTTTGCACATCTTAGTTTGTAATACCTAGCATATCCATTTCGTTGGAACAAAATGACCTCACCGTTTTGTGAATATTCGAAAAATATCTCGATTACAACTAAAGATGTATGTTTATAACTTCGTTATCCCTGTCACGAAACAATATCGAATTCAAATATTTAGCGACTTTACTTTTTATTGGCAGTATTGTATTGTATTGTATGTTTATTAACTGTAACAGTAAGTTTACAAAATCATACATGAGACAAATATTTTCAAAAAAGCAATTACGACAGGAGAATAATAGGACACATAAGAACATAAGATTAACGAAGATTATAGACAACTTTTAATGGGAATTACATATACACGCCAAACGAGATCAAGTCCTTATTGGCGGGGCCCTGAGGCCGCGCCTATCTGGGAAGCTGTTTTGAGATGTTCATGGTCCGGACGGTCACGTGCGAAATCCTGAGGCCGGACTGAATGTAATTCTCTATTTTGATTGGTTATAATATAAATTTTGCCTTTGCAGCGGAAAATCGTGCCTTCCTTATTTTAATTTAGCATGAAGTTTTCAAATATATAAAATATTTTAAGCGGACATAAAGTATATTTTTCAGTATAGGAAGGAAACTTACTAAAGAAAAAAATTACTATGTGTATAGAATGAAATCAGGAGACTTCGTAACCAAACTGGTTCGTAACCAGACTGATGCGTACCCAAGTAGCTTCGCATCCAAGAGATTTCGAAGTCTCCAGCTTGCGCCTAGAATTCCGATATTTGTTTCATGTCCACAAAGATGATACAAATCTAGTCATTATAAATTATTTTCCTCTATAATGTTAATGTTCTTTATACATCCGGTTCCCTCACAAGTTCATAAATAACTTGGCCCCGCCTTTTGACTATTGATGCTTTGCATCTACAACCGTACTTGTATACTTACAATTGGTTATGACCATTGTTGTGTCTTAAACCAGAGGGCGCTGATCAGTATGTCATTCTACTTGGCTTAGTTATAAACAACATATTCACATTTCAATAACCCCGACTAGTCATGTCAAACAAAACGCCATGGCACAGTCATAATAAACATTTAGTGAAATTTGCATTAGGGTTAAATGACAAGGAGTTCCTACAGCTTGTTTCCGTTTCCATAAACGTTGCCTGTACATACTTGCAATATGTTTACAGCTTATCATCCAAATTTTTATCATTGACTCAAAAGGGATTCCTTCAATATGTTTCCCAATTATTACTTTATACAATTCAAATTATCTTCAAGCATTGGACACTGCATAACAAGGCGTAAAGTATCTTCTACTATACACAGATCACATTCATTACCTATCCTGTCACTATGGGAAGATCTTCTAAGCCTGTAGTTGCTCCTTTTTTAAGAGGCTGGTGTTACAGACCATAAGGGCCATACTTTCACAGTCGCTCAATAAGTTTGTTTCACTATCTGAAATAATCCACCAAACTAGATAAAAGGGTTTCTCAATTACCTTGAAAAGTAGATAATTCTGGCCAGGTTGTTTGTACAAAGGATAACACTCATTATCCTCCAAACACCACGTCCTTTCCCAAATCATATTGTTCAACCCTTCCCTATGTATATAGCGACCTCTATTGACCATCTAAACACACAAGTCAAATATTCCTAATATCAATTGGAATTGGCAGTAATTTTCAGTAGAGGCATCCATCTGCTGCACAAGGTAGTGTAATCATTAATACTTTTTAATAAATGCAAATACCAATTTGGATACTTAAGAGCCTTATGTTTCAATTTTCTAGAAGGCTCGGATTTATGAATTCTTAACGGGTTGTACATTACCGCTACTGTTTAATAATATATGAACAGCGTCTCTGAACTAAAACAATCAATGGGCTACGTTTCATCAGAGATACGCAACTCAGCTATTCGAATCACTAGTTTAGGCACATGCTTTGAGTTCAATAGATGCAAAATTAGTCGCATTGGTCCGTTTTTCTAGAGAAAATCATGGCGGAATGTTATAGCATTCAAATAACCAAGTGAATTAGCTATTAGTCTTGGTAAGAATGGCATCATAACTTTAATGCCAACAAGTACTACTATGTATTGAGGAATACGAATAAGAAGATATTCCATTACAGCAAAATCAACCATTTTGATGAAACGATCCTTGTCCTTGATGACTGCTGCTATTTTACTCTCGCCTTGTTTAAGTTGAATGCTGTTTATCAACTCATTGCGGTAGAATTCGATGTATTCTTCCCATTTTCTGAATGAGGTATTGGCTGGTAAAGCAAAAAGAAGAAATTCTGCAAGATCTCGCTGTGGTACGTGAATGCATGAGAGTTCCCAATCGTACGCGCATGCGCGATATTGGCCTCTAATATCCGGTTTCAGGCAAACGTTCCTGGGACTGAAATCCCCGTGGCAAAACGTCTTTGGATAACCACCATATGCAGTGCGTATAACACCTATGTTGTCGTTGATCCTGATCGCTTTAGTATCAACATCGTGGGTCCATGTCTCCGGACAATGATTCCTAATTACATCAAGTAGGCAAGGAATGTAATTGGGAAATCTTTCTCTTTCCGCACCAGTTGACATATCCCGTACGGCAGACTTGAGGTCGTTGGGTAAGGTATCAGTTTTACCAAGAAAGCCAGCGTGGAACAGAGCAATATCTGAAAGAACTTGACGTATGGCAGTTTCATCCCAGGCATCAAGCCCTTTCCCTCCCTCCAACGCGTCGATGTTCTTAAAGCCTTCGCTGAACCGTTCCATGACAATGTAGTAGACATCCCTGCTGGGTTCCTTGTGGGCTAGGTAGGTCGTGGGCAGAAGAGCCTTGAAGAGTTCGTTGGATAAGCCGGCCTGGGCTGAACAGACTTCCCTCATGCAATGTCCTCCCAGAACCATTGGCGCAAGTCCAGCATAGATCTTTCCCAGTGTCTCATCAATCAAGAAACCTAACCCTATCAGTGAGTTGATCAAATCGCTGTCACCGCCTTTCGATTTCAAAACAACCGGGACAGTTATCTCACTCTCATCCCCCTCCTTGTTGGACAGGCAAAGCAAATCAAAGGCGAGAACACCGGTGATCTTATCGGCTTGGTCCCCAATTATTGAATCAGAGGCTATGGAAGATCCTCCTCCCAAAGGCACCCTCTGCCACTTCTTCAGACTGTAACCCAGCTTTGTTGCGACCTCCGAAAACACTCCATTAAGTTGTTGTTTCTGCAGTCCCTTGATCGGTGTATTCGCCATAGCTGCTGCTTTTTCTTACTAGAGCTCAAGACACCAGGACCTGAAAAGAGTAAACGAGACTTTGAGATATTGACCTTTAAACATTAACGGGAGGTGAATTCAGAGTTTCCCTCTTCGATCTTCTAATTTGAAAAGTTTTTACGGACTAGGATTTATAAAACTAACTACTTATATCATGATCATGAAGTGCTATTTGTTTTGACCATCCTGAAACTAGACAATAAGAATGTGATCATTGCGATTTTTAGACTGAATCTGGATGCTTTGTCGGAGTATATAAAGCAAATAAGAGATGAACCTCATTTGCCTACACTGTCATTGAAGACATTAAGCACATTCTAATGCAATGCCCAGCCTTTGAGGATAATAGCTTTTACATGTATCAACAACTTTATGAAGTGAATGGCGAAATAAGATGTATGCATAAGGAAAATCGTGTAAGAGGTAGAAATTGGCTGCTAGGTGGGGAAATAGAAGGTCTAGACTAGCAAACAACCTTACAAATATGGATGATAGCTGGCAAGGCAATAGATAAGATGTACAAAAAGGCCATCAGCAATGGGTGTTGAGGTTGGCTACATTAGTACTTCAATACCAACAGATGAGTGATGGTGTATAATTCTATGTTCTTTTCCGTAGAGATCTTCATTTTGTTCACAGTATGTGTCTTTATACACATGTGACATTCCAGTTGGGGTAACATAATGAAATGGATCCATTAGGGAGGGTTGTTTTCCTGGGGCAAAGCACGAGGGAAACCATTCTCCCTATGGAATCCATTTCATCAGGTTACCACCACCGGGATGTCATATTTGTTTTATTATACTGAAAAAAAAAACCCACAATGGTAAAATTTGAAAGTTCTCGCTGACCATATCAAACGACTGCGGGTCGCTGATGCGGACGAATAGACTGTCCGCTGTTTTGGATGAGGTCAAGGTCACAGATAACTGATTATTCACACTTTCTCCGCTAAGTGTCACTAGCAGCGGGATCGAACTTTTCATGACAAGTCGTACAATATGTTCCGCAGGGGTGTCACATTGGCTCGTGAGCACAGCCGTGTGGCATGGTTAACGTGAAAGAGGTATAAGCTAGGTATAAACTAATTGCTATATTACGTTTGACCCATATACCATAGGGTAGACAGATTGTGTAAATTGTAATGTGTAACGTCTAGTACTCGTAAATAATTCTTGATGTTTATATTTGTAGTTAATTCCTGTCCATATATAATTTATGTTACATTTATTTCATTTTCACTCGGATTTGGTCAATAAAGAACTTTGTATAATACAATAAACAAAGATTTTCTGTGACATATCACATATTCCGTATTTTCAATTCCAGTTACTGACAATCAAGTAC
>OZ012693.1:29048520-29061879 GCA_963942565.1 Maea johnstoni | reverse complement strand
TATATATATATATATATATATATATATATATGCATATATATATCATATATATATATATATATATATATATATATATATATCATATATATATATATATATATATATATATATATATATAATATATATATAAATATATATATATATATATATATATATATATATATATATATATATATATATATATATATATATATATATATATATATATATATATATATATATATATATATATATATATATATATATATATATATACATGTATATATATGTCATGGTAGAAACTGCGATCCGGTAGCCTCGCCGATCCTACCAGTAGAAATCGCGATCGCAGTATATATATATATATATATATATATATATATATATATATATATATATATATATATATATATATATAATATATATATATATATATATATATATATATATATATATATATATATATATATATATATATATATATATATATATATATATATATATATATATATATATATATTACTGATGTCGTACCATTTGCGATGTATCTCTAAACGATTTGTTTTCGGTTTTCGGTCTGCTTCGTGTATGTCAAAGCACACGAACAGTGACCTATTTCAATGCTCCGCAATGGAACATAGAATGCACAAAAAAAGAACCTTTATAGTAATAGCACATGCCATAAACACGTAGTCTGACCTAATACAGATTTGAGGTATATACGATCTTAATGGGATATTAATGCATTGGTCTATGGGACACTGCTAAAGCCTCAAAAGGTCAGAATGAATGTTAAATACGCTTAAAAGGAACGGAGCAGAGACACTTACCCGATTCGTGCGAGATGAAGTCACGCCGACAAATGCTATGTCATCGTGTCATTGTAAGAACTCTGCCCTCGTAAGGTCGCATGTGGAATGTAACCCATTCACACCCAAGCGTCTTTTATTTCAAATTGACCCAGAAAAAAATCCCGTACCACGTCAAAATAAAGAAGAAGAAAGAGTCGTATAAAGTCGAATATAATCATTCGTATTAATCAAAGATATTGTTCATCGGTATTAAATATGCTTGAAATCCATACTTGAAAAGGTTATATTGAGCATGAAAAAATAACCACATTATCTCAACCAATAAGGCTAGTTGTAGGCATATCATTTTGCTACTTGCCCGTCAAATCATCACAGATTTATTGTATTATCATCAGGTCAACTATGAATTTCGCTGCTAAATTTGTCTGACAACTCGTTTGTTGTACTGGAGTGTATTGAGTTTCTAAACTGCTTTTCATAACGTTCATAATTAGAAGCTCAATATTAATCATATATTGGGATCCTGACACTTTTTATTATAAATGGTCAATGTTAGGAGCCCCCTATTTTTATCCTGTTTTCGGAAGTGCCACGGCAACAGTTTTGTGGCATGCCATGGTAACAAAGGCAGTTCAAAATGGCGGCCACTGCTGATTGAAACGCCGATAGAAATTGTTTCTAGAAGTTTAAAACAACACCATTTATGCAATGTAACCTGCCAACATGGTGTATATCTGGGAGATGGCAGGCTGTAATTAAGATGGATTAATTTAGGTAATGAACTCGCGAGATCAAGTGAGAAATCCTTTTAAGTTTTAGATGCCACTGTCACCCTATCGAATACCGTAACATGCCTTTAGGTTTGCTTGCATGGCATATTAGCCGAACCATGATCTCACATTGCCTTTATATGAGGTTATGGTATATATCTGACATAGACCACCATTCCGAATACAAGGATGTTCCGGTAGCTCGTTTTACTAGATCAGTGGACCTATTACTCTCAAACATATGGGCCAATTCCTCATTGAACTCAAAATGTTCACTGTAATTTACTGTATATTTTAGCCGTATCTAAACCCATTATGGATAACTGTTCAATTATGCCAAATTCAACACTAGTTTTCAAGGTATCTAATAGCAGCCTCGAGAAGTTGTATTCAACATATGCCATGTCCTCAAATCTTCCTAAGGCTTCCTAAGGGATTTTCGTCATCTTTTTTTTTTACATTTTAGTGCAATCAACCACTTGTTGTGCACCTGATTTTTATTTTCAAAGGACAATATATATCACAAATATAACAAAAATGAAAAAATAAATAAAAAGGACGCCACATAGGACATCGTATGTACTTAGAAATTTATCTTAATTTTCAGTGTCTGTCATCTTGACTACAAAGTATCCATAGTAAAAGTACATACTTATATTGTCCTTTTAATTTTTTGATTTTCGTCATCTTATTCGGTTATAGATCTATAGTCGTTGTGTTATAACTTAGCTGATAGTATTAACTTTATTCAATTTTCAGGGAATTTCTATTTTTCCTTCGTAATGTACTTGAGTCGGTACTTGAGTTTACCTCGTTGTGGATGTAATTTTGATGTTACTCCAATTATTAGCTTTCAACTACTCATATCTTTTTTTATTCTTTGTAGTATGATTTTATAACACAGTTTACGGTCAATAAAGATCAAGCAATATGCCATTAGTGTGTATAGTATTTGTGATTCATGAGTACAACAAGCTTCTTGGACGGCTAAAAATATTTGGTATCAGCCAAATCAATGTTTACGGTAGAAAAAAAGTACTTACTGTTTGATTACTTTTCGATTTTCATTTATGTATTTTATTGCCATTAACATGGTGATTAGTTTGCAGATGAGTAGGTCAGGTCACTAAGTGCACGACTGCATGGATATGTGACCCTCTGTTCCTGCACGCATACCTGCACTTGCTGTGGCATGGGGTAGTGAACATGCACTTAATGCAGCCATGGCAGCAGTCAAGCTAACAGGTTACAGCAATAGGTGTATTGTATTGGTATAGCTTTATGCTATTGTACATATGACACTTAGTTTCTTCCTTAGCAATACAGGGTGTGCAGCTCTTCTCAAGAGCAATTCATTTCAGTTTAACTTCCGAAAAAATGAATGCATTGGAAGTCTATTTGAGTTTTATCGGATATTCGACAATTTCTTATCAAGGCTAAATGATACATTCTGGGTGGGAGGTTTAGCCTTGATGAGAAAGGCAAAAGTAATCTGATAAAACGATGTTTTCTAACGGATTTGATTCCTATTAGATGCATTTACAGTTTGAGTCAGAATAACACACTCTCTTTATTGTCCCTTTAAAGACTTTACGTTAGATTACAACATAAAAACAATACAACAACAACACAAAGAATGCAAGTTGATATCACTGGTTTGTGTCACAACTAAAAGTCATTGGTTTTATAAGAATATAGCATAACTACATGTTTACGCGGTCATTAACGCCTCTGCTATGCTTACACTCGGCACAGTCGCATAGCTTAGGTTTTTTTAAGTTACATGTTTCTATTACTTAGCTCACGATTTTTGTCATGAAGTAAAATGTGCCTTTCCACCAAATCCCTGCCATATAGACTTTGCGAAAACTCATACCAAATGGGAACTTCATGTGCTGACCATCTCATTGTGAAAAGCAACCTTAAACAAGTACATCGCGAATGCAATTGCAAATGGAAAAATTATCGTGAAAACTTTTCGTAGAGTTCAGCGATCCCTTTCTTCCAACGGATCCCAGACAATCACACATCATCACGTCTGGCTTTCCTTTCATTCAACATTCTCAAGGCCCGAGACCCTCTTTGAAATTGGAAGATGATTGGTAATATTGGCTGCGGTTATTGAGGAGAGTCGATAAGCACGTGGAGACCCCGTCTACATGCCGCTCAATGTGGAAACCCCAAATCCCTTTCTGCAAACATCGTCTGGATCTAGAATGCTTTCGAGAATAACTTAGGAATTAAGCTTCGATTGACGCATCATTTGGGTCACATTTTCCCCATGTATCCCGCATGCCTTAACAATTACCTGCGGAAAAGTAATGATGGAGTCCTTATTTGGCAAAGAAAGTGATGACAGACAAAGTTCTAATTCCAGTACCAATTCCACAATTATAACGTAGGAAGGAACATTTGGAAAAACTTTGCATGAGGTTTTTATTGTTTGATATATTGCAGGGTAGTCATCAGAATAACCCATCTTATACTATCTGTTGCTATAGCATCAAGGCTTTGGACTTTCTACAATTTTATGCAGAGACTGGCTGTCAGCTCAGCTTATCAGCGAAATGCAATGCGACGTTAGGAAAATCAAACTATATATATATATATATATATATATATATATATATATATATATATATATATATATATATATATATATATATATATATATATATATATATATATATATATATATATATATATATATATATATATATATATATATATATATATATATATATATATATATATATATATATATATACATTTGTCTATATTTCATAATTTATATGACACCAGACCCTGTGCAGACGTAGTCACCCATATACAATTGTATAAAACTATACAATTACCTAATGATTTTATTTATCAAATTCATAAAAACGGGTACTAATGACATCAATGACACCAAGTTGACTTTGATATGGTGCTTTTTGTTTGACTTGGAGTTGATATTGCGATGACTTACATGTTAATGTATCCCCATACAGAAGCATGTCTATGCGAAAAGTGATGTACATGATGATACACGTGGGTACGAACAAGAAGTCGGTCTCAACTGCTAGAACAGATCTGATCTGAGACGCGACCGTTTCCGTCTTGTATACAGACAGAAGGAACGACATAGCGCGTTCACACCTACCCAACCCATGTCTAAAAGCGGCCTAACAGGAGGGGACGACATAGCGCACAGACATAGGCATAGGTATCTAAACGATGCTCTTAAAGAGGAACTCCAAACACAAACGGCTCGGAAAGAACGAGAAAGTAAAGTAAATATTAGTGCACAGAGAGCAGAGAGAGGTGGAATATGTAGCGCCTTCTGAGTGATCAAATGAGTTACAGAGCTTCCATCAATGTTGACGATGGCTTTCAAAGAGAACTCTTGACACGAATCTGTAAAAGGGTTCAGAACGTCCATGAATCGAGACATAGGTGCATAGGAAGCGAAGAGAAATGCAGTATATATCATCTTCGGCATGAACAAACAAGCGAGCTTTAATCAATGTTGACAATACCTTTAAAAGGGGAACTCCAGATAGGAATCGGTTCTTAGTTATATTTTGTGTTTATTTCATTATATATATATACTAGTATATATATATATATATATATATATATATATATATATATATATATATATATATATATATATATATATATATATATATATATATATATATATATATATATATATATATATATATATATATATATATATATATATATACATATATATATATGTATACATATATATATATATATATATATATATATATATATATATATATATATATATATATATATATATATATATATATATATATATATATATATATATATATATATATACACACACACACACATATATATATATATATATATATATATATATATATATATATATATATATATATATATATATATATATATATATTTATATATATATATATATATATATATATATATATATATATATATATATATATATATATATATATATATATATATATATATATATATATACATATATATATACATATATATATATATACATATATATATATATACATATATATATATACACATATATATTAATTATATTTTGTGTTTATTTCATTCGTTCGTGATATCACACAGCCACTCGCAATAAAAACCATATGACACCCACAACCATTAAGTAACCTATTTATATCATGTTTTGAATGATCAAACGGATTTATTCCAACCAATTTTGACAATGCTTTTAAAGGAAACCTCTAGGTACGAATCGGTTTAAAGGGTTCATGTAGTCCATGTAACTAAGCACTATAGTGCATAGTAAGCAAAGAGTGGTCAAATATATAAAGCCGTCTGAATAATCAAACGAGTGGGCTCCACACAATGTTGACGATGCATTTAAAGGGGCACCACTTAGTTAAAAGGGTGCATAAAGTTCAAGGAACTAGACACAAAAGCTCTGCGAGTGTATGGACTCGGGATGGAATATCCATTGCCCTAAACATTAAACGGAAAACCACAATTGTTCGAATCGGGTAAAGGGTCCAGAAAGTCCGAGCAACTATAGTCTGTCTGACTCGAGTTGTGACAAAACGTTCGGGTTTTCCATCCAAACTTGGCAAACCTGTTAGGAGCACTACTGCGTGTATGTATAAACAAATATTTGTCTCAACTCCGCAAAATGTTGATTTCGCTCATTAGGTCCCATTGTAAAATGTGTCCATTGCCAACATTACGATCTCGGGTGTTTGTATTGTTCGCAACAGACAAACACGCGAGATCGTAGTGTCGGCAATTTGCACATTTTACAATGTGAACTAATGAGCAAAATCAACATTTTGCGGAGCTGAGACAAAAAGTATTTTTGTACATACACGTAGTAGTGCTCCAAAGAGGTTTGCAAAGTTTGGATGGCAAACTCGAACGTTTTGTCACAAAAAAGTGGGTAAAGTGATTGCCAAACTCGAGTCAGACAGACTATAGACACATGTGATTGGAGGCGGAGAGAGGTGGACTCTATACCGTCTCCTGCATGATCAAACGAGTGGGCCCGCATCAATGTTGGCCTCGAGTCTGTGATGGAGGGTAGGGAGTTAATGGTCCGTGCTGCGTGGTTAAGGTTCATGAAGATATGAATATTACATGGAGAACCACATTGATCCATTAGCAGAGACATCGTATTTGATGTTCCTGGAATTAATAAGCGTAAAAGGTATTATAATATGATATTCGGTGGAAAGACAGATATTTCCCTTAATGACACTTAACTGTCTATCCGGCGGAGGCCGATTTGCAAACATGATATCTCGGTGTTCGTATATGGTACAAGGCATGCAAAGGAGTGCAGTTTTCTTTACATATGTTCCTAACCAAAACATAAACAGTGATGATCAATTTCTTACATCTCCGTGTATTCTCTAGGGGTTCAAATGCCTGGTTAAAACAAGGACATTTATCTGCTTGTCGAAGGTTATTAGAATAAAATCCTGCCATAATAAAGCATATCATGTCTAGATAGTTATTTTTGTAGAGTACCTACAGTTAACCACTGACTATATTTTACCGCAGGGTACTTGCACCTTTTCCGACATCCTTGGACCCGGATTCGAAACCGAGACTTTGGCAGCGGCGATAGACAAAAGTCAGTCATTGCACAATGCCGTAGACCATTCGGCTTGGGAGGCATTCCCAAAAATGTTTGTTTCGCTTAGATTCTAAGCCCAAACACCATAATTAGATCAAATATTCATCCATTCATATATATGGCGGACACATGGTCTGATCTTTATAAGGATGTCCTTACGTCAAAGAAATATTTTGAGTAATATTTGACAAAATATCTTGTTCCTTGAATAATTCCTCGTCAAGTGTTTCCTAATTTAGAGAGTCAACTGAATTTTTATGTCAATGTATTTGATAAAAGTGACATCACTTAAAGATGAAAACACCGTGGAAGCGCTTACCTATACAAAAGCTGTTTGACATTAGGGTCATAGCAGTTAGAATATTGTTTATAAACTATCGAATTAATTTCACCCTCTTTGCTAAACCCGTCCACAGTACATAAGTAAAACCATTTTTCATATCATCAAATTACGAGAAATCTGAAACACGTTCCGATCGAATTTCTACAACTGTTACGGACAAGCTGCGTCACGGAATGTAACAGCTGGGCGCAGATGCCTGCATTTCCAATTACTTTTACATTTGATCCCTCGCAATGACAAATGGACCCAAAGCGAACCACATGAATAGAACAAACACATTGTATTCACTGAAAGCTCCAGCACATCCATTTCCAACAAGATTAAAATGCGTCTAGAAGATCTAACACACGCAAATCATGCATTATATATACATGTAAACACGCAGTCAAACGCCCATACATACATACATACCGTACATACATACATACATGTACATACATACATACATACATACATACATTCATACATACACACATACGTGCATACATACATACATTCATTCATACATACATACACACATACATACACACACGTACGTAGGTACATAATACATACATGCAAGCATACACACATATATACACATACACGTATACACATCGTCCCCTGCACGTCTTCCATTACCAACCCCCCCCCCCCCCCCCCTCCCCATTAGCTGTCCAGGTACTGCTGCCTTGTCGTTTGTACCAGTATTGACAACATGACAGCCGACTAGACCATACGCCACCTTGAGGTCACAGCTCTAATTGGATGTGGGAAATGTTCCGCGAAACTATCTTGAAATTCCCTACATCAAAGCAGGCAGGTTACTTCCTTGAATGGCAAAGGGGCCGAAGTAAGTCTGGGACATTTAGCTTCCATGGAACTATCTCAATCATTGTGCAATTTATTAATTTTTTGCTAAAGCGTCGTAATAGTCCCTGCAGTTCTGTATGATACGAGATAAACAGTGGAGAATTCATAATATCAGACTTCCTATCAAAACATTGATGTAGCACTTACTATATCTGCTGCATTTTTTTTATTATTATTATATAGTTATATCTATTCACTTTTGTCTCAAGCCAATGTGCTAATCATGGTCAACTGAAATGCATTTCTGTTATGTACACCTTAAATATATTTACATTCAACATACTGATGCTCTCACACAAATGCAAATATATATTCGAGAGGAATACCATATCGGTAAAGATTATGTTCTATATAGAGTTGTTCGCTGGGTTATTTGATTCTTTACCCACCGGCCTACCCTGTGGTTAAGCGGTCTAAGGCAACGGTGAACGACCGTTTGTTATGCCTCGCCACTGCACAAGGTCGGTGGCTATAGTTGTTCCGGTTCCTATGACAGACTGTAACCTCTGAACGAGAGGTGGGGCGGTAGTTTCCCCCTGATACCCTGGTTTCACCAATAGTTAGAGGTAAACCTTAAGTAGTGGAAACTGAACGAGAGGTGGGGCGGTAGTTTCCCCCCGATACTCTAGTTTCACCAATAGTTAGAGGTAAACCTTCAGTAGTGGAAAATGATAAAAATGATTCTATAGCTATAACACTGATACAGCACTGCTTATCCTCGCTTCCTTGTATTAGTACTAGAGAACCTTCACCATATACATACGTCGTCTACTTTAAAGATTCGCTAAGTAACGTCTACTGGGAAACAGACCTATCACGGCTTGTTAGTATAGCTATAAGAACGAACTTCTTAATCTGTGATTTAAAGTCACCAGGCATCTTTAGCACGGCTTTATTTAAAGCCAAGTGATTGATGAGATTGCAGCTGAAAGGATGAAATGAGCGGCTCTTTGTGTTTGTGTGCTACTTTGCTTTTGTGGTAATTGCTTTGTTAATTATTTATCTTATCCAATGAAACGTGAGGATTCAATGAATACCCTAGTGTTGACACTCAGATTAAGTTGTACGTAATGGGACTGGCACTGAGAAAAGTGATTTTAAAAATGCATTATGATGGCTGTGTTTGCTGTGGGTGTATATCATTCCAGGGCTAATTTAGAAGAGGAACACAACAAACACACTGTTAATAATAAATACGAATACGATGATAAAATAGAATTAGTCAGTATTCTCCTCCTTTGGAGCAAACATAGGATATTTGATATAAGCATGTTACGCCCATACAAAAGCAGTTTTTTTTACAAATGTATGTTTTCCACTTATACAAATAAGTCATATGATTCCAAAATCATATTTGTTTGTTCCAGAACTAGAACTAAAACTTCTACTCTACCTCTTACCCTATACTACTACTACTACTACTACTACTACTACTACTACTACTACTACTACTACTACTACTCTCACTGCTACTACTACTACTACTACTACTACTACTACTACTACTACTACTACTACTACTTCTACTACTACTACTTCTACTACTACTACTACTACGACTACTACTACTACTACTACTACTACTACTACTACTACTACTACTACTACTACTACTACTACTACTACTACTTCTACTACTACTACTCTCACTGCTGCTACTACTACTACTACTACTCTCACTGCTGCTACTACTACTACTACAACTATTACTTCTACTACTACTACTACTACTACTACTACTACTAGTATTACTCTCACTGCTGCTACTACTACTACTACTACTACTACTACTACTACTACTACTACTACTACTACTACTACTACTACTACTATTACTTCTACTTCTACTACTACTACTACTACTACTACTACTACTACTACTACTACTACTATTTGTACTACTACCATTACTACTACTACTACTACTACTACTACTACTACTACTACTACTACTACTACTACTACTACTACTACTACTGGGCTACTGTTATATTCAACCTACATATAGCTTCCTTCTCCATCCTTCACTTCTATCATGGATACACGACTATGGGAGTAAGTGGATTACTAATGCACTATATAAACAAAGTGATTAGTCAAATAGGATTACATTGTCTGTTTATATGTTTCCTAGTTGCCTTCCCATCCAAACCATGGAAGAAATCCCTGACCCAATTCGAAGACGAGTTTCATTGAGTTACCTTATCAGCTTAGCACAATACGAGTTCGCCTTCTGGGATTAAATGTCAACCTATATGGATGAAATCATGTTTCACATTGTATACACCATCACTCTAATCGCAAATAGGCAATTTTCGTTCATACATGTTAGGGCGTAAGGGGATTCTGGTTAGTGGAATATGTGGAAACAGGTTTTTGTATACGGTTAGCGGAATATCTGCAGAATGTTTAATGTGCTTCTCCAATACAAATAACAACTAAATTCCCTCCATTGCTTTTAGATAAATTTCTTTTTTAATTTGTAAGAAATAAATGACCCAACTACCATATTGATGTTATTAAATAACTTGGGTATTACAATATTACATATGAGCTTTTTGCGTTAACTAAGGCAGAAAGCAATATCTCGAACAAAAATTGCCGGAGGTTCAAATCGACCAAAAAAGAAATCCTCCATGAATTCGTTTATTATCTGACATAGTTTAGGTACCGGTCAGGGTATTATGGTAAAAAAAAGTTTTAGAATCACCTATCTACGAAATCTACCACAGTGCACTATAGTATACCACACTTAACTATACTATTATACTATATTACACTATATTATACTATACTACAAGTAGACAAAGTATAGTAGACCCACTGAGCATGGTCTAACCAGAGGCACACCATTGATAAAAGAAGCAATCTGTTGGGAAGTATGAAAATGCTATTTGTTGACTCGGTCAGACATCCCATTCGAATGATTCCCAAATGTCACTGTATATGTATGAGTTACAGTGCCGACATTTAATTCCTGCACTAAATGCGTGGGCAGCCCGGGCATAATACACGACCGCACGCCCGATTGCCACCCAGTGTCCTGGTCATGGGTGCGCGGATGACCTAACAACTGAACGTACATGTAGCTTTGATTCGTAAGCTACGTGGATTATCAAGGTTCTTAGCTTATTTTCTGACATGTTATTCATGGGTTCTTGTACAACCAAGCACTGGCTGACGTCCGGTCGACTGGTGCAGGAATTAAATGTCTGTACTGTAGGTTAGGTTATCTCTGCAATTCTGGTGTAACAGAGATAAAATAGACTTTGATTTGTATTTGAGAACTGATAACACCTCGATATTGACTTCATCGATTTGATATTTCTGGCATGTACATTATCAGTAAATAGTACGTTATTAATTCCTAAAGAGGGTAACGAATAGGTTAATGAAAATGTGGCGTGTTTAACCCATTAATGCTCGCAGCAACCAGATACAGCATAACAATTTTGATGAAAGGTTTCAGGCAAAATCTTAATTGATAAACTATTTGAAGGAGAAATATCAATCATAGCACTGACAAATCTCCGTCAAATATTTATGAAATAATTCCCAATTCTCAAGTTATAATCAAAAGTGTATTGGGTCCATTGGAAAAAGTCTAGAACAGCGCTTAAGCATGGACGCGTTAAGTAAGCCAGGTGTGTGTTTTCCCATATCAACCTTTCCTTAACCAAGTAATGGTTACAAGAGCCAAAAGCAGAGGGACGATTTTGGTTAGACCTTTCATGCACAAGTTTAGATGGGAAAATAAGGACATATGTCAATACAACTACGACCAGCAGCCCCTTTCAAATATTAGTAAAATAATTTATGATGAACCAGTTATTATCAAAGAAATCATAGGTCCAGACAAAAAAGTCTAGTGGAACACTTACCCATGACTGGGTTACCAAAGTCGTTCTGCAACGCCACAAGAAGGCCTTTATCATTTGATGTAATATAGTACATCTAATAACAAGATAATTATTTAGAAAAGATCAAAAGGTAAAATGTCAATCAGAACTTAATCAACAACTCCCTTACAAATACTTTTTAAATTCTAGTTTCATTTTTCAATTGATTTGGAATAGCCCTTACTCTAAAATCCAAGAGAGAGAGAGAGAGAGAGAGAGAGAGAGAGAGAGAGAGAGAGAGAGAGAGAGAGAGAGAGAGAGAGAGAGAGAGAGAGAGAGAGAGAGAGAGAGACTTTCTCCCGCTAATTTGATTTAACAAAAATAATTATATTGTAATACCTATTCATTTCTGTCTTTTCCAGAAGCAAAAGGTCAGAGCAAGAAAGTTTGGAAGTACATCGGCGAAAGACATTCGAACGAGCATCACATTAAAAAGGAATTACTACCCAGTTACGATAAGACTACACGGCCTGTGCGGAATGATAGCAGTACAGTCAAAGTTCACATGGCAATGTCACTCTATCACATTC
This sequence comes from Maea johnstoni, assembly GCA_963942565.1. Classification (NCBI taxonomy): domain Eukaryota; kingdom Metazoa; phylum Annelida; class Polychaeta; order Spionida; family Magelonidae; genus Maea; species Maea johnstoni. The sequence goes on along the minus strand of OZ012693.1, from coordinate 29,049,047 downwards.
TTGATACGGTAAGCAATTTTATCAATTCTACCCCTATACATGTATCTTCTTTAATTCCCGAGATTATCTGCTTACTGTACCGACATTTAATTCCTGCACAAAATACATGGGCAGCCCGGGCAAAATACACGACCGCACGCTCGATTGCCACCCAGTTATCTAGGCATGGATACATGAATGAACTCACAACTGAACATACTTTGATGTGTAAGCTAGATGTATCCGGGATGTGTTTAGCCTATTTTTTGATATGTTATCCACGGGTCTTTGTACAACCAGGCACTGTCGGACGTCCGGTCAACTGGTGCAGGAACTAAATGTCTGTACTGTAGATCAATTGGTAAGGTGTTGGAGTAAGAACCCGAAGGTCACTAATTCAATGTCTGTCTAGAGCAGTCCAGGAATTGTCATGGGCAAATATATGTATCTATCAAAGTGATGTAGTCACTGATATTGGTTTTAGATGCAATGTTAGCATACTGCGACATGAGACATGTACAAAGGTAATAGTTAACTGGCCTGCACGG
>OZ012693.1:29036020-29043520 GCA_963942565.1 Maea johnstoni | reverse complement strand
ATTGCCAGAAGTCCAGTTTGTTGGCAATCACGGCCAGTGTTGGGTTAGCGCGTTTTTTGGATGTGGAGCACGCCCGTTGACCAGTTTTCTCATTCCGCACACACGCACCAATCAAAACAAGATTTGCTCAGCAACGCACCAATGATAAGGCCTGCAGCCTCGGCCAAACGTCTGCGAGGAAGCCGAGGCCAGACTCAGTACCGTGAGCGTGTGATCTGAATTGCTTAGAACTTCCTATTCAGGGGTTCTTTGTAAGGAAATCTGCAGGAAAGCATATGTTATACCAGCTGATGCTCCTATACAATAAACCTAATCAAACTGCTCCTATGTTGATATTATTTCATCGAATGTTCAACTATTGGGATTCCTAGAACTACTTTGTCCCTGCTTTGAGATATTTTTCATTTGTTTATTCTATAAGTTCTATTTTTCTATTAAACATGGGTTTGTAAATGGTAATGAAAAATCAACATGTATACATATACATAACATTTCTTTTAAAAACACACGCTATAGACCGTATTTTATCAAACGAATTTATGTAGATGCTTATCAACACTCATCCTTTTAACTGGCAACGGTAGGTTTATATGGATGAAGAAAATTTGACTGGAAGGTTTAACACCGCAACCAACAAACTTCTCTGATACACTGAGTTAATCATATAAAATTGCAATGAGAAAACAATGATATGGTTGCAGATTAACTGATTGAAGAGACAAAGGATTAGCTTAGTTTATGAGATTTGATATTGAAAATAAATTATATCCTGGTCAAGTGATTTTGCAAGGATAATGATCCTTAAGTTGCTATATGTGTATTCTCACACTTGGACTTACATGTATATGTAATTAAAAAAAGTTTTTTCTAATTTGATAAACCCATCCACATATCTAATACAACATATAAATGTAAAGCAAACTAGCCAGCTTTGGTAATTGATTAAGCATAATAGTATACGAATTCTCTCCTTTCTGACTGTACCAAACTGTATGTAAATGAATGACTTCAAAAATGCATAAAATGCCGTACACAAGATTTGAAAATGAAAATCCTGTTGCACGTGTGTGCAATTCGAAATTAAAAAAAAATAAAAAATATAGGAATTACAAGACAGAAAATCTGGTATGATTACACTTCATTCATCACTTAGTGACATTTGGTGCCGATGGAGGAAATCCTTAGGAGACATTACGATGACGTTATGTTTGAGACCTCTTATATTCTGTTACAGTTTTGTTCACGTTTGATTATTTGATCAAAAAGTCTAACGTTACCGCATCCTTTTCTATGACAGTTAAGATTATTGTGTCTCGCTAAGGAGACAAACTTCAAACAATGGAGATCATGATTTATCGGCGAAAGCGCACGTATCGCGGATGCTTCTTGCGAAGATAATTTTCTTTTCTCTATCTTCTCATCCATCAACTGCTGACTAGGTAAACGCGTTAATAAGAAGCCCCGGAGTTCTGCCTTCGTCAGTCGTCAGAAATACTTACTGGAGATCATGGGTTCGTTTCTCTTTGATGGATGGATTAAAATTGATTTATGTAGGTTTCAAATGGAAATAGACAACGACAGAATGCAAAAACTACGTAGGCATTGAGTGAACCCATGTCACTTTTCAATGTCTAGGCCGAAGACACGCTGATCATATGGTTTACATTATAGGGAAAGAGTCAGGTGGCGACAAGACAGAGTAGGAAGGAAGATTGCAAGGAGACACCATTTACATATGGTCAATTCATTAGAATTAGAACTCGATAGAATCATCAGCTATTGGTAATTTGAGAATGGCATTATCGTACATACATACATACATATACACACAAATATATATAAATATATATATATATATATATATATATATATATATATATATATATATATATATATATATATATATATATATATATATGTATATATATATGTATATATATATATATATATATATATATATATAAATATGTATATATATATATATATATATATATATATATATATATATATATATATATATATATATATATATATATATATATATATATATATATATATATTTGTACCACAGTTGCTTGCCTTCCACCAATCAGAGGCCTCGAAAAGTGTAGGGTTATAGGATATAACCCACACTTTTCAAGCCTTTGTTCTCTAAGCTGCCTAAAAACCAAAGGTGTTACCCAAGGGTATACTTTTCTCGGCCTGTGATTGGTGGAAGGCAGTCAACTGTGGTACAAGCCACATAGACTCCTCGGAAGCTGTGGTGTATGGGATACCCTCGGGGTTACTCGGCTCCGCCTCGTAACACCTTGGGTTTATCCCATACACCACAGCTTCCTTGGGGTCTATCTATCACTTATATATATATATATATATATATATATATATATATATATATATATATATATATATATATATATATATATATATATATATATATATATATATATATATATATATATACAGAGAGAGAGAGAGAGAGAGAGAGAGAGAGAGAGAGAGAGAGAGAGAGAGAGAGAGAGAGAGAGAGTTGTCTCCATGAAATAGTGAGATGTTAAGTGAAGACGCCGAAACTACAAATGGGGAGCACGAACACAGCTTGCACCAATACACATTTTTCGCTACCATTTTCCAGTAAAAACGATGCATTGGAAGGGGTCTGACAAAACGTTGCTTCTCTCTTCCCCACTCTTTGTGAAGTTTTTCTTGGATCAATCAGAAAACTGCAGACGTTAATAAAAATGGTTCGTTCTCTGTTCAGTATTCACATGTGCCGACCCATACTCGGGGGCTAGATTTGAGGAAATACAACACTTATCCTTATTCTTCTGTAACAATTGAATAGGACTGGAGGTTAAGTTTGAACATCATTGGATATGCGGGTCGCACTTCTATTGTCATCATCGCGATTGCAAAATGTAATGGCTTTTACTTTTTCATTGTGATCCAGAGGTCTATGGATACATAACAGTTATAGAAGACCTGTTTCTTTAACACCGTCTGTACACCACAAGCTACCCTATAACAATCCCAGATATTCATCTATCTGGGAGTAGCACCCGCAACGAAATGAGCAACCTTTCATCGACTGGCTTTCATCACGCGGTGATATTCATCAAAACAATGCAATTAAGCAAATAGGAAAATTTCCCCTTAATACTCGTCGATTCATCATCACACGAAACTGGCGAATTATAAAACAGATTTTCTTGCTGAGTGAATGCTGCGTACATTCTCGCGGGACCCGTGCCCACATCCATCACAGCCTCGAATTGAATTCCTTAACCCATTTCCGGAAATATTACCGGCAACTTGCTCAGACGAAATCTCGTTAAATCTAAAGCAACGTCCAAAGTATAACAATATATCAAAATAAAGGCTACTTAACACTTCAAGAAAAACAATTAATATCCTAAAATATTTGAAAAATTAATTTGATTTTAGAATATATTTTTTAAGTATGTCAAGACACCCAGTCTCTTTGGGTGTGTAATGTGTTAAGCATCGTTCTTCGTAACAACATGATTGTTTTTGAGTTGGGCTGCAGCGGGCGACGAGAGAATGATCATGCCCCTGTGTTCTGTACGGTACGATAGGGAAATAATTAGATTCATGATCTGATTTCGTTGCAATGTCTAGCCAGGGGTTTGGATGTTGGGAAAGGGTTAGGACAAGTGTTAGGTGGTCTTTTTAAGTTTGCAATACAAAACAAACCTCCGGTTTTGGCTTTAGAATCAACGTTTCCTACCTAATATGTAGCTTTATACGAACATGAAATTCATGCATGGGTTTGTCTACATAAATTAGCAATATATTTGTTTATGTTCGCAGGGCCATACATACATCATACATACATACATACATACATACATACATACATACACCCCCCAGATGCTCACACACATACATACATACATTCATAAATACATACATACATACATACATACAATAAAATACATACATAAATAGAACCCTCATGCATACATACATACATACATACATACATATATACATACATACATGGCGTCAGCGCTGTTTAATGGTTGCAGAACATTTTCTATAATTTATAGACATAAGCTAGGTCTCAGATGAAAATGTTCCTATAGTTCATGACAATTAAGGAACGCGATAATGGTTCTTTAGATATCAAAGGACACCACTGATCTAGTCAAATTGGCTGGGACTACGAAATGTTCAACGATAAATCATGCCATAGTTATGGTGCTACCCGTACGAAAACGTAACTAGTGAATTTCCACTGATGAAACACTTGCAAATGAAATTGGGAATATCACTAGTCGACTAGTGAAAACTCATCTCTTTCTTAAAAAGGAAATTTCCGTGCCCTTTCGCTAATGAGGTTCCGGACCAAATATTCTTGCGGGGGGTATCAATTTAGCACGCATAACAAAATAAAGAGGGCGCTTTTACAAGTTAATCTTGCCTGGAATGTCGCACTTTTTAAAGGGTGTAGCATCATAGGCGTGGTTCAGGAAGCCAGTCATGTCGGGTCGCTATCGTTATGCCCAGCCCCAGGGTGTCGAACCAAACCTATTTCTGTGTCATACAGTGCAGACATTTAATTCCTGCAGCAGAGGACCGGACGTCTGCCAACGCCTGGTGGTACAAACACCCATAAATAACATGTCAATAAATTTGCCAAGCACATCACATCACTGCCTAGATAGATGTAAGTTCAGTTGAGAGGTCAGGGACCTGTTGTCGCATCCATGCCCAGGAAACTTGGTGTCAATCAGGTGTGCGGTCGTGCGTTATGCCCGGCTGCCCATGTATTTAGTGCAGGAATTTAGTGCCGGCACTGTAGGTGATCGGATGCAGAATCAGGCCGGGAGAAGGAGGGAGGTGCTCTTCGTCTATGTAGTCCGCTCTGGGCGCACACGCAGTATTTTATTTAAACTTGTGTGAATATGGAGCAAAGACATGGTCCAACAACTTTGCATAGAATATCGAACAAACAGACTGATATTTCTTGGAAAAGGTCCGGTAAGGAGACGCGTTCCCGTAGGCCATATTCAACAAAAGTGGTTCGCCACATTTAACATAATAAATTTGTTATCTTGACCAGTGATCGTGGAAATATGATAGGGCAGTAACATTTTAGGGGAACCACATGCCTGTAGGCCATATTAAACAAAATACACATGAAATTCATTTCACACAGAGGCCTGCACTATATGTGGATAAGCTATGAAAAGATGTTATCTCTTTACACTTTGGTTCACTATTCAGAATCATTTTAGGACATGATAAACCCTGTATAAAGAGTTAAAATTAACATCCATGAAATTTATCACCAATGTATGTGTCGTAACATGCACTAAAACAAACGTCACGTACATGATCTGGCGCCAGTTTCTAGGGAGAACAAACACTGCATACCACAACACACGCACGTATTACCATTGTTGAGCTAGGCGGCCGTTTGCTGACTATGTTTAGCTGTACAACTTTGTGGTGAAGCGCTCATATTTCTTCTTTTTATCGTGGGAGAAACAGGTTCCACAACTCGTGGATGAAAAGAGAAGGAATCTTGCATCCGTGAGTGATTTTGTGTCTTGGCACTCGGCAAGCTGCGTCCCAAGACAAAGAAGCACTTCCTCGTGATTGAACTTCTATATTCCCAGTGATTGTGGGAATATGATAGGGCAGTGAAATTTGAAGTTATCCAGTTCATAATTGTGGATAGAAGCTCCGTTTGAAAACACAATGCATGCTTTTTTTTTTTACTTTTTTTTTTACCCAGAACATCTTACACCCTGCTTTGACGGTACTTTTGAGATTTTTGATTGATTCATCACCAGAATACATTTCAGACAATTTAATCTTTGCATATGCTAAATTGTCAAATAAAAAGCATGAAAGAGGTAAAATCTGAATAAAAAAAATAACCCCCACGATCTACTTCAGATGACACGTGCTTGTTCATTTCTCTGTGCTGCGGGCGCCATCTATAAGTTGTTGACAGTGCAACTCCTCTGACCCGCGAGTTTCCACTAGATAGATAGATAGATTTCACTAGCGGAAACAGTGGGGTGTACTTCCTTTAACCTCTCTAGTGAAAAATCGCTACTCGACTAGTGAAGTTTCATAAGTGGAGTAGTCACAGGTTTTCCAACCGTCAACGTAGTGAAGCTGCAATGACTTTCCACTAGTGACTTTCCATTAGCGAAACACTAGTAAGTCAGCCATTTTTCACTACTGTTTCGCTAGTGTTTCACTAGTGAAATAGCGTTTCACTAATGATATTTTAACTGAAGTAGTGACTTTCCACTAGTGACATTTTCGTAATGGTAATGACCCGGATGTAACCCATTTTTGTCTGTCCTTCCTTGAGCCATTAACATCGGCAAGCCGGTTAACTTTTCCCAGCAAATAGAAACTGTATGCTTGCATCCTTCAATGGGCCTTCTATAAATCAATCTTGTGAAAGAAACAGAACGCACCAGCGACAGCTTGGAAATTAAACAATCAGAATCAAGGAATGTCTCCCACAGTTTATCCATTATTTCATAACCATTATTTTGGTCTTTTACCGAGACAAATGCTATCTAGAAAATGTTAACGATTGCCTCGGGGAGGTTAAAATATAGCACAGCTTGCCTTACTCTGTAGCCAAAAGGTCAGTGTCATTAGTTAACAATGCGCACTGCTCCTGAACTAAATAAATGTGAAACGAATCTCTCGATGGTCGTCAAAACTACATTATCTTGATTACTCATACCATTATATCATACGAGTTCCTCTTATCGGCGGAATGAGTCGACGCATATCGTATTTGTTTACGACCACAGTATCGAACTGATGGATACTATCTGTGTCTACTGTTCTTTTCAAATACTGTAATATTAAAGTTAATTCAGGTTTGATGCCTCACGAGCTAATTTTATTTTGAGCATCTACTTCATTGTATGTATTAAGAAGCCGACACCCTTGAATAAAAAGTACTTTCAATTTAGAATTTTAATCACCCAGAACTAGTATATAAAAGTCACACTTATAAATGAAAAGATAACTGCTTTTGTGTAAAACATAAATTTGTATGTACATCTTATGGACATGTAAATATGTGATAGTTTCGCGTGAGGAAATTCTTGATCAAAGCCAAGTAAACATCATCTACTCCCTTTAGAAAGAAATTCCACGAAATCATTCACAATTCATTCTCGGGCCATATTCTGTTACTGTGACGTCATTGCAATACTAAGTAAAATTGCCTGAACGCCCCAATTTCATTGTCGTGTAAAAGCTTATCCCAAAGCACTCGAAAACCGGGTTTTAATCCCCCCTTGTGCCAGCGCCCAGAAAATCCTCGGCTCAAGCAATTCATTTGATCGATTCTCCTCCACCCTTAGCACAGTGGGTAATGTATTTCAATAATAAAAAGCCTAAACGCTATGAATCCTTAAAATCAAACAAACCTAGGTCATGTTTTTTCAAAGGAAATCTGCATCAGGTATGATATATACATATCTATATCTC
>OZ012693.1:29023882-29035820 GCA_963942565.1 Maea johnstoni | reverse complement strand
GTTCTTTTGGACACACTCCGCTACGGACATGGGAATGCTATTACAAGTCTACGTATGGTCTAGGATGATAAGAATTCGTTCAACGTCCTAATTGTACCTTACCCTACGTTATTGCCAACTTTCTCGCATGGGATTCGATTCTCGGCAATGGTGAGAGTAAGCAGTCAGTGGCAACGCCTTAGGCCACTCGACAACTTCAGGTACATTGGGGTACTAACCGGAAGCGTTTCTTTTCGTCCTGTTTTACCTTAATCTCACACATTGCCTCCTGAATATCTAATGCTTAATATTCCCCATTGCAAAAGAATTACCCGTTTAAATGATTTGAAACACTTCCTTAAATAATGTGAAATACATCTTTCCTTGTATCTCCTTGAACCTTTCCAAGGAGCTTGCCACGAGAATGATTAAAAGGCGAAGTTGTCAATTACTTACCACAATTTCATTATTCAAATTCCATTCAAACTGCCAAGCACCACTAACCGGATGTCGAAAGCAAATTAGTAGTGAATTCGCTAGCGCAAAGCATGTCTTGAGAAACCATCTAAATTCAATTTCCGCTGACCTTGTATACGAAATTTAGGATAATTGCACATATTCTGAGACTATAGTTTTTACAAACTTATCATGAAGGTTCCTTGAATAACGCTCTTTCTAGGGGGTCTCTAAGGTAATTATTAGTTCAGTGGTGCCATCTATAGGGTGTTTTGCTGGTCCAGGCGTATATTATCTGTAACCGTCCATTTACACGTTATTTTCTATTTAATTTGCTCAATATAAATGCATTAGTAATCGGCAGTATATATGTCTACTAAGCAACTCTTTTTTTTTCAATATTTGCCGTAGAGCTATTTAGAAATTTATTGCATTTGGGGTAGTGGGAAAATGAAGAGATGAAGAGTAGTGTATCAATGAAGCATTAGGTCCAAGCCAATGACAAGTCATTCATTTCATGAAAGCCTACGTCCGGGCCCTTGTGCTGTCAACACTATTCGACTCGTTCTTTCTGGTTCAGACTAAGGGACGTGTATGCTATAGTATTCACCTCTTTTTCCTGGTTCAGACTGTGTGACCTGTGGGCTCCAGTAGTGGTCAGCATTCACCTCATACCTCCTGCTTCAGACTACGGGGTAACTGTGTGCTCCAGTTGCCTCCAGTATTCACCGCTATTTCCTGGTTCGGGTTGTGGGACCTGTGGGCTCCAGTAGTGGTCAGCATTCACCTCATACATCCTGCTTCAGACTACGGGGTAACTGTGTGCTCCAGTTGCCTCCAGTATTCACCGCTATTTCCTAGTTCAGACTGTGTGACCTGTGGGCTCCAGTAGTGGTCAGCATTCACCTCATACGTCCTGATTCAGACTACGGGGTAACTGTGTGCTCCAGTTGCCTCCAGTATTCACCGCTATTTCCTGGTTCAGGTTGTGGGACCTGTGGGCTCCAGTAGTGGTCAGCATTCACCTCATACCTCCTGCTTCAGACTACGGGGTAACTGTGTGCTCCAGTTGCCTCCAGTATTCACCACTATTTCCTGGTTCAGACTGTGGGACCTGTGGGCTCCAGTAGTGGTCAGCATTCACCTCATACCTCCTGCTTCAGACTACGGGGTAACTGTGTGCTCCAGTTGCCTCCAGTATTCACCGCTATTTGCTGGTTCAGACTGTGTGACCTGTGGGCTCCAGTAGTGGTCAGCATTCACCTCATACCTCCTGCTTCAGACTACGGGGTAACTGTGTGCTCCAGTTGCCTCCAGTATTCACCACTATTTCCTGGTTCGGGTTGTGGGACCTGTGGGCTCCAGTAGTGGTCAGCATTCACCTCATACATCCTGCTTCAGACTACGGGGTAACTGTGTGCTCCAGTTGCCTCCAGTATTCACCGCTATTTCCTAGTTCAGACTGTGTGACCTGTGGGCTCCAGTAGTGGTCAGCATTCACCTCATACCTCCTGCTTCAGAGACTACGGGGTAACTGTGTGCTCCAGTTGCCTCCAGTATTTACCGCTATTTCCTGGTTCAGACTGTGTGACCTGTGGGCTCCAGTAGTGGTCAGCATTCACCTCATACCTCCTACTTCAGACTACGAGGTAACTGTGTGCTCCAGTTGCCTCCAGTATTCACCGCTATTTCCTGGTTCAGGTTGTGGGACCTGTGGGCTCCAGTAGTGGTCAGCATTCACCTCATACCTCCTGCTTCAGACTACGGGGTAACTGTGTGCTCCAGTTGCCTCCAGTATTCACCTCTATTTCCTGGTTCAGGTTGTGGGACCTGTGGGCTCCAGTAGTGGTCAGCATTCACCTCATACCTCAGGCTTCAGACTACGTGGTAACTGTGTGCTCCAGTATTCACCTCTATTTCCTGGTTCAGACTGTGTGACCTGTGGGCTCCAGTAGTGGTCAGCATTCACCTCATACATCCTGATTCAGACTACGGGGTAACTGTGTGCTCCAGTTGCCTCCAGTATTCACTGCTATTTCCTGGTTCAGACTGTGTGACCTGTGGGCTCCAGTAGTGGTCAGCATTCACCTCATACCTCCTGCTTCAGACTACGGGGTAACTGTGTGCTCCAGTATTCACCTCTATTTCCTGGTTCAGGTTGAGGGACCTGTGGGCTCCAGTAGTGGTCAGCATTCACCTCATACCTCCTGCTTCAGACTACGGGGTAACTGTGTGCTCCAGTTGCTTCCAGTATTCACCGCTATTTCCTGGTTCAGACTGTGGGACCTGTGGGCTCCAGTAGTGGTCAGCATTCACCTCATACATCCTGCTTCAGACTACGGGGTAACTCTGTGCTCCAGTTGCCTCCAGTATTCACCGCTATTTCCTGGTTCAGACTGTGTGACCTGTGGGCTCCAGTAGTGGTCAGCATTCACCTCATACCTCCTGCTTCAGACTTCGGGGTAACTGTGTGCTCCAGTTGCCTCCAGTATTCACCGCTATTTCCTGGTTCAGACTGTGTGACCTGTGGGCTCCAGTAGTGGTCAGCATTCACCTCATACATCCTGCTTCAGACTACGGGGTAACTCTGTGCTCCATTTGCCTCCAGTATTCACCGCTATTTCCTGGTTCAGACTGTGGGACCTGTGGGCTCCAGTAGTGGTCAGCATTCACCTCAAACCTCCTGATTCAGACTACGGGGTAACTGTGTGCTCCAGTTGCCTCCAGTATTCACCGCTATTTCCTGGTTCAGACTGTGGGACCTGTGGGCTCCATTAGTGGTCAGCATTCACCTCATACCTCCTGCTTCAGACTACGGGGTAACTGTGTGCTCCAGTTGCCGCCAGTATTCACCGCTATTTCCTGGTTCAGGTTGTGGGACCTGTGGGCTCCAGTAGTGATCAGCATTCACCTCATACCTCCTGATTCAGACTACGGGGTAACTGTGTGCTCCAGTTGCCTCCAGTATTCACCGCTATTTCCTGGTTCAGACTGTGTGACCTGTGGGCTCCAGTAGTGGTCAGCATTCACCTCATACCTCCTGCTTCAGACTACGAGGTAACTGTGTGCTCCAGTTGCCTCCAGTATTCACCGCTATTTCCTGGTTCAGGTTGTGGGACCTGTGGGCTCCAGTAGTGGTCAGCATTCACCTCATACCTCCTGCTTCAGACTACGGGGTAACTGTGTGCTCCAGTTGCCTCTTGTATTCACCGCTATTTCCTGGTTCAGACTGTGGGACCTGTGGGCTCCAGTAGTGGTCAGCATTCACCTCATACCTCCTGCTTCAGACTACGGGGTAACTGTGTGCTCCAGTTGCCTCCAGTATTCACCACTATTTCCTGGTTCAGGTTGTGGGACCTGTGGGCTCCAGTAGTGGTCAGCATTCACCTCAAACCTCCGGCTTCAGACTACGGGGTAACTGTGTGCTCCAGTTGCCTCCAGTATTCACCACTATTTCCTGGTTCAGACTGTGTGACCTGTGGGCTCCAGTAGTGGTCAGCATTCACCTCATACCTCCTGCTTGAGACTACGGGGTAACTGTGTGCTCCAGTTGCCTCCAGTATTCACCGCTATTTCCTGGTTCAGGTTGTGGGACCTGTGGGCTCCAGTAGTGGTCAGCATTCACCTAATACATCCTGATTCAGACTACGGGGTAACTGTGTGCTCCAGTTGCCTCCAGTATTCAACGGTATTTCCTGGTTCAGGTTGGGGGACTTGTTGGCTCCAGTAGTGGTCAGCATTCACCTCATACCTCCTGCTTGAGACTATGGGGTAACTGTGTGCTCCAGTTGCCTCCAGTATTCACCGCTATTTCCTGGTTCAGACTGTGGGACCTGTGGGCTCCAGTAGTGGTCAGCATTCACCTCATACCTCCTGATTCAGACTACGGGGTAACTGTGTGCTCCAGTTGCCTCTAGTATTCACCTCTATTTCCTGGTTCAGACTGTGTGACCTGTGGGCTCCAGTAGTGGTCAGCATTCACCTCATACATCCTGATTCAGACTACGGGGTAACTGTGTGCTCCAGTTGCCTCCAGTATTCACCGCTATTTCCTGGTTCAGACTGTGGGACCTGTGGGCTCCAGTAGTGGTCAGCCTTCACCTCATATATCCTGCTTCAGACTACGGGGTAACTGTGTGCTCCAGTTGCCTCCAGTATTCACCTCTATTTCCTGGTTCAGGTTGTGGGACCTGTGGGCTCCAGTAGTGGTCAGCATTCACCTCATACCTCAGGCTTCAGACTACGTGGTAACTGTGTGCTCCAGTATTCACCTCTATTTCCTGGTTCAGACTGTGTGACCTGTGGGCTCCAGTAGTGGTCAGCATTCACCTCATACATCCTGATTCAGACTACGGGGTAACTGTGTGCTCCAGTTGCCTCCAGTATTCACTGCTATTTCCTGGTTCAGACTGTGTGACCTGTGGGCTCCAGTAGTGGTCAGCATTCACCTCATACCTCCTGCTTCAGACTACGGGGTAACTGTGTGCTCCAGTATTCACCTCTATTTCCTGGTTCAGGTTGAGGGACCTGTGGGCTCCAGTAGTGGTCAGCATTCACCTCATACCTCCTGCTTCAGACTACGGGGTAACTGTGTGCTCCAGTTGCCTCCAGTATTCACCGCTATTTCCTGGTTCAGACTGTGTGACCTGTGGGCTCCAGTAGTGGTCAGCATTCACCTCATACATCCTGCTTCAGACTACGGGGTAACTCTGTGCTCCAGTTGCCTCCAGTATTCACCGCTATTTCCTGGTTCAGACTGTGTGACCTGTGGGCTCCAGTAGTGGTCAGCATTCACCTCATACCTCCTGCTTCAGACTTCGGGGTAACTGTGTGCTCCAGTTGCCTCCAGTATTCACCGCTATTTCCTGGTTCAGACTGTGTGACCTGTGGGCTCCAGTAGTGGTCAGCATTCACCTCATACATCCTGCTTCAGACTACGGGGTAACTCTGTGCTCCATTTGCCTCCAGTATTCACCGCTATTTCCTGGTTCAGACTGTGGGACCTGTGGGCTCCAGTAGTGGTCAGCATTCACCTCAAACCTCCTGATTCAGACTACGGGGTAACTGTGTGCTCCAGTTGCCTCCAGTATTCACCGCTATTTCCTGGTTCAGACTGTGGGACCTGTGGGCTCCATTAGTGGTCAGCATTCACCTCATACCTCCTGCTTCAGACTACGGGGTAACTGTGTGCTCCAGTTGCCGCCTGTATTCACCGCTATTTCCTGGTTCAGGTTGTGGGACCTGTGGGCTCCAGTAGTGATCAGCATTCACCTCATACCTCCTGCTTCAGACTACGGGGTAACTGTGTGCTCCAGTTGCCTCCAGTATTCACCTCTATTTCCTGGTTCAGACTGTGTGACCTGTGGGCTCCAGTAGTGATCAGCATTCACCTCATACATCCTGATTCAGACTACGGGGTAACTGTGTGCTCCAGTTGCCTCCAGTATTCACCGCTATTTCATGGTTCAGACTGTGGGACCTGTGGGCTCCAGTAGTGGTCAGCATTCACCTCTTACCTCCTGCTTCAGACTAAGGGGTAACTGTCTGCTCCAGTTGCCGCCAGTATTCACTGCTATTTCCTGGTTCAGGTTGTGGGACCTGTGGGCTCCAGTAGTGGTCAGCATTCACCTCATACCTCCTGCTTCAGACTACGGGGTAACTGTGTGCTCCAGTTGCCTCAAGTATTCACCGCTATTTCCTGGTTCAGACTGTGGGACCTGTGGGCTCCATTAGTGGTCAGCATTCACCTCATACCTCCTGCTTCAGACTACGGGGTAACTGTGTGCTCCAGTTGCCGCCAGTATTCACCGCTATTTCCTGGTTCAGGTTGTGGGACCTGTGGGCTCCAGTAGTGGTCAGCATTCACCTCATACCTCCTACTTCAGACTACGAGGTAACTGTGTTCTCCAGTTGCCTCCAGTATTCACCGCTATTTCCTGGTTCAGACTGTGGGACCTGTGGGCTCCAGTAGTGGTCAGCCTTCACCTCATATATCCTGCTTCAGACTACGGGGTAACTGTGTGCTCCAGTTGCCTCCAGTTTTCACCTCTATTTCCTGGTTCAGACTGTGGGACCTGTGGGCTCCAGTAGTGGTCAGCATTCACCTCATACCTCCTGCTTCAGACTACGGGGTAACTGTGTGCTCCAGTTGCCTCCAGTATTCACCGCTATTTCCTGGTTCAGACTGTGGGACCTGTGGGCTCCAGTAGTGGTCCGCCTTCACCTCATATATCCTGCTTCAGACTACCGGGTAACTGTGTGCTCCAGTTGCCTCCAGTATTCACCGCTATTTCCTGGTTCAGACTGTTGGACCTGTGGGCTCCAGTAGTGGTCAGCATTCACCTCATACCTCCTGCTTCAGACTACGGGGTAACTGTGTGCTCCAGTTGCCTCCAGTATTCACCGCTATTTCCTGGTTCAGACTGTGGGACCTGTGGGCTCCAGTAGTGGTCAGCATTCACCTCATACCTCCTGCTTCAGACTACGGGGTAACTGCGTGCTCCAGTTGCCGCCAGTATTCACCGCTATTTCCTGGTTCAGGTTGTGGGACCTGTGGGCTCCAGTAGTGGTCAGCATTCACCTCATACCTCCTACTTCAGACTACGAGGTAACTGTGTGCTCCAGTTGCCTCCAGTATTCACCGCTATTTCCTGGTTCAGACTGTGGGACCTGTGGGCTCCAGTAGTGGTCAGCCTTCACCTCATATATCCTGCTTCAGACTACGGGGTAACTGTGTGCTCCAGTTGCCTCCAGTATTCACCTCTATTTCCTGGTTCAGACTGTGGGACCTGTGGGCTCCAGTAGTGGTCAGCATTCACCTCATACCTCCTGCTTCAGACTACGGGGTAACTGTGTGCTCCAGTTGCCTCCAGTATTCACCGCTATTTCCTGGTTCAGACTGTGGGACCTGTGGGCTCCAGTAGTGGTCAGCCTTCACCTCATATATCCTGCTTCAGACTACGGGGTAACTATGTGCTCCAGTTGCCTCCAGTATTCACCTCTATTTCCTGGTTCAGACTGTGGGACCTGTGGGCTCCAGTAGTGGTCAGCATTTACTTCATACCTCCTGCTTCAGACTACGGGGTAACTGTGTGCTCCAGTTGCCGCCAGTATTCACCGCTATTTCCTGGTTCAGACTGTGGGACCTGTGGGCTCCAGTATGGTCAGCATTCACCTCATACCTCCTGCTTCAGACTACGGGGTAACTGTGTGCTCCAGTTGCCTCCAGTATTCACCTCTATTTCCTGGTTCAGACTGTGGGACCTGTGGGCTCCAGTAGTGGTCAGCATTCACCTCATACATCCTGATTCAGACTACGGGGTAACTGTGTGCTCCAGTTGCCTCCAGTATTCACCACTATTTCCTGGTTCAGGTTGTGGGACCTGTGGGCTCCAGTAGTGGTCAGCATTCACATTATACATCCTGATTCAGACTACGGGGTAACTGTGTGCTCCAGTTGCCTCCAGTATTCACCTCTATTTCCTGGTTCAGACTGTGTGACCTGTGGGCTCCAGTAGTGGTCAGCATTCACCTCAAACCTCCTGATTCAGACTACGGGGTAACTGTGTGCTCCAGTTGCCTCCAGTATTCACCTCTATTTCCTGGTTCAGACTGTGTGACCTGTGGGCTCCAGTAGTGGTCAGCATTCACCTCATACATCCTGATTCAGACTACGGGGTAACTGTGTGCTCCAGTTGCCTCCAGTATTCACCTCTATTTCCTGGTTCAGACTGTGGGACCTGTGGGCTCCAGTAGTGGTCAGCATTCACCTCATACCTCCTGCTTCAGACTACGGGGTAACTATGTGCTCCAGTTGCCTCCAGTATTCACCTCTATTTCCTGGTTCAGGTTGTGGGACCTGTGGGCTCCAGTAGTGGTCAGCATTCACCTCATACATCCTGCTTCAGACTACGGGGTAACTGTGTGCTCAAACTGCCTCCAGTATTCACCGCTATTTCCTGGTTCAGGTTGTGGGACCTGTGGGCTCCAGTAATGGTCAGCATTCACCTCATACCTCCTGCTTCAGACTACGGGGTAACTGTGTGCTCAAACTGCCTCCAGTATTCACCTCTATTTCCTGGTTCAGGTTGTGGGACCTGTGGGCTCCAGTAGTGGTCAGCATTCACCTCATACCTCCTGCTTCAGACTACGGGGTAACTGTGTGCTCCAGTTGCCTCCAGTATTCACCTCTATTTCCTAGTTCAGACTGTGTGACCTGTGGGCTCCAGTAGTGGTCAGCATTCACCTCATACCTCCTGCTTCAGACTACGGGGTAACTGTGTGCTCCAGTTGCCTCCAGTATTCACCGCTATTTCCTGGTTCAGACTGTGGGACCTGTGGGCTCCAGTAGTGGTCAGCATTCACCTCATACCTCCTGCTTCAGACTACGGGGTAACTGTGTGCTCCAGTTGCCTCCAGTATTCACCGCTATTTCCTGGTTCAGACTGTGGGACCTGTGGGCTCCAGTAGTGGTCAGCATTCACCTAATACCTCCTGCTTCAGACTACAGGGTAACTGTGTGCTCCAGTTGCCTCTTGTATTCACCGCTATTTCCTGGTTCAGGTTGTGGGACCTGTGGGCTCCAGTAGTGGTCAGCATTCACATTATACATCCTGATTCACACTATTTGTGGCCAGTGAACAAGCATTATACTAGACACAATCTCAAAATAGCTACACTAGTAATGAAAGGTGTTAAAAGATCTTTTAAAACTAATGCAACAAATCAGAATAAACCCCTTACAAACCATAACTTAAAGGAAAGCTTATCTTAGCATGTTTTTAATTTATACCTACAATTTTTCAAACTTCAATGTGGGTGTAGGCATGTTTCTCAAAATCTGTTTGGCATTGTATTATATTGTATGTTTATTGATGTTTACACAATCATACCTTATACAAACATTTTCTAAAGCACAGTTACAACAGGAACATAAACGAAAGTTTATGATTGGTAGTAAACTAAAATAATAAATGACCTTAAGCTAGGCTCTCACATGAATTCACACGAATTCGACGTTATGCAAATGATATGGTAATGAGGAAAACCCCCAAATTTTGAGTCAAATGCGAGTTTTCGGAAAAGCTCGCATTCGATGTTTGTCCGGAGTTTGGCAATTCGAAAACTAGGTTCTTTTTGGCAGCAAATTTAAAGTCGAAAATCAATTAGTGAACTTGTCGAATGCGTCGGAAAAAAAGATAGATCATTTGACGGAGTACTCACATCGCTACGTGGTCGAATGCGATCGGGTTTGCAGTTTGTCATTAACATAATGACTTGCCTCATTTGCATAACATCACATTCGACAGAACTACGTCGAATGCGATTTTGCGATGATGCATTCGATGTTAGCGAAGTCGAATGCGTATATTGTATGTGCGCATTCGACTAAATTAGTTTCCTCGCTATTTTCAGGTTGGAAAAGTAGCATCGCACATTGGTAATGTCGTATTCGACAAATTGATATGTCGAATGCCAGTTTAAAATATTGCAATTGACTTTTCAAATGTCGAATGCGATAAATTTTTTTGCACACTGTGTCGCATTCGACAATTTTTTGTGTTTAAAATGTTAGATTAGACCAACTACAATTGAATGCGACATGTTATATGTCGCATTCGTAGTTTAATAAGTCGAATACGACAACACGATTATGCAGACTTTTTTTTTTCAATAATCGCATTTGAATTAATTTTTGTCGAATGAGATTTTTTAAACTTCGAATGCGATTTTTCAAGTCGAATGCGAACTTTTAACAGTCGCATTCGACACAACCTGTCAATCAAACTTGTCATTTGCATAAAGTCGTATGCGCAAAGTGTTTTCGACATAGTTAGACCTTTCGACATTTTGGCTGTCGAATGCGACTTAAAGCGATCTCACATCGCATTCGACACGAAACAATTAACACCTTTTTTGCCTAACCCAGTGACTTTTTGCCAGGTCGAATTTAGTCGAATGTGGGGTCGAATTCGGTCGTATTCGACTTTTTCGAATATATGTCGAATACGGTCGAGTTCCTGCAAACTCCATGTGAGACCCTAGCTTTAAACGAAGAGTACATACAAACGTCATAAACGAACAAATCAAGCCGCCTGTAAGCTTAGAAACAGTGGTGTCCTTCAATTTAAACTGAACCACACGACGCTGGTCACTATATTATTTTACTTGAATTAATTTAGAAATAACACATACACATTTCGGTTACTATAAGACTGGTTAATTGAATCTAGAGAAGTAATAAACCGTCATAGGTTTAGTGAGATTGCGTTATAGTAGGTTGGCTGGGAATTGATTCGGATTGTTTAAGTTTCCATAGACGTCGCCTGTACATGTACATGTACATGCTTGCACTATTTTTACAAATATCTTTCAAATTTTAATCATGGACTCAAATGGAATTCCGCTGGTATGGTTCCCCATCAACACTTTGTACAGGTCATGTGTTTCATCCAACACTGCTGACACGTATAGACGTCATCAACTTCTCTGAGTTTGTTAGACATACGTTTTCTATCATCTTCAAGCATCGGACACTGCATAACTAGATGTAAAGTATTTTCGACCATACCGAGATCGCAATCATTACATATCCTCTCACTATGGGTAAATATTTCGAACATGTAGTCACTCCATTTTAAAAGACTAATGTTACAGTGTATCTCAAAATCTGTTTGGCATGTCTATACTTCAGGAACATGGATTTACTTCACATTCATTTACTGCTACGGATTATATCACACATTGCTATACATCGAACTTGCTTTAACTGGATATCCATATAGAAATAAAATGTGCACTAGAAAATTGTTGGGAAAATGTTACATTGCGTCAATCTGTTACGTAGATATCCAGCAAAGGTCATTCTTTGTTATGATAATGTACTCTAATTCTCCTACTGACACACAGTTATTATCAACATAAAACATAGATATCGTATTGAAGATACACCGTATTGTCTTAGTTATGCCTTCTCAAGAGTGAATGTTCCTACTCCTTAAACGGAACTGTGGTAATGTTTTAATAAGTAAAATGATATATCCATTAAGTCTTTTCATATTTGAAATATGATTAAAATCTGACACCATCAAGTCTCTCAAATTTCACTTAAAGTATTTTTGCTATGCTGATCAAAATGATCATAAACAGGATTACCCTGGTTTGTCATCACAATATGACTTGGGATGCCAACACGCATGGCATGTGAAATCAATCGACATGCATACATGTACCATGCCCTGAAAGGTACATGCAATACGACGTTTAAAGTTTGACTTTTAATGATAAGTTAGCCATGATCGGTAGTCCAGGAGGCCATGAAAAGTTCCCAAAACTGGCTCAAAGCGAGGCCGGCCAGCATTGATTTTCGATGGATGAATTACTTAGCGTCCGTAAGTCGGCCACAAACGATGTTGGCGCACAGGAGCAGATGTCGTACAGGAGATAAGCGGCTTAGCGGTGCTGCATGGTTAGGGAGGAGGAGTAAGGGGGATCTGTAGGGCAC
>OZ012693.1:28916382-29018882 GCA_963942565.1 Maea johnstoni | reverse complement strand
AAAGTTTGTGTCCATTCCACATTTTACGTACATTGATCTTCGATCCTGTTGTTCCTTTCATTCCCTAGTTGAGTCACATTTGGTTTATTCACATTAATCTCAGGTTCAGTGCCCGATTAAAACAATATCAAAGTATTAATGCATTCACAGAGCTCGAGAGAGAATTATAATCTATTCTAAGAAGAGAGCAGTACCATCAGCATATTGAGCTACATTATGTCCTGGATACCACAGCTTTATTCCCTTGATATCTATATTTCATTCTCAGTACTGCATGCAAGAATTCTGCACTTAATACTGACAGGTATGGAGAGACCTTGTTGGGTCGCTGAATGACAACTGACACTTTTTATCCAATTCACGACTTCATTCCATATAACAAACACGTTTGCTGTAAATAGACAAAAAATAAACACTAATTAAACACTTGGATAACACAATGTTCAAATACAAAAACACACGAAAAAAATAAACACTTGTCGAATACTACTAAAATGTTAACAAACACTACACTGATATAAGATATTAACACATGACTAACACATATGAACACTTCGTTACCTCTGAATAACACTTTAACACTTTGATAAACACAAGCAACTAAAGTAAGAATGAACAAGACACTCAGGTTTTTCACATAACTAAAGTATAACTAAATTCTATTACCAAATATACTGTTCGTAAAACTTTATAAACCACATGTTGCATATCTGACCGCACCTTAACACATAGTAGTGCTGACTAGAAAATTTTCATTTAGATTTCCAACTCAAATTACACATTTACAAAATTCACAAATTACCAAAGAAGTAGCACAACACTTTACTAGATATAAACACATTGATAAAACAATAAATTCACACTTATTAACTGTGACTGGACTGCCCACATGTTTTCACCTGCCACCATTTTAAAAGTCTGTCACCTGACCCTTGACCTGTCAAACATGTCACCAGATGGCACCACCTGGTCAACTGGTGGTCAACTAATGAAGATTGCACAGTCAACATATATAAAATAAAAGATAAAATACAAAAACTCAATTTTTGCCATAACAGACCTGGTCACTCTACCTACACCCTCATTATACTAGGATGTCTTCCAAAAAATACCCATTTTTCTGTATCTTAAATTTTGAATCCGTTTGTAGTTTCTTTACCCATCTGCAAATACTAGGTTTACAGATAAACAGTTCAGGCCTTGATATTAACCTTTTGAGGTACTTGCCCCGTGGGCAAGTGCTATGAAGCTTTCACTTGCCCAGGCTAAGTTTTACTTGCCCAGCCTCACTGGGGGTACTATGCGTCTGATAATTCCACTGGTCAGCCGGAACAGTAACTGAACAGAAGTACTTGTCCGGCAGTCAATATCACTTGTCCTGGACGACGGGACAGTGCTTAATGCCAAGTCCTGCAGTTCTAAGGTCTGCTTAATTAAATGCCAATCTATTTTGTTGAATACGATCTCACAGTCACAGCACTGCATGTATACATTGGGGATTGTAAAATAGACATGCCAGCAATAAGCAGTAGTAAGAAGGTGTATGCTAGGTGTCCTGTGCTAGGTTTGTGTTTCCTATATAGATGAGCCTACGAGTTGACCACTACAGCTCGAGCCGGCTCGTCTGGCTCCAGTAATCGAGCCACTCGAATCCATGAGCGAAGAGGGTAACGAAATTAATCATCAGCTCCCCCACCCCAGCCCCCCTCCCGACATACTTCTATTGTTGGCAGTGGGCAAATTTCACAATGGGACCTAATGGGCGAAAGCAACATTTTGCAATGTTCAGAAAAAAAGTATGCTTATCTATACACGACTTATTGCTCCAAAGAGGTTTGCCAAATTTGGATGGCAACCTCGAGCGATTTGTCACAAAGAAAATGAAAAGAGCGGTTGCCAAACTCGTCCGACAGACTATATAGCAACGGAGATTTTCGTCAGACCTGACGCCGACCGAACGGCAATTATTTCTCATATGTATGGGCAACATACCAACCTAAATCCATCTTAATTATTTTCTGCCATCTTTGATACCATATATAGCATGTTGGCAGACTATAATGCGCAAATACTGTCTTAAACGCAAAAAAAACATTCCAGGCGGCGATGTGAAAAGGATTGTCTGCCATTTTATCTCTTCATCGTCAAGGGTTCAAAACGAGGCTGTGGCATGTAAACTTGAGGTCATGACATCATAGAAACTCGTATTTGCATTCTAACATTGACAATTAATGAAAAGCGATGTTAGTACTGTAATACAGTCCTGTACACCACAGCAATTGACCAATCAGCTGCTAGTTTCAGAGTGGAGCTGATGATAAAAATTGATATCTATGTGCTACATGTAAATATATTTCCTCACGACCCACTTAGAATGGTCAGTAAAAATCCAAAAAAATACAAGTTGAAGGATTTTGCCTTTGTGTTCCCCACGATGTACTTAATGTTCATCTCCTGCTGCGGCATCTGTGATGGAGAATAATCAATGCGACAGCTGAAGCCACGGGGGATCAGGAGGGGCGTCTTAGGTTTAACAGCAGTAACGACCCTGCTACCATGCGTGGAGAATGCCAATTCCCCCGACCAGACAACCAGGAATTAAAAAGCTGTTATCTGACCTGGTGGCTGGATGTCACCGGGTCTTTGTTGTTTACCGTGTTGTGTCCCTGTGTTGAGAAGGTCAAACCACGCAATGACTTGATTACTGTAAGTTTCACAGTTCTGGGCTATATCCTGATGGCATGCTAACTTCATGTCTGATCATCATGATAAAAGCCTATACTTTGTTATGAAGAAAATAAAATTTATTTTCTGGTCATAAGTAAGCACTGAAAGTGCACACCCACACACTCATATACATAAATACATACATACACACGATACGCTCTCCTAGTAATGAAGACAAAGTCAAAATGGCTAAACTACTGAAAAGATTTTTCTATCTAAGCGGACAATTTGAAAAAACAACAACAATTGCATTAAGAGTGAAACGACCAAAACAAAAAATAACTTTCAACAAATATGCAAATATATGTTTTATCAGCTGTCAATTTATTTTGACGGCATCTAAATATCTAAGCTATTGAAGTAGAACTCAAGACTGGAACTCCCGGCTCGAGCATGTGCACATTGCATCTGAGATATACTGTCTATTCCCTCGTCCCCGAGAAGATGCGAACAAATAGGATTTTGCGTTACAAGTGCAGGAAGCCTGATGACCTGGTCTGTTTACCTACAACGTTTATGAATACCTATCAAAGGCTTTTAGTGACCCGACGCATTGCGAATGACTAAATGAACTGCATAGGTTATCAAGCATTCCAGAGGGGACCAAGGAGATGAGACTCGCTGCTTTACTGTCTCATGCTAAATGGCTAGCAGTCTACATATGGCCACGGCCATGACAACCATAGACTGTGCACTGTACCTTGCAGTGTGAAACCTTATGTTTCAAATGTTTGATTGACTCAGAGAACAGTTTGTATTCCCTAATAAAACCACACACTGAAGGATCCATAAGTGTTAGTCGATTACAGAATTTGTGTGCGACATATATAGAAATGTTTATTTAGGATTTTGAAATTTATTTTCGATACATCTGATATATTGATATACATAATGATATATAATATATTTTCATAATCTGGGTTCACTTTGGATTTACATTTTTATTTGTCACTTCTCCGTGGCAAATTGAGGCTAAATCGTGAACAGCCAGATAAATCTGGTGCTGAACATTGCAGTGGCCGGTAACTGTAACCCATCGACTAACCCAAACTCATTGGCACCGTACAACGCAATACGTTTACATACAGTACAGACATTTACTTTCTGCACCAGTCGACCGGGCGTCTGCCAGTGCCTGGTTGTACAAACGACCATGAATGACACGTCAAGAAAATAGACTTAAAAGCACTTCAATGGGTCACGTAGCTTGCGAATCGAAGCAACGTTCTGTTGTGAGGTAATAGAGTACAGACATTTAATTCCTTCACCAGTCGACCGGACGTCTGCCAGTGTCTGGTTGTTCAAATACCCATTGATGATATGTAACGAATAAGCCAAGCACATCAATGACACACGTAGCTTGCGAATCAAAGCTACGTTCTGTTGTGAGGTCATTTATACATCCAAGACCAAAAAACTGGGTTGCAATCGGACGTGTGGTCGTGTATTATGCCCGGGCTGCCCACGCATTTAGTCCAGGAATTAAATGTCGGCACTGTACATGCATCAAAGTAAAGGAAAATTGTGTGGCAATCAGGCTTGCGGTCGTGCATTCTGCCCGGGCTGCCCACATATTTAGTGCAGGAACTAAATATCGGCGCTGTAGCGACTAGGCCAACCGCAAGGTATGAGGCGTACAGGGTTCGCGGTTGACGAGGGGCTTCCGAAATGAATGCTGTACTTGCCATCCCGAACCTACCTGGTAAAAAATCCGAATCCCATTTGACCTAAGTTTGGAAGGATAGGGCTCGTTCTTGAGCATACAGTACAGACATTTAATTCCTGCACCAGTCGACCGGACGTCTGCCAGTGCCTGGTTGTACAAAATGCCCATGGATGGTATGTCAAAAATATCAGACATTAGGACACCAATGACACACGTAACTTGCAAACCAAAGCTTCATTCAGTTCTGAGGTAATCCATGCATCAATACCCTGAAAACTGGGTTGCAATCGGGCATGCGGTTGTGTATTATGCCCGGGCTGCTCACGCATTTAGTGCAGGAATTAAATATCCGTACTGTAGTACATAACTCTTCACTGAAGCCACGCAGAGCCCATAATAAGTATCAGTTTGTCCCCAGATGAGGGAGGACGGTATCATATTAAGCGATAGCACTGCTCCCTGACGAGGGAACCCAATAACAGTAGGATACCTAGGGAATCAAAACGACAACCACATCTATCTGAGCACTATATTATCCAGTGAATATACATGATATGAGAGATCGGAAAAAAGCATTAAGCCATATTGTTTTGTGCGGGGTATACAGCATTATATCAACGCCAGCACACACTGAAATGCATATTGCCGAGAATCTTACGATCAAATATTCTAAAAGCCATACGTATGTAAGTATGTATGTATGTATGTATGTATGTATGTATGTATGTATGCATGTATGTATATATGTCTGTATGTATGTGTGTGTTTATTGCATTGTTTTGGATGCAAGTGAAATAGGCTTTTTAACCATATAACGGCTTAAAATTCATCACAAGCCGAAGGTAAATTGCCGGTTTTCCCGCAAGTCACGGTATCTTCGTAATATGTTTCAAATGTTTGATTTACTCAGAGAACAGTTTGTATTCCCTAATAAAACCACACACTGAAGGACCCATAAGTGTCAGTCGATTACAGAATTTGTGTGCGATATGTATAGAAATGTTTAAGACTATATTTAGGATTTTAAAATTTATTTTCGATACATCTAATATATTGATATACATAATGATATATAATATATTTTTATAATCTGGGTTCACTTTGGATTAACATTTTTATTTGTCACTTCTCCGTGGCAAATTGAGGCTAAATCGTGAACAGCCAGATAAATCTGGTGCTAAACATTGCAGTAGCCGGTAACTGTAACCCATCGACTAACCCAAACTCATTGGCACCGTGCAACACAATAGGTTTACATAGCGACCATGCCAACCGCAGGGTATGAGGCGTACAGGGTTCGCGGTTGACGAGGGGCTTCCAAAATGAATGCTGTACTTGCCATCCCGACCCTACCTGGTAAAATATCCGAATCCCATTTGACCTAAGTTTGGAAGGATAGGGCTCGTTCTTGAGCATACAGTACAGACATTTAATTCCTGCACCAGTCGACCGGACGTCTGCCAGTTACTGGTTGTACAAACGACCATGGATGGCATGTCAAAAATATCAGCCAAGGACATCAATGACACACGTAACTTCCAAACCAAAGCTTCGTTCAGTTTTGAGGTTATCCATGCTTCAATGCGCTAAAAACTGGGTTGCAATCGGGCATGCGGTTGTGTATTATGCCCGGGCTGCCCACGCATTTAGTGCAGGAATTAAATATCCGTACTGTAGTACATAACTCTTCACTGAAGCCACGCAGAGCCCATAATAAGTATCAGTTTGCCCCCAGAGGAGGGACGGTATCATATCAAGCGATAGCAATGCTCCCTGACGACGGAACCCAATAACAGTAGGATACCTAGGGAATCAAAACGACAACCACATCTATCTGAGCACTATATTATCCAGTGAATATACATGATATGAGAGATCGGATAAAAGCATTAAGCCATATTGTTTTGTGCGGGGTATACAGCATTATATCAACGTCAGCACACACTGAAATGCATATTGCCGAGAATCTTACGATCAAATATTCTAAAAAACATACGTGTATATGTATGTATGTATGCATGTATGTATATATCTATGTATGTATGTGTGTGTGTTTATTGCATTGTTTTGGATGCAAGTGAAATAGGCTTTTTAACCATTTATACGGCTAATTCATCACAAGCCGAAGGTAAATTGCCGGTTTTCCCGCAAGTCACGGTATCTTCGTAAT
Source organism: Maea johnstoni (assembly GCA_963942565.1). NCBI lineage: Eukaryota > Metazoa > Annelida > Polychaeta > Spionida > Magelonidae > Maea > Maea johnstoni. Next base: position 29,012,319 of record OZ012693.1, on the reverse strand, counting down.
ATGCTTCAAGTGGAACTCGATACTCATACCTTCTGCAATTGTGGAACATGACAATTGTTCGCTTTTTAGAATATGGAGTTTTGTTTCCCCACACCGTTTCTGCCGTATTGCGACCAAACCGCGACAGGATAATTACCAGTGGTGGTGTAGAATCGGAGTGGCAGGGACTGAAAACATTGCCTTAACCATAGCTACTGCTAAACTTCTCTCATGTCCCGCCTGGGATTCCAACCTCAGTTGTAAGGAGAGCTGGCTGGCCGTCAGTAAGTAGCACTTCGCTTTGGACCAGCCGTTAATCGGTGCAATAATAAGTGACTTATACCTCTAGGATATATAAGCCCCCTTAGTGAAGGTGGTAGCCAAGCAAACTTTCTAGATTCCAGAACCTGACTCCATGAGAATGCCGCCTGCTTACCGCATCATCAGTTCGCAAGGCTCAGGATACGTTAATTCCCCTTTGCGGCATATAAGAAAGTTGCCAGTGCCTTATAAGCAGGTTTCCATAGTCACTGCGGATGTCTTGACAATCAACTACTGGCCTATTACGATCAATTATAGAATGGTTAAGGTGATGAGTACCATTGCAAGCCAGTTAAAAGCCCCATCCCAAAACACAACTCAAAGCAGAATAATCCTATAACTAGATGTATCTCCAGGTTCCTGGCTGTTATCAGGTAGAGAATATCATCGCCAACTGTCATTATTCAATCCATTTTCTGTTTTATTTCAAAATTACAACAAAAAAAATTCAAATGACATATTCTCATAACCTACGCAAGTGATGGTTACTGCAGGTTCAGAGTTACTTTAGAGATATCATTGACCATGCCCAATAAGAAGTATTTTTTTGATTTTTTTTGCTCCTGAAGATTTTTACATGCCATAACATTGAAAATTCTAGTGAGAAATCTTTACCCCAAGTGCATAAGCCTCTTACAGCTAGAAAAAGTATCAACTATTTATAGCAAACCGGACCCTCGCCTTTGTTTTGACTGTGACGCGCGACCACTGAGGTGTGTCTTTGTACAGCTGTCTTTTGTTCCTAGTCCACATGGGATCAACGAGGCATGTGCTTGCTAAACCACCACTGGGTTATAGGCTCCACACACACGAGATCTCACTAAAATTTCCATATGTTATGGCCCGTAAAAATCGTTAGCAGTAAAGAATCAAAAAAATACTTTTTATTGAGTGAAAAGTTGTAAATATTGAAATAAATTAGAATATGGGTTGACTAAGGACGGTTGGCTATGTTATTATCTACCTGACAACACTCAGGAACCTGGAGATATTCCTTGTTCTATGAGTATGCTACAATGAGGTGTGCTTTTGGACGGGCCTTTTAATCTAGCTTGCAATGGTACCCATCACCTTAAATAGTGACAGTGTACACAACTGCATTCCCATGATGCAATTCGCGGCCGCCATTTCTAGTATTCATTACATTGGGGTGAAAGAACAATGCGATGCTCCAGCCTGCAGGGTTTCACTCCGCACAACAAGTGGATTGCTTTGATTTCCATCATCATAATTACAGGGGAAGACTGGCACCTGTATTGAATGAATCATTAATGTCACCCTTAACCCGCACATGATGGAACTCCCGTATGACTGAACAGCAACTCGAGGGGCTGCTCAACTTTGTGACAGGTTCTCCAAATAGCATTAGGCAAATGACACAGCCCCAACAATAGTTATTCATCAGAGGCTACTAACGCTTTTATGGGCGATATCATAGACACTCACATTCACTCCCTTGATGCAGTACTGTCCCGCATAAGGAGGAGTCCGTAAAAAAGCTGCCAATGACCACGACCTCACACGTCAGACTATGTACATTAAATCACATACTGCGTTTATATCAGCGTGATTTTAGTAATACCTCAAGGACTTGAAAAGGGTTGCGTTTCTCTTTACCTTGTTGCTATCTCCTTTACCACAGTCACCACTACGTCGATTTGTTCAACACTACTACTACTACTACTACTACTGCTACTACTACTACTACTGCCACTACTACTACTACTACTACTACTACTACTACTACTACTACTACTACTACTACTACTGCTGCTGTTGCTGCTGCTGCTGCTACTACTACTACTACTACTACTACTACTACTACTACTACTACTACTACTGCTTCTGCTACTACTGCTGCGGCTGCTACTTCTCCTTCCGCATGAAACGTATATCTCTTCAAATGGGAAATGGGAATTTGGCAAATGTGTATTTTGCTCTGTGGCCCCCTGGGACTGCGCGCTAGCACTTGTCACCTGCCGTGGCGACAGCCTTTCAGTCTGCACACTAATTCTGATCCTATCCTTCCAAATTAACCCTGATGGAGAATTGTGTTCTATTCATCCCCCTGATTGAGCCCTCATTATGATGCGTCTAAAAACCTCGTCAAAACTATTAGCACTGTCTATGAGAAGTGCCGGTCTTCGACAGAGTTTGATTAATGGAAACCTCAATCAGGGGAAGGTCGAGTTGGGGTGTTGATGATTGCAATTTTTCAGCACGCCGTTGACAAAGATGGGATAGTTCTCTCTGAAAGAACGAGACATTTGTCATTTTTATCACACTCGTAGGAAGTGGGTTATCACTAAAGAACAATGTGCTTTCAGTAGGCCATATTGGAGTGAGAATGTGCGATGAAATCTGGAGTATTGGCCATAATGCATGTAGATACGAAATGGTCATTGCTTTGGAATGACCAAGATATTAAACTTCTCACCGCGGTAAAGTATTGCCCTCAGCTAAGGCAAATAATCCTTTCGTCGGCATGAGTCTAAATAAATAGGAAACGATGTTAAGTTCGCAGAGCAGGAGGGTGACGACGTAAAAGCATCATTTTTCGCATGAATAGTGAGGGTTCGAAATAATGGAAGATACCGGTACTGCATAGATGAGACACAGCAAGACCGTATATATATATATATATATATATATATATATATATATATATATATATATATATATATATATATATATATATATATATATATATATATATATATATATATATATAGAGAGAGAGAGAGAGAGAGAGAGAGAGAGAGAGAGAGAGAGAGGGAGATAGATAGATATATGTATATATATATATATATATATATATATATATATATATATATATATATATATATATATATACATATATATATATATATATATATATATATATATATATATATATATATATATATGTATATATATATAGATATTTATATATATGTGTGTAAAACTATGTCTATGTCAATAATCGCTACATGTACATGTACATATATATATATATATACATATATATATATATATATATATATATATATATATATATATATATATATATATGTATATATATATATATATATATATATATATATATATATATATATATATATATATATATATATATATATATATATATATATATATATATATATATATGGTATTGTGAAATAGTAAGATATGCATTGCTGGTATTTGCAGTAACTATTATGTACGCCAATAGTGACATTCTGCATGTAATAGATTGTCTCAAAGCGAAAATTGCAACAGCAGCTAATAGTTATTTATACCATTTTCTATCATTTCAGGATGAAAAACACCAAACGTTATCGTCCGTTCTCTCTGTTCGACAGGTACGTATTCTCATTTATAAAGTTGCTAGTGCATGTAACTATTTTGCAAAACTGTGGGGCAGTTATCATTATTGATAAAAGCAATTTCCAATTACCTCAATTATTTACCAATACAACCGTGCAAATTTTAATATTTAGGATCCGCGAAAAGAAACGTCTTGCAAACTGTATATCTTCTAACAATATAACCAATTAGTAATTCGCAATACAATATAGAGCTTCCTTTGGAAAGATCTGCCCAATTTGATCAGTGTGGTATCTAAAAAAGGGAATGAAATTGATGGTAAGTTATCGCATGATTGACCAGTCATATGCGAATTCAATTCTAGTTTTCGGAAATTCCCTTTAACCCATTGACACTCAGAGCAGCCAAAACAGGCCTGACAAATTTGGAAATATATTACTTACAAAAGCATTCTATGGAAAACATTTGAAGGAGATATGTTTATCAGAAGCCAAACTACAACTCTCTTCAAATATTTTGTGAACTTTCGCTCTGTTCTCAAGTTATTTTCAAAAGTATGAAAGTAGCAGACGTTAGGTTCTAGTGGAGCTTTAAGTGTGAATGAGTTAACCACCTCATGTATGAAGCCCAACCACATTATCTCACAAATGGAAAAGGTATCACTCCAAGGCAATATTTTGAGATAAACCTGACTGAAATGTATTGATACTCGCGAGTCCAGCAATTAAAAGCTTTCAGAAATTACCCTCATTGATGAGTTAGTTGTAACGATGCCAGGTGGTGTGGGCACTCCAGATGCAAAAACTTAATCATTTACTTATCAAATATTTGCTACATTGACGTCCAAAAAGTGGTAAGGTACATACATGCACCATGCAGCAATACCCCTGCAATCAATATGCTTCTCTTAGAAAAGAGTAAATCGGTTATATTTGATATTATTCGGCATGTTTCATGCAAGTAACTCAAGGTTGTAATGACTTTAGAATATGTAGTTTGTTTAGCTTCCAAATATTTTTAAAGTTCTGATTACCCCATTAAAACAATAATGTATAAGATATTCGCTTGAAATTGTCGTCTGAATCTCCGATTCTTTTGATTATAACTTTAAAAAATACAAAATGATTTTACAAAATACTTCAAAGAGAGTTGTTGGTATTATTCTGAATAACGTTCCAGCTTCAAATATTTGTCTACCCGACTTCATTGTCAGGCTGCTTTTGGCCGCTGTGAACATTAGTGGCTTAAGTGTCACATCTACAAAATACACGTATCCATCTGAATCTTCTTCAGCATCTAGGGTCTTTCACATTGTGGCAGCTTTGGAAATAAATAACAAAATAAGTAATATGTGAGGATGGGTTGTTCAACTCAAGAGAAAGATGCGTTCAATCAAATAATTATCTTGATTATTTGTTATCTAGATACTTCTGAATATATTAGGCCATATGCAAGCTTTAAATGCGATAGTTTTACTTTCTCAATGTCTATACTTTTATTTGAGGTATTACTAATTCAGAAGGTAATTTTATTTGTGTTGTGGTCATATTTGCCATTCATTATGACTATGAATAAGCCTGATTAGTCTGTTGTTAATGGTGGAGGAAGACCATTATCTCGGACTGAGTGTTAAGAGTGAAAGTGAGTTGCACGGTTGTTTTCACAGAGATGGATAGACCAGTTCCTGATGTGGAATGCCTCGGAGTACGGTGGGGTCAACAGTATACGAATTCCGGCTAACAAAATATGGACACCCGATTTCGTCATCAAAAACTAGTAAGTATGAGAATTCCTATCCATCTGTAAAAGCTGAGTTAAATTTCATATTCTTCCACAGAGCTGGTTTGATGATTTCCTGAAGTGGGATCCAACAGAATTCCATGGCGTCAAGAGCATTCGCGTGCCTGCAGACCAAATATGGACGCCGGATTTAGTTATAAAGAATTAGTAAGTAATGTTGACCCATTACTGTGCAGTAGGTTGCTCGAATCACGCTCTAGACAAAGCAAAAGCCCAAATCCCGCTTGCACGAGATATCATTTTCACGCGAGATTTCCGCCTCTGTGACCAAATGGTTATCTGTGTCAAGGCTAAAATGCATGAACTATTGATTGATTTCTTAAAATGATGCATGATGATAAGTTTGTCATTTTCCTAGAAATTCCTCGGGTAAAAAGGAATAATACCTTTGATGCTACAAAAGTGATTGATCATGTATTGACAATATATACATTGCAAGCATGCAATATAAGGTACAGCATTAGTATTGGATATAACGAAGCGTACAATCCTGGAAAATTATATGGGTATATTTTGATTCTCTTAGTCGTATATTTGGTTACTACTATCGTACTATCAATATATCTTTGCTATAGGGTATAGTCTACTATTTTTTTTAAAAATGTCAAAAACAATGACAAAGAGCGTTGCTATGTCAGTACACAATTATAACGACTAGTCTTGATATGGCGAAGATCAAAGTAAAACATATCTGCATAGAAGATAGTCCTAGATCGATGGGTAGTAGGTGCCAATTCGAAGATTGTAAAAAAGGATACTCAATACAAAGTTATCATTTTAATCAATAGAACATCTTTTTACTGTCCATGGTTTGGTATGGTTATTACAAAAAGGAATTTATAAAACTGGAATATATGTGTCTGAACCTAGTATACAGCATATAAACATTAACAATAGTCCGCAAAATGCCTAATACGAGGTGAAACTTATAACAACTACATGTATCCTGTAATGAAACATAAAAGAAACATTTCATTTTTCAGCGTTAAGTCACATATGAAGATAATTTTAGTTGCTCTGGAAACTCCGGAGAAGATCCATAAAAGAAACAAAAATCAGCGCTCAGGAAACATACAATTTTGCAGTGCAGTTACGACTATTTTATTTGAATTTCTCCCAGAAGCTTCCATGCACCTTAATAGCCAAAACATGTCAAAAGAGGTCGAAATATCGCTTCTGATTTGTAGTATATTTATAATAGAAATGTGCAATGAGTTGCATTATGACAGCAATCAAAGGAAAGCCATTGATGAGAGATCGATAGTGATACTAGGCGAGATCTGAGCTACTGTACAAATACAGGCCACGTTATAGTAATTAGCATTGAGTAAGTTAATTCACCACCAACATCTTAATCACATGACAAATATATAAATACCATGATCAATCCAGCCGGAACCTGACTTTAGAAGATGGCCACAGAGAGAAGTGGACTGTATATACAATTCTATAATATCTAGCATTTGACCATCTTCTGATAAACCTATTCATACAACAAAGGAATTGATACGTTTGATTGCATGGTACTCCTTATCATATGGGCCTGAACTAACTATAACTATTTCTCATGCATAAGGAATATATTTATTCACATTTACAATTATACCTTTTCCCATGCCCCCATATACCATACACATGCATCAACCATTCTAACACATGCTTTGATAGTCTCCACGACTAATACACTCCCAACACAATGAGAATGAAGTACTAAAATTCCTATCACTGAACTCGTATTCTTTCTTATCAGTTTTCATTCTGCAAGCGATCAACTACAATAAGTGATCAACAGATCAGTACTTTATGATAATTATTTTTATAAGTCCCATATGAACGAGTAAGCTAAACCTGTCATTGATGGTTGCCTCCAACAAGAGTTTTATGTAGTAAATAAAATACGTGAACGATGGCACGTCCCCAAGAAAAAAACACACTTGCGTTTAGTGTTGATATCAACGTAAAGAAACGAATTGTTATAGACATAATGTATCAATAGTTTACGCTCATATCCTGTGGATGCACTACATTATTATATATATTAAATAACAATACGCTAATATACTCTGTTGTAAGTGCATTTTGCAAAACATAGAAAGCAATGATGGAATACATCTGTGAGAAGTTTGCTGTGAAAAAGCGATATCAACTTATCTTCCATTGTTGATAAGTTATTTCACACTATCTATTATCTAATCCCATTTTTGGAATATGTGGCTCTAGGAAGATACAACTGTAGAGGAAATAGGATTAGAGGCAGTCCTGAGAAGGAAATCTAATACAGATTTAAAACAGACCTGGAGCAATTGTCCACACATCTGTCTGCCTTAGGCCGGAGATTGTCTATTGCATTTCAATTACAGCCGGCTACTTTCAGGCATCGCCGCTAATCCAGAGCCAGATTTCAAGGTATCAGTCCTCTATACTACACACATAGTCAGGATGACTTATGATGGTCTGTGTGTCATATTTCTTTGACAGATTCCCCATGATTTTTTAAAAATCTGAAAGTGAATGGTGCGTACTGTAAAAGGGTACTGTCTCAATTGCCGAGCGGTCTAATGCGTTTGGCAATGACTGATTAGTGTGTCAAACCACTATACAGGTTGCATAGTCAGATATTCTTCACTTTAACTCTGGTTACTTTGATTTACAGCATGACATTACTACTGGGTAGACACGATCTATCCCTGAGTTCCATACAAGTGTCGATAACCACACGTCCAGACCGTTGTAGAACAAAATAGTACATTGCCAAACCCTTATATAATTATATATGGGATATTATATACATGTTTGTTTGATATCTATCATGAGTGGAATTTCATGATATGGACATTCATTAAGGATGTATGGTGTTACATTATTTCAAATAAAGGTTATATTGAGAATGCGGTTGTTAAAGATCAAAAGGGATTTGATTCGCAGAGGCTTTGAGATAAGCATAAACATTTTGAATGTTCATTTTGAAAAAATCTCACTTACGCTTCTTGCATGTTTTAAATGAGTGATACTTGCTTTTTAAATCCTCATTCTCTCAATTTGTGTAATGAATTCAATTAAATTTGTAATTATCATTCTACGCAGATAGTCTTTGCTTACAATACTTGTGCATCTAAGGGGATCTGTCTACAAACAGCTTAACCCTTATGCTGCTGGTGGCTAATTTGGCTAATACAAGATGATGCAAAAAAACTGAAAAATGACTGAAACCCTGGCAAATGGGTACTCATCTGAGAGGACTCAGCGAGAGCTTTCCAATGAATACCAACACGACAGGGTTTCGATGTTTTTTAAAGATATTTGCGATCTTGTGCTTGGGATGAAAGTAGCCTCAGCATTGGAAGGGTTAAGGAGCCAATGTTAAGTTTTGTCCCATACCTTCCACTTTTACTTCTTTCATATATTTATTGTCGGATGTGCTTTTTATCCTTTTGCCCTTGAAACATGATAGCAGGATGACTCGAGCTGTTTGAGGACTCATTGATCTTGATTGTTGATTAGAAAACTACGGTGCACATGTCGAGGTGTACGCCAAATCAGGTCCCCGGGGAGGATGCTGTTAATCCAATATGACGGATAATCTCGTTACCGCAGGCCCGGTAGTTCACCCTTGCTCAAACACTCATCCAGTGCCTACTTTACAGGTGTTTGATCCTCTGTCAGTATATCACACGGGTTTAATATATCACCTCTCAAGTCTTCACCTTCATCTTGAGAACCGAGGCAAAGCATCAACAGCCTTGATAAAAGCGATAAAACACGCCCCTCTTTCATCATTCATATTTCATCACTTAAAGGGACTCTCAGAATCAACCCCCTTACCTTTTGTACGAATACCCAGGTGACTGTGATGAGGACATTCATTTATGTGCTCGGAGCCCTGAACGAAATTGCTATTTTAATGCAGACTTATACGAAAAGAAACATCACTCAGCATATGAGGAACAAATACACCCTTCAAAATTTTTCGAAAGTTTGTAGCCAGCAATACAACTTACTGCATGTGTTCACCTTGGTGATTTTAAGAATGAATTTGACATAACATTGAGTTTGTATAGAAAACATACCTTGTCTTTTATCATAAGTAGATTCCTTGATAAATAAATAACCCAATGGGACTATTATGTACATTGATTTGTTTTTTTTCTCAAGTAATGAGCATATTTTTCAGGATGAATTATTCAAATTATAACTCTATTTTATATATTTTGTGCTCTCCTTAGCGTCACTACTATTACACCTTACAAAGATAGGATTTCCGAAATATACTACATACCTTATAATATACATTCATATTTAGACGTTTCAAAGTAGAATTGTAGAAAATGAAAAATGTTTTTTTTGTTTGCATGTTTGAATCCAAACATATAGTCAATACGTGATGTATGAAAAAAGCCAATTTGATGCGTAGAATATTGTTGATACACCTGTTTAGACATTGTTTACTTTTTCTTGAAAATGTGACACTAATGTTTGTGTGAACATGTGCTTGATGTTTCGAGTTTTGTAACGATGATAGAAGACGTCAACCATCGTAACTATATGTATGGTCTTTTACATGAGAATCATTGTGTCTGATTCTAAATCACCTCTGACATTTTCTACAAGAGTCATGCTTGGATTTGCTTTATATTGTACTCATACATGGTAATGTCAATGCATATTAAAACAGTTAAATATCATCATTGACATTTTCAGTGCTGGGGACAAATTCAACGACTATATGGTAACCAATACGATCGTGGAATCCACGGGCAAGGTTCTGTGGACGTACCCCGTGTTACTCAAAACCTACTGCACCCTCAACGTCCGCTACTTCCCCTTTGACAAACAGAACTGCCAGATCATCTTCTTCTCGTGGACGTACAGCCAGGTGGAGGTGGACATCGCCGCTGACCCCACCAGCCCCAACATGGTCTACTACACGCCGCTCAACCAGGAGTGGTGGGTGGACGGCATATCTGTGGGCCGCCACGAGATGAAGTACGCTTGTTGTGAGGAGAAATACCCAGATTTGACCTTCACTATTCACATGACTCGTAGAAGTCTTTTCTATGTGTTTAACCTGATATTTCCGTGTTTGCTGATTTACTTGATCTCTCTTCTTGGATTTTTTGTGCCAGTGGAGACGGGCGAGAAGGTCAACTTGGAAATAACTATACTTCTCGCTCTTGTCGTCTTCTTGCTGATGGTGGGAGAAACCTTACCGCCAACCCCAGATGCAATACCTGTTTTAGGTAAGTAGATACTTGCATAGAAACACAAACTAAACAAATGCAACCATCATCAAAATGCTAAGGGACAATATAGTAGGACCGTCATTGATATGACAAGTATCGATCGATCGAAATAATTTTTCCAATTAATCGAAAAAAATATTATGTCAATTGTTATGTCAATTAATCGAAACACATTTTTTCAACCTTTTACGCCATTTTTAGCCAACACTACTAAGAGATTTGAAGAGAAACTCAAGTATCCAATCAAAAAGTGTTGAGAAAACCTTCATTGTCTTTGCATTGTGGGATTCTTAGGATCCTAGCCACAAAAATAGTGTGGAACGTGAAAATATTCTATTAATGCAGTTCTTCAAAATCGAATCGAAATAATCGGAATCGAAAAATAAAATGTTAATGATCGAATCGAAAAAATAATGATGTCAATGGCAGCCCTACAATATAGAATTACAAATATACAAATGGTAATAAGATGAATTACAAACTGAAATATTTGACAAGCACGGCGAGTAAGAAGAGTACATTACTATTTCTGTATTTGATCTCTGGGCGTGATATGCTATTATTTAGCAATTTCCCCACGACTTTCATGCTTTCACGTCGAGGTCTTCAAATATGTGTATTTCAAAATGCATCCAAATGGTTAATTTGATCTTAAGTAGAAGGTGTATACATATTCGAGGTTCTCACGATGGGAGGTTGCACTATGAATGCAATACCTTAACTATTAGACTGAAACCGTATAAGTTTACAAAATGAAAACAAATACTAATATATTCAACTCTCTTTTTTCGTACAATATGCTTCCAATTCATCACATATTCTAAATCTTGTTAAGCCATATCACATTCAAGGCCCTTGTAAAGAAAGCAGGTAATATTCCTCTGTATGTACGAATTCCCTTGAAGTGTACATGTGGGTATCCTCGTGAGGTGGCTGGCTGCGGGCATGTCTGTGGCTGCAAGAGTCTCTCACCTCGCCATTCCCTCCACGTGCACAATCCCTTAAGGTGGACAAGCCAATAAAACCTTGATTTTCTCTCATCGATTGTGATACGGGAAAACAAACCCCGTTATCCCTGCTCAAGTGGAATTATTGCCTAGGGGGTACCCATTAATGCTCCAGCGACCTTCACCCTCGTATCCCATCACGTGACCCGAGCTGTAATCGCCCCTCACGGATGGTGTTAGAATTATACTAAATGATCTTCAGGATATGCAAATTTGTTTATCAAGGAAACTTCTATGATTTTAAAACAAGTTGCGAGACTCAACTGACCTTTACTAGCCAACACTTACACGCACAATACATTCCGGAGCTACCCAAACTTCATAGAAAATGTCTCATTATTACGGTTTGCGTAGTTATATAGTTACTTAAAACTTGCTTTTGTATCGTCATCAATGTGAACTGATTTTGAATCCAGATAATTTACAGTAGTATGGTCCTACATGTAGATATCATCATAAGATGTACTATTTCACTTATAGTTCTTATGACACATCCTACATATCATTGTGAACTTGTCCCGCGTGTTTTCTAAATTGATTGTGATCAGGGGACTATCCCTGCCATACGAATTTTAACACCGGCTTAGGATGTGTTGCTTTTTACGGACTTCTCGTTAGACCAATTCGTTTCTATTTTTGTATGTTGCAGGAATGTTCTATGGAATAACCATGGTGATGGTGTCCGTCGCCTTAGTGATGGCGGTCATAGTAACCAACGTGTACTCGAGGAAAAATTCGCACCATCAGGTGCCTAAGTGGGCAAAGAAAATGCTGCTGAGATGTTACGCACCGGCGTTCCGGCGAGGTCGACGCGTGCGCCACAAGAAAACTCGCTGTAACGGGACTGATCTGCAGCTCGAGACTCTGTCCATGCCTAGCGAAGAAGATTCATTTACCTCTCACGGTTGTCATAATTGCCATAGAAACGAACCTCACTTCGCGAGAGGTGATCATCACAGCGGCACCTTTGAAGTCTCAGAGTGGCAATTACTTTCAAAAGTGTTGGACCGAGCATTCTTTTGGATATTTCTACTTTCCAGTGTAGTGGCAATGTTGGCGGTCTTTTCACCTCTCATATTCAACGAGACTGACACGTGATCTCGTGCCGACGAGAGTTGGTTGAGTTTATCGTTAGGAAACCAGGAGCAATGCCAAAAATGGAGGCTGGATAGATGCGATTATACATATCAAACCACTAAGGAAAAAAATCTGCTTCGCGTGAAATAATCTCAGATGATGAGTTCACCTTTACAAAAAGAGGCGATGATGGTTGGGCATGGTTGAAGGCAACAGCGCGGAAATGAAATGCAATGCATACTTCTTTCAGTCGTCACGGCGCATGCGTGATTGGATTAACTTCAAGCGTGCCTTGCAACTCTAGTGTAGAGACATTGTGCAATGACCCCGCAGAGAATCGTCCTCCAAGATGGCGGGAAGGGTTGAGAGAGACGGGTGGTGGTACATGTAGTTTCTTGAACAAATGTTGGTTTGTATGCATGGACCATGCTACTGAAAACAGCTACGGAGAGTAGTGGGACTGAATGGACTAAATGCTGTACAGCTTTTAGAGAACTTTTAGTAATACGATTATTAGGCGCAAACTGTCCAAGCACTACTAGTAGGTAGTCAATACAGTGTAAATAATGGAAGTTTCTTATCCTAGTGACAATTTGTGGACACGTATTTATAATTACCTTTGCACGAAGTTATGTACCAAAGGCACCAGATGTTATGAGACATTTATAAACGGACGTTACGTGCGATTGTGGGGCATATTATAGTTATACCTTACAAGAAACACGATAGGGAGATATCAAAACAGAGTTTTCGAATTGATTATATATATATATATATATATATATATATATATATATATATATATATATATATATATATATATATATATATATATATATATATATATGTATACATATATATATATATATGTATGTATGAAAATGGTTTAAGTAGTTTACTGCGAGATTTCACGTGATTCAACCATATATATACTAGTCACGTGATATTCTAATATGTTAATGTTAATTCAAAGGGTAAGTATGTTAATTGACTGAATGGTAAATATGTTTTGTTGCAAGATTTAGCGTAATACCGTCTTTAGCTAAATGGTAACTTGCACTTGAAAGCCAAATGGAACGATAACAGACACATGCTTATCACCTATTGTTGCAGTCTTTTCAGAGTTATCTGTTTAACTGACGTTGATATTGAAACATACAACCCCTTGCCCATAAAGAACAATACGAGTATACCTGCGTGATTTAAAATGTTAATAATAATGGAAGTGATATCGTTATCTTTCGTTTTATACTTCGTCGATAGATGGCAGGTATGTGTAATGTGTTTCGTGTTCCAACCGATATAGCTATATCACGAATTAACCATCCTCTGATGTCATCTATTGGCAGAATGTGAAACTACCACAATGTCAGGCAGGTTAAAGTAAAAAAAAAGTTTATGTAGGCACTGGCGAATATCAGTATAACAAAACAAGGGGTAAGCGTGGATTTTACTAAGTCCTCTCTGACAATACCACTCAATGTAAATGGGAATAAGGGTAGGACCTTGTAGAAAGTCATGCAGTGGTTTATACGTGGTACCTCAGTTTGCTGTCTTCCATCAACTATAACATGCTTTGAAACGTTTTGTATTATAACAAGGCACGCCTTCTGAGCATTTAATCTTAAGAATGCCCTAGCAAGTTTTTAACCATGACTTTCTTGGTCCTAGATTGGTGAAAGGCAACCATCTTTAGGACAAGCTACAGCTTGGACGTTTTGCTGAATGGCTTCGCCTCGCAAAACCTCGGGCATATCACATACATACACGTCAATCGAGTTTTATATGCATTAGGTGATTGATGCCGAGACTAAAAATAGGTTTCCTGGAAACTTCCGAAGTAAATATCAAAGTTAACGAAATATTCACTGTATTGCTGCATGATGACGGATAACTCTTTTAAATGCAAGATATCAGCCCCTAAAATTTAAAATATCCTTTAACCCATTAATGCTTACGAGTTCCTCTAAAATATACGTCTAATGTATATAAGTTTGGTGATAACTTTGTAATTCAGAATGAATTCCACTATGTTTGAACGGGAGTTGTGTGTAATGTCCTGTATAACTTCCCTCCTTCAGGTATGATGTTCTAAGCAAGACTTTTGCTTGCAAGGTTTCATCATCATTGTCAGGCTGCTTTTATTCTCCCGTGTGAGCAGTAATGGGTTAAAGTATGGTTCTTATCTTACCATCGCTGTCATCTAACCAGGCGGTCGTTGTAGGCATGGGCAGGATTGACCCCATATATCTCAGGCAGTCCTCTACAGTACAGACATTTAATTCCTGCACCAGTCGACCGGACGTAGGTCAGTGCCTGGTTGTTCATTGACCCATAGATAACATTTCAAACAATAGGCCAAGCCCATCAATGACCCACGTAGCTTGCGAATCAAAGCTACGTTCATTTGTGAGGTCATCCATGCATATATGCCCAGGAAACGTGGCGGCAATAGGGCGTGCGGTCGTGTATTATGCCGGGGCTGCCCACACATTTAGTGCAGGAATTAAATATCGGCACTGTAGATACATGCACTTACTTTTGCAAACATATAACACTCCCGCAACTCAAAGGGACAATGTTGAATTTCCTTTTAGAGTCAACATGGCAAAGTTGTCTTTGAGATAGTTTTAGGTTTTAAGGAGGCCTACAGTCTGCACTTTTGTAAGCATGCAAGGTTTGCATGTACAAAATCATTACCCCATTTAGAACATTGTCACCACATGCGGTTTTCAGTCTAGGGCCCAGTTATACCAAGCTCGTCTAAATTGGACGTCTTTGATTAACTTTAAGAAAATAGCACTTGTCTAAAATTACTTTATTTAGTCATGTTGTTTGTGATAGATTGAAAGTGCATTTTTGACAATTGCCTGATACGATTTCATAAAATTATTACGTATGATAACGCGTTGCAGAAATGGATTTTTCCAAGAAGCATTCAGGATATTTCCTACCTTGAGCACCTTTTTAAAACTGAACCCAGGAGCTACCGTGCCAGGTACAAGTGAAAGGCAAACCATGTTATATTGATGAATCACAGAAAGGGTGATTGACGATTGTGCAATGAATGTTATTACCATAAATACAAATCTAATAAAGAAATATTCACGAATTTCTTATTTGACTGCCTATTTACTTTTATTCCATAACAATCTCCGAACAGAGAAGATTAGTTGTACTAAGTCTTTTCAATTTTTAAAATAATTGACCTTTTTACTATTGTTGAAAAGTTGGTGAGAGGATATAAATTCATTTAGATATTTCAAAGTCAAAATGCAATTTTTTTACCAGGCAAACACTATCAGTACAACATTTTAAAATGCACGTTTTTTGCGCAGTTAAAATCAAAGCTTTCTGATACTTCGTCCAACTATTCCCTTGTTAGCGATAAGGAAATCATATCACACTGTAGCATCATCCTATATGAGGCAATACGTGTTTACAATACATATATCTTGATAATATATTTTGCAAAGCAATGGTTTTGCAAGAAAAGGAAAATGCTCTCGTAGAAGAAACAGCTTGATATCAATTATCAAAATACCAACTTGAAGACACAACTTACATGTACTTAAAAGAAAACTACTCAGATATACCCAGCCTCAGCCTTATCTATTGCACCGGATATCATAAATGAGAGGAATCCATCGCGACTTTGAAGTCATGCAAGGAGCTGATTCTTGTACAGCCGTAAAATACGACTCCGTATTATACGGCTAAAATGCAATTAGGGAACACATACGCAACTATAAAGATGCGTTTCTCCGAAGTTTTCTCTGTAACATACAGAGAAAGTACCAACTGATTTACCCGCCCAACATCACAAATTGCTGCGAACTTCCACGCGCTGTTGTGGTTGTGTAGCTGTTTCCTTTGGCGTGCTTTGGTAAATGTTGCCGCTTTTAAGTGTGTTTGGCAATCTCTCACCATGGCAAGGGCTTACCCTGATAGCTGGGTGGTATAAGGCAGTGAGACTGACTGCTCGCTGTCTCCCACCACAGCTAGGGCCTACCCTAATAGCTGGGTGGTATAAGGCAGTGAGACTGACTGCTCGCTGTCTCCCACCACAGCTAGGGCCTACCCTGATAGCTGGGTGGCCTAAGGCATTGACACTGACTGCTCACTGTCTCCTACCACAGCTAGGGCCTTCCCTGAAAGCTGGGTGGTCTAAGGCAATGACACTGACTGCTCACCGTCTCCCACCACATCCAGGGCCTACCCTGATAGCTGGGTGGTCTAACGCATTTCTTCTGACTGCTTGCAGTCTCTCACCATGGCAATGGCTTACCCTGATAGCTGGGTGGTCTAAGGCAATGACACTGACTGCTCGCTGTCTCCTACCACATCCAGGGCCTATCCTGATAGCTGGGTGGTATAAGGCATTGACACTGACTGCTCACTGTCTCCTACCACAGCTAGGGCCTACCCTGAAAGCTGGGTGGCCTGAGGCATTGACACTGACTGCTCACTGTCTCCCACCACATCTAGGGCCTACCCTGAAAGCTGGGTGGCCTGAGGCATTGGCACTGACTGCTCACTGTCTCCCACCACATCCAAGGCCTACCCTGATAGCTGGGTGGTCTAAGGCGTTGACACTGACTGCTTGCTGTCTCCCACCACATCTAGGGCCTACCCTGAAAGCTGGGTGGTCTAAGGCGTTGACACTGACTGCTTGCTGTCTCTTACCATAGCCAGGGCCTGCCCTGAAAGCTGGGTGGCCTGAGGCATTGACACTGACTGCTCACTGTCTCCCACCACATCTAGGGCCTTCCCTGAAAGCTGGGTGGTCTAAGGCGTTGACACTGACTGCTTGCTGTCTCTTACCATAGCCAGGGCCTGCCCTGAGAGCTGGGTGGTCTAACGCATTTCTACTGACTACTTGCAGTCTCTAACCATGGCAAGGGCCTACCCTGATAGCTGGGTGGTCTAAGACAATGACACTGACTGCTCGCTGTCTCCCACCACAGCTAGGGCCTACCCTGATAGCTGAGTGGTCTAAGGCAATGACACTGACTGCTCACTGTCTCCCACCACAGCTAGGGCCTACCCTGAAAGCTGGGTGGCCTGAGGCATTGACACTGGCTGCTCGCTGTCTCCAACCACATTCAGGGCCTACCCTGATAGCTGGGTGGTCTAAGGCATTGACACTGACTGCTTGCTGTCTCCCACCACAGCTAGGGCCTACCTTGATAGCTGGGTGGTCTAAGGCAATGACACTGGCTGCTCGCTGTCTCCCACCACAGCTAGGGCCTACCTTGATAGCTGGGTGGTCTAAGACAATGACACTGGCTGCTCGCTGTCTCCCATCACAGCTAGGGCCTACATTGATAGCTGGGTGGTCTAAGACAATGACACTGACTGCTCACTGTCTCCCACCACAGCCAGGGCCTACCCTGATAGCTGGGTGGTCTAAGGCAATGACACTGACTGCTCACTGTCTCCTACCACGGCCAGGGCCTACCCTGATAGCTGGGTGGTCTAAGGCAATGACACTGACTGCTTACTGTCTCCTACCACAGCCAGGGCCTACCCTGATAGCTGGGTGGTCTAAGGCAATGACACTGACTGCTCACTGTCTCCTACCACAGCCAAGGCCTACCCTGATAGCTGGGTGGTCTAAGGCAATGACACTGACTGCTCACTGTCTCCTACCACAGCCAGGGCATACCCTGATAGCTTGGTGGTCTAAGGCAATGACACTGACTGCTCACTGTCTCCCACCACAGCTAGGGCCTACCCTGATAGCTGGGTGGTCTAAGGCAATGACACTGACTGCTCACTGTCTCCCACCACAGCCAGGGCCTACCCTGATAGCTGGGTGGTCTAAGGCAATGACACTGACTGCTCGCTGTCTCCCACCACATCCAGGGCCTACCCTGATAGCTGGGTGGTCTAAGACAATGACACTGACTGCTCACTGTCTCCTACCACAGCCAGGGCCTACCCTGATAGCTGGGTGGTCTAAGGCAATGACACTGACTGCTCGCTGTCTCCTACCACAGCCAGGGCCTACCCTGATAGCTGGGTGGTATAAGGCAATGACACTGACTGCTCGCTGTCTCCCACCACAGCTAGGTTCTACCCTGATAGCTGGGTGGTATAAGGCAATGACAATGACTGCTCACTGTCTTCCACCTCAGCTAGGGCCTACCCTGAAAGCTGGGTGGCCTGAGGCATTGACACTGACGGCTCGCTGTCTCCCACCACAGCTAGGGCCTACCCTGAAAGCTGGGTGGCCTGAGGCATTGACACTGACTGCTAGCTGTCCCTTACCACAGCCATGGCATTGACATTGACTGCTTGCTGTGTCCCACCACAGCTAGGGCCTACCCTGAAAGCTGGCTGGTTTAAGGCATTGACACTGACTGCTTGCTGTCTCCCACCACAGCTAGGGCCTACCCTGAAAGCTGGGTGGCCTGAGGCATTGACACTGACTGCTAGCTGTCTCTTACCACAGCCATGGCCTACCCTCATAGCTGGGTGGTATAAGGCATTGACATTGACTGCTTGCTGTCGTCTCTCGCCACAGCCAGGGCCTACCCTGATAGCTGGGTGGTCTAAGGCATTGACACTGACTGCTTGCTGTGTCTCACCGCAACCAGGGCCTTCCCTGAAAGCTGAGTGGTCTAACACTCTACAGTCTGCATATTTATTAAAACTTTCTTTGTAAAATATCTGTACCAGTGGCTGGAAGAACTGCAATCACACCTGTTAAGAAAGACAGCTATTAGTATTACTAAAATGTGATCATCAAGACAGGCGTTCTTTCTTCATTGGGAAGTAAACAGAAATATTTACCTGGCAGAAGTTTGGACTTGTCATAATAGACATATAGTCTCATATGGATATTAAATAAGTAAAGGCAATCGTGATTCATGGATGTGATGCTAAAATGGCCTGATCTCTCTCTCTCTCTCTCTCTCTCTCTCTCTCTCTCTCTCTCTCTCTCTCTCTCTCTCTCTGTCTCTCTCTCTCTCTCTCTCAATAAAGTTAATTGCAGATAATATTTCAAAAAGAAATGTTTATCAGAAAGTAACTGACAACTCCCTCTCAAATATCTTTTCAACTAATGCTAAATGCAAATGTATTTTCAAAAGTAATTTAGATCCACACTTGCCTGAGAAACCTCTGGGCATGAATGGGAGACGCCAATTAGTTATGGTTGTCATGAAACTGACTTGCATTGAAGCACATTAAATACATACACAATTCCTAGGAGAAAGCAACCTACGCAAAAGCTAAGCGGCTGTTTTTGCTCTGAATCCTTTCTGCGCAGCTCCTTTGAGGTTTGATATATGTTAAGTAACCTTACAACCTGTTACCTGTAAAGTGTAATCTTTAATCAGCTTTTCCTTTTAAAACCTCTGTCAAACGATATGATAGTGAGTGCATTGTAAAATTATTTGAAGATCATGCCAACAAAAAGCACTATATTTTACACTGGGTACGAATGGGAGACACCAATTAGTTATGGTTGACATTGAAGCCCATTAAATACATACATAAGAAAGCAACCTACGCAAAAGCTGAGCTGATGTGGTTGGTTTTTAATCCTTTCGGCGCAGCTCTTTCAAGGTTCGATAATTGTTAATTAACCTTACAACCTGTTACCTGTAAAGTGTAATCTTTAACCAGCATTTTCTTTTAAAAGTTCCGCCAAACTCGACAAGTTGACGCACCACAAACAACGCTATATTTCTCTCACGTGCCGGACATGACTAGAGTCTTTTGGGTACATTCCTTTTAACAGAAGTATCTTCTGGAAAATAGTTTTGAGATATACCTCAAAAAAAGAAAATTCTAGTTATAGCTGTTCTTTGATTTTATTTCTCTCCGTACGACTTGGGCCAAGTTCTTGCCTGACTGATTTCTGATCCCAGATATATGCAGTAATACAGCATGATGTAACTCTACAATGTGTCTGCTCTTAAAATAAGGAGCCTGCTTATCCTGTATTTAAATCAATTTATATATATATATATATATATATATATATATATATATATATATATATATATATATATATATATATATATATATATATATATATATATATAAATATATAAATATATATATATATATATATATATATATATACATATATACATATATATATATATATATATATATATATATATATATATATATATATATATATATATATATATATATATATATATATATATATATATATATATATGTATAGATTGTAATCGATGATCGTCCCACCACATTTATATATATATATATATATATATATATATATATATATATATATATATATATATATATATATATATATATATATATATATATATATATATATATATATATATATATGTATATATATATTTATATACATATACTAGTATATATATATATATATATATATATATATATATATATATATATATATATATATATATATATATATATATATATATATATATATATATATATGTACATGTATAAATATATATATATATATATATATATATATATATATATATATATATATATATATATATATATATATATATATATATATATATATATATATATATATATATTATATATTATATATAAATGTGGTGGGACGATCATCGATTACAATCTACAATCAACGCTTACTTGGTAAGTTATAGTGTTCGAAACTTAGGAAAAATGAATGGACTTACGAATCAGGGACTGGTATTCAAGTACCACCTCAAATTATGCATGTCAGAGCTGCAGCAGGTTGGAAGTGCCACCATTTCTAATTGAGCTACACATTTGGCTACCAAAGAACTGCGAAGAACTGATTATGATCGAAAATTGATCGGATGACTGATTATTTATCATGAAATTGAAACCAATTCCCAACCCTAATATATATATATATATATACATATATATATATATATATATATATATATATATATATATATATATATATATATATATATATATATATATATATATATATATATATATATATATACATATATGTACATATATAGTTATGCTATGTAATACTAACCAAAATAGCTAAGATATGTATCATTTCAGATATTTTAGATTTTTCATATCTCAATTGTTCAGAGATTGAGGAGTCAATAATACAATATATAACTTGCACACAGTAATGTTACTCTAGATAACTGGTTAGTGATGGATCCTGCTGTACATACCATTGCCTCTTTAGTACGCATTTAGTACAGAATGGCCCAATACTAGTATGTCATTTGAATGACGTAGCAATAACAGAAGTAACACACATTTTGAATCATGTTGTCTTGTACCTGTGATAAATAGATCAGTATATGCATCTTGAACATGTGATTCTGCGACCAGATGTTATAGAAGTCAGGTTATGCACATGGACATATCAATTATCAACCAGAGCACTTCAAGGATGACATTAAAAAAATCTTTATCTCTCCTTATTTTTACCAATAGTGCCCCCCAATCTCACCGCCCCCCCCCCCCCAGCCATGGCTTGCGATGTGTGCCACTGGCGTGCGCTGTATGCTCAGGGTTATATTTGGTCTTAGATTTTGAATCCTAGGAGCCAAATCGGCTCCTCCCTAACGTATTACTGGGGAATGCCTGGAAAGTGCATGCCAAAACCCATAGTAAGCACTTACACACTAATCCATCATAGGTTTCAACTTTTGAAATTGATTACATAACATAGTAATAGATTATATTTTGAGAGAAACACCAAACCTACTTAACACCCAGTATATAGTGTTGGCCATTGGGGGCAGTATACCTAACTTAGTCTTGTGTACCAGGCTAAAAAGCTGAGAGCAGCCTTATTTTCATAATCTAAGGCATATATTTCACAATATGATATTTGATAATGAAAAGGAATTTGTATGCTTCATAATCTTTACACTATATACCTCATTGATGTTCAATGAAAAGTATGGAAATTCAAGGTCTGTAGATTTTCTTAGCCATATGAAGTGTTCAAGTGGGATAACTCTGTGGCAAATCTTTATGCTTGTATATCTTTCCAAATGAACTACAGGTTTCTCTTTTGGCTTTTTCTTTAATTTACCTGTAACAATGCTATATACACTTGGGCTACTAGGTTTTCTCTTTTGGATGTTGTGATATCTTTCCAATGAACATTTTCCAAATGAGATAATTTCTTTCTTCTCCCTTGGTCATGCAAGGTATCTGAAAGTAAGAGAGACAGTCCTGGTCACTAAGTTATCCTTTTACGATCCTCTCAGTGGTAAATCTTTATGCTGGCATATCTTTCGAAGTCAGCTAGTAAAATGTCTTGTTAGGCTTTTTTTCATTTCTCTCTGAGATCACCCTGAATGAGTCCTAGCCACTAGATTTTTGCAATTTCCTCTGTGGTAAATTCACATACATTAGTTGGTGATGCAAGGTAACTAAAAGCATGAATGACAGTCCTAGCCCCTCAGTTATCCTTTTGAGATTTTTGAGGTGTTCTCTGTGCTTAATCTTTATGCTGGTATATCTTTCCAAATCAACTACTAGGCTTTCTCTTTAGGCTTTTCTTTCATATCTCTGTGAGAACTTTATGTACACCCTGAATGAGTCCTTGCCACTAGGATATTTATTTGAGATTATTAAGAAAAATATATGGTAAAGCCACACACATCAGTTGGTGGTGCAGGGTATCTAAACGTATGATTGACAGTCCTAGCCACTAGGATATTCTTTTGAGATGTTGCTATTTTCTCTTTGTTAAATCTTTATGCTGGTATATATTTCCAGATCAACTACTAGACTTTCTCTTTAGGCTTTTCTTTCATTTCTTTAAGAGAACTTCGTTTACATCCTGAATGAGTCCTAGCCACTAGGTTATCCATTAGAGATTTATGCAATTTTATCTGTGGTTTATTCATATACATCAGTTGGTGATTCAAGCTATCTGAAAGCATGAGTAACAGTCCAAGGTATTCTTTTTCAGATTTTTTATTTTTTCTCTATAGTAAATCTTTATGCTGGTATACCTTTCCAAATCAACTACTGGAGATCCACCGTTGCCTACTGGTCACAATACAGTACAGACAATTAATTCCTGCACCAGTCGACCGGGTGCCTGGCAGTGCCTGGTTGCACAAACACCCATTGCTAACATGCCACAAAGATAAGCCTAACGCATAAATGACCCATGTAGCTTGCAAATCAATGCACGTTCAGTTATGAGCTCATCTATGCATCCATGCCCAGAACATTGGCTGTCAATGGGGCGTGCGGTCGTGTATCATGCCCGGCTGCCCACGCATTTAGTGCAGGAATTATATGTCGCCACTATACATGGCTCCAAAATTCTCTGCTGGATCCCCACGTGTTTTGGTCTGGTCACTATATACGTGTGCACATTGTGAAGGGCTATCTTTGCAACTGAAAGACCCCGTGGAACTATTCATGAAGAGAAGGGAATTTCTTCCCGGTTCCAGATTTCTATCTCATTGTGATGTGACCTAAGCTGTTAAAAGTGAAGTAAACCCCATTAACTATTAGGCTTTCTCGTTAAGCTTTTCTTCAACTTCCCTGTGAGAACTTCACATACACCCTAAATTAATTGATGATGCTGCTGTACCAGCTAAGGTAAAGAAAGTACCACATACCACTTAAAGAAGGCCCCATGTGGTATTAGCCTGGTAAATGATGGAAATCCCGCTCCACCATGTAAAATATTCAGATACCACTGCACCCCAATTTCCGCAGGAGATTCCTGAACTCATTACATCGCATACAGATAATAAAGCCTTGTCATAATAGAAGACATGAACTGAAACACACAAACACCAGTCATTGCAAACCGCCTTGAAACAAAACTTGCGCAACTTAATAACAAAACTGACTATGAAAATCAGAACAGCGATTGACCACATCTATATAAACATGGACAATGCACAATCCAATTTTGTGCCAACTTAGTACTCGGACCATCAACTAATCAAAATAATTAAATATAGAGACAAGAATATCCAGCCAGCAAAAAAACAAAAATGGTAAGATAACTGAATATGAAAATTTGTGGAAAGCCTCAGAATGATGCTGGCAGCATCTATCTTGAGGTCAATGGCGCCCCTCCGTAAGTACTGCACATATAAACCTAATTCTACCGAAAGATCTGTAGTAAATCTTCATGCATCGCGGTCTACTGGATGCCCTTTAGGGTGATTTGTTCTATTGAAAACTTCATTTTATGGGCTACCTGATAGTGGAGCTAGTATTACAGCTGCAGTTGTGTGTGGCGACGTAATAAATTCCCTGTCAGTAAGTAAAGCCTGGTAACGAAAGAAGTCGCACCTCTTGCTTCTAAATTAATGAACGTCTGATCCCAAAACATGAGAATATATATATATATATATATATATATATATATATATATATATATATATATATATATATATATATATATATATATACATATATATATATACATATATATATATATATATATATATATATATATATATATATATATATATGTATATATATATGTATAAATATATATATATATATATATATATATATATATATATATATATATATTTATATATTATATATATATATATATATATATATATATATATATATATATATATATATATATATATATATATTTATATACTTATATCTATATCTATATATACATATATATATATATATATATATATATATATATATATATATATATATATATATATATATATATATATATAAATATATATATATATATATATATATATATATATATATATATATATATATATATATATATATATATATATATATATATATATATATATGACGATAAAGCAAAGCTTAAAATGCTCGCGCAGCTCGATGATATTTCTGCATTTCCCTCAAAATGCAGTCTCAAAGTTACGAATGTGTTATCCATAGCGTCATTCTTTATTTATACTTCGCGCAAACATATTAGAGGCCCTTGATATGAGCTTTATATCTGTGCAATATGCACACAGTTTGAGTAGCGATTGACCGAAAATATGGCATAAAAATTACTACGATTTCAACCTGTCACAAATCGTCATTTCACAACAGATTTCAATTGGAATTAAGTGACAGGTAGAATTAATTGTGGCGGTTTTTACAATTTAAACTGCATTGAAACTGATCCACGAAGACCAGTAATTCATGTTTGCGGTGTCACTCCACTGGTGCATCTCACCGTAGATGGCGCCACTATCGTTTTGCAAGCGGGATTCCGATGAGGTCATATTTGTGCCACTCATGTATTTTTGCCGATAGAGAGCGCCATTTGTTGCCTGATCTTTGACGGTCAAAACAGTATTTTGAAATAACTTGAAGAAAACAATCCACATTTATTATTTGATTAAGCAATATTTAAAACATGAAAATATCTGTCTGCAAAATGTGCTCTTAAATAAAAAAAGTGATGTTTCTTTCAAGAGACGAACAGACGGAAATGCTGACATTATTTTATCCGCATCAGTGTGTATCCTGCGAGGTAGGTGACGGCCTATACTGTAATCACCGTGGGGCTTCGACCGCTCGCTGCGCGAGCTATAAATGCAATAAGAGAATGTGGAGAAAATCAAAAAAAAAATTAATACAGAAAGCATTAAAGGGAAAAGAGCAAAACCATATTGTATGCAATACCAAAGAGGGCATGACTCCATTTTCCCTATATCATATCCTTGCCGTATGAGACAGTTCTGACAGATTTTGCGAGATGGTTAAAGTAGGCCTCCATATTAAACCGCGATCTTAATATGCAGCAAGACTAATGCAAGCGATGATTGTTTCTTAGAAGGTTTAAGGGAGTTTTCTAACTGTTTAGAATTCATTTTGTCACTCTTTCTATCTCTTTTTTCATCTCATCCTGAAATACCGTGGTAATTTATGGAGGGTGGAGAATCTCCTTCGTACTGACTACTGTATTTGCACGTAAATCAACTATTTTCCTTCATTATATCTCTCTCTCTCCTGTATTTCTATCTTTGCATTCCATGCATTTCCCCATTATTTCACATGTACATGTTGGACCTGAATATCTTTATTTTGCAATTTCTGTTATTCAGCTGCCTCCTTTTTGCGTTCTTTCTTGTTTTTATTTACAATTATGAATTTTCTTCAATTTGGTTATCCCCTCCCATGTTTATGACTTATATCCTGTTTCTTTTTTATTTTCTTCCTCCCATAGTATACAGCATATTTCTCACACTGTCACCTAAATTTCCTTTTTTGCATTCACTGTACGTTTTTGTTTTCTCTCTTGTACATCTCATTTTCTAAAGTTTAAAATTTGAAAACTGTTTTACAATAAGACAATGGCATCCATACCATTGTGTTAGTTACATCTCTTAGCTCGCGTCCAATGGTAAACTTGTAATCAACTTTGGCAGGTAAATCATTTGGTACCTTCTCCATATGTTACGGAGAAAGTATCAATACGGGAAACATACAGAACTTAAGAAAGCCATTTTCAAAGTTCCGCATGTGGTCCGTAATTGCATTTTAGCCATATAATACGGAGCTATATTTTACGACTGTACGGGAAACGGGCCCCAGTATCGTACTTGACAACTGTTTGTCAAGTGTTTGCCCACGATAGAACACACATCTAAAAGTGTTACGACCCACTTATAAATTCATCATGACCTAAACAAGGCTAAACAAATTATAATAAGCGTGGAAATTGGAAGCCGATGAACAGTCGTCCAGAAGACACCATGCGCAATCAACCAAACACCAACTCACACTATTCGATGGAGTTTTGTTTCTCACGTTTTGGAGTGATTAACAAAAGAGTTACTTGTTAATATTACAATAAAGGCGTGAATTGGATAAAGGCTGATCAATACCTGGGGCCGGTTGCACCAACGTGACTCAGGCTCAAACTCAGGCTCATGTCTCAATGTGATTGTCTATAACAACAGCATCTATTGTTGTAGACAATCAAGCTGAGCCTTGAGCCTGAGTTTGTGCCTCAGAGTCACGTTGGTGGCCCCGGGAATGTCATGCCGTATTACCACTCCCCAGTAATGCAAGTTATGAAATATACTACATGTACTTGTACTGTACTGTAATGTGTGTGCATTCTTTTTGCAGATAATTTGACGAACACAAATGGAGCACAAATAAACGAATATAGATAGACAAATAAATGGTAGAACGTTTTCTTTAATGTGTTTTGAGAATTGTTTATTCTTACAGCAGAGTTGTATCTTTGTCTATGGCTTTCGTATGGTCATCGTCCCTGAAAAGAACATGTCAGGTGTAACAAGTTAGTTCGTTTCCAGCCCGCTAGATGGGGGTATTGTTGTTTGCGATGACGGGGAACTAGCCAATAAACCCGGACCAAGCAAACGTCCGTCTACTTCTTACATCCATGAATCACTGTAGTAAAAGCACTCAATTGAAATTGAACGAATTCCTCCTAAACGTTGCTTAAATGATTTAATTATGTAAATTTCCGTTATATGAAGTGCGCATGTTATTTCCACTTTGCAAATCCCCTTGTCGCCAGTAGAAGTCGCTGGGTTGAACAAACTCCTCTTCCTCCTCCTCCTCGTCCGACGAATCTTGGGGGTCAAGGGCGAATTGATACGGTCTACGGCGTGTGACACGTGACTCTCGTACCGCGTGATGTGGAAACAAATCCAGCGAGCGAAACTTGAAAATAAATGTTGTCGTTAGAACCTGAATATATAGACAGGTCGTTTGATTTGGTTGTGGACATGTTTATTTCGAACCCTCTATGAAACTTAACATTTCATCTGCATTTGTCAACGATTTCACATATACAACCTATCAAATAATCGCTCTCAAATATTTTGAATGATATATGTTTTCAAATACCATAGAATCGTTCCCTAGTATATGTACATGCTAATATTTTCTATTGTTCCCAACAGTTTTAACGTCGTCGAGGATTCTACTTTCTGTAAAGATAATCTAGATAATACAAACATAAGTGACATCTTGTCGTATTCATAGTATGTCCATCTCAATAAATTTTTCCACTTACTATTCCTTGATTTTTACAATTTATCGGAACCGTGGTAAGTACTCTTGACAGTTTTGTGGTAAAACTATGTTTTGCAGATCAGAATGGCTCAGTAAACTTACCAGGGTGTTTCTCATATGCTGAAGCTGACACTGAACTCCCCATCGCCAGACCTAGAAAATGAAACATCGTCAACAGTAACATATCGCCTAAAATGTACCCAAAACACCGCCGCTTTGCTAGAAAATACTCATAATTGGTTTGGTTGCATAATTAGTGCAAAGTTAATCGAGAATGCAATCCTTTAATACTGAAAGAAAAAGAAATCGGAATAAAAGATTTTACCAAATGATTTCTTTCTATTGAACGATCAGTTTC
The DNA here is from genome assembly GCA_963942565.1 of Maea johnstoni. Classification (NCBI taxonomy): domain Eukaryota; kingdom Metazoa; phylum Annelida; class Polychaeta; order Spionida; family Magelonidae; genus Maea; species Maea johnstoni. The sequence goes on along the minus strand of OZ012693.1, from coordinate 28,983,238 downwards.
CAGATAAGAATTGTGTCCTCTTAAAAAACTAGGGAATGCATTATGATAATAGTTTTTTTTCTGAAATAAGGCCACGTTTTTTTTTTATTCTGTTTTAGGAAAAATCCCTCGTTGATTTTGGGCCCCTCATTGAAAAAAAAAAAAAAAGAAAGGAAAGTTGAAAAGCATTTCCTTGAAAGCAATATTTGTGCATGCTTTATAAAAGAAAAATAGAAAATAAACAAATACATAGTGTTGCTAAATAGGAGTCAGGTCATCAATATTTAGTTATCACTTTACTCCCTAGCAGGTACTAGATAGCGCGGGCGAAATCCTGCATGGTGCCGGGGTTCCCACAACCCCCGTACTGGGTATAGTCACCACAGGCTTAAGAGAAGAACTCCCTAGCAGTTTGTGGCTTCCATTGGAGAGAGGGGGATGGCTCTGAGAGGGTCAAACCTCTCCACCTCCCCTTCCTACTCATCCTCGGCCCGGTCCAAGAACTGGTCCCGGGATGTTGTCAGGGAGGTACAGCCTGACCTAGACTTCGACGGAGACCAAGACACCAGGCTAGAGCTGCACTCTTTGAGGGAGATCAACTCATGAGCTCACCACCCTTTTGACTCGTGAGCTCATAGCTCACGGACGCGTGGAGTTAAAAAAACAACTTATTTTCCAGCCCAGCTATTAAGAAATAAATACTTATTGGTGGAGATTTATTAACATTTTAAAATGTGCTGACGAGGTACAAAGGTCAGTATAACACTCAACACTGCTTGTATGCATTGGAGATTGTAAACAAGACATGTCTACGAAAAGCAGTTATAAGAAGGTGTGTTAGGTGCTCTGTATTACATTTGTGTTTCCAACATAGACAAGCTCACAAGTTGACCACTTCAGCTCGAGTTTGGCGAGCCTGCCCCATTGCTCGAGCCACTTGAGTTTGTGAGAGGTGAGTGCAGCTCTACACCTAGCGGGACTCAGTTCTCTAACCAGGAGTGGGGAGGGGGATGGTGGAGGGGAAGGAGAGGGGGGGAGCAGTCTAGCAGTGGGTGATTCCTTATAGAGACTTCGCCAATCCGTATGGCATCTTCTTTGGCTGAGGTCCCCCTAAGATACTGACGGCAAGCTAGTGTGCTCCTTGGACTTGCAGCCAACGCATACCTGGTCGAGGTAGTTGCAGTGACAGCAACCTGTGGGGTACCCGCACGCCCTGAGTTACCCACACTCTTTGCGCTACCGACACGCCCAACGGTACCGGCGCGCTTTGCGGTTCCCGCGCTCTTTGAGGCACCTGCCTGCACTCTTTGCAGTATCCACGCTCTATGCGGTACCTGCATGCCCAGCGTCATTTGGGCTCTTTGCAGTACCCGCGCTCTTTGCGGCACCCGCGCTCAATGAGCCACCCGCTCTCTTTCACGAACCCGCTCTCTTTGATGTATCAGCGCTCTTTGTGACACTGGCGCTCTCAGTGGTACGGTCGCTCTTTGAAGCACCCATGCTATTTACGGTACCTGCATGCCCTGCGGTACTGGCGCTCTTTGTAGCACTGACACTCTTTGAGGCACCCACACTTTTTGTAGCACTGACACTCTTTGAGGCACCTGCACTCTTTGCGGTACTGGCGCTCTCTGCAGTTCCATCACTCTTTGAGGCACACACGCTATTTGCGGTACCTGCATGCCCTGCGGTACTGGCACTCTTTGTAGCACTGACACTCTTTGAGGCACCCGCGCTCTTTGTAGCACTGACACTCTTTGAGGCACCTGCGCTCTTTGAGGTACCCGTGCTCTTTGCGACACTGGCGCTCTTTGAGCTAGCCTCGCTCTTTGTGGCCCTGGCACTCTTTGAGGAACCCAAGCTCTTTGCGGCACCCGCTATTTTTGCGGCACTGGCACTCTTTGAGGTACCTGCGCTCTTTGCGGCACCCATGCTTTTTGCAGCACCCACACTCTTTGAGGCACCTGCGCTCTCTGCAGTTCCATCACTCTTTGAGGCACACACGCTATTTGCGGTACCTGCATGCCCTGCGGTACTGGCGCTCTTTGTAGCACTGACACTCTTTGAGGCACCTGCGCTCTTTGCGACACCCGCACTCAGGCGCCCTTTCAGGTACCCTCACTCTATGAGCTACCCGTGCTCTTTGAGGTACCCGCGCTGTTTGATGCACCAGCGCTATTTGAGGTACCCACACTCTTTGCGACACTGGCGCTCTTTGAGGCACCCGCGCTCTTTGAGGTATTTACGCTATATGCGGCACTGGCGCTATTTGCGGCACTGGCGCTCTTTGAGGTACCTGTGCTCTATGAGGTACCCGAGCTCTTTGCAACACCTGCTCTCTTTGCGACACTGGCGCTCTTTGAGGTACCCACACTATTTGTGGTACCCGCGCTATTTGCGGCACTGGTGCTCTTTGAGGTAATGACACTATTTGTGGTACCCCCGCTATTTTGCGGCACTGGCGCTCTTTGCGGCAATCACGCTATTTGCGGTACTGGCGCACTTTGATGCACCAGCGCTCTTTGAGGTACTCATGCTCTTTGCGGTACCTGCGCTCTTTGCGGTACCTGCACCATTTGCAGTACCTGCACTCTGCGGTACCTGCACTAATTGCAGTACCTGCGCGCTTTGCGGTACCTGCATTATTTGCGATACCCAAGCTGTTTGAGGTGACCGCAACTGAAGTTGCAGAGTCCATAGTTAATGTAGGTGCGGTGACCGCAGAACGTGATACTGCGGTGGAGAGGCTCTTCCCACTTTCTTGACCAAGTCTGGAGGTTTTCAAATGTTTTAACACATGGTAGACTTAGATTTCTGGGGCAAACCATCCAATCATATGAAAGGATACCTGTATTCATACCCTACAGAATGTATACAAGTGTTTCTGACAATAAAAAAAATATGGCTAAGCTTGTATAACCGGCTTTACACTTTTTTTTTTTTTTAACTTTTTTTTTTTTTTAGCTCCCTCTCGCATTGATTTTGGGAAAAAAATCTTCCTAGAACAGAAAAAAAAAAAAAAAGATGGCCTAAAAAAGGAATACTGATTATTTTGCCTATGGACCTGTCATACACCACAGGTATTATATAACATAATATAAAATTGTCACTTATAAAGCGCTATTTCTATTAAAATGCTCAAAAGCTCTGAACAGTCATAGGATAAAATACAACTTGTTGCAAGGGAAGTTAAATATATATATATATATATATATATATATATATATATATATATATATATATATATATATATATATATATATATATATATATATAGGTTTTATGTGAAGATAATACGGAACCCTCTCGCCGTTACCAAATTGGCTAGGTGGCAAATTCATAGCCTCGTAAGATACGGTGCTGGCTTAAAGACTTTGGGCGCAAGACCTAAGCCAAGAGCTGAGGAGATTTGCAAACCCGACTTGATCCGGCGTGTGCTTAAGCATTACCGCACACTGTTTCGTAAGTTCAATCGTCGTAGAGGGCTAGATATTATCTATATTCCAGTATCTGAACAGCCCACTGGCCTGAGTGTGGCTACTCATGGCGTCTTGGTCTAGCAAGACATACATTCTACCTACTAAAGAAGTGACTGAAGATTCGTCTGATCAGCGTACAGTGCCGACATTTAATTCCTGCACTAACTTCCTGGGCACCCGGGCATAATACACGCCCGCATGACCAATTGCTACCCAGTTTCTTGGCCATGGATGCACGGATGAGCTCAAAACTGACCACAGATTTGATTTGCAAGATACGTGGGTCATTGATGTGCTTGGCTTATTTCTTTGACATCGTGTGTGTACAGGCAGGCACTTACAAATGTCCGGTCAACTGGTACACGAATTAAATGTCCGTACTGTACATTAGCCTGATGGGATTCCAGGGAGCCGGCTCCATGGTCTAACAATATGGCCCACTGTATTCTGCCGTTTACTCTACTGCGGATTCTATATATTCCAGTCTCTTACCAGTGTCCACTGGCCACAGAGGGGCTCCACATCTGACTAACATGGTCTAACCATGGCCTAACCATATTGTCCACTGTATCTATACATGAAATTTACTCACCGTGTAAGACTGTCGATTCTCTATATTCCAGTCTCTGACCAGTGTCCACTGGCCAGAGTGGGGCTGGTAGCGGCTCCAGGGATGATTAGGGTTTACTTGACGTCCAGGCAGCGCCACCTGGCGGGTCCAGACTTGACCAGTCATACTGACCGGTAGATGACTGGTCAGTACAGTTTCGGAAGGTTGCTCCATATTACGGTATGAAAAAGGTAGGTAAAACGAAACAAAAATGAAAAATAATAAATAAGAAAATAAAAATAAAGAAAATATTCGAAAAAATAAACGTAGCACTATTTCGAAATCACATCTCAGTGTATAAATATGAACCGCGCTATCTCTAATAGTCCAGCTCTGCGTGTGCTGATGGATGGGTTGCTATTGACGACCGATATGACGTCAGTGACGTCATCGCGTGGCACATCGTGCCAATTGTGTATTGTCCATTGTTGGGAATTCATGACGTCATCTCATGCTATCAGCCCTGTATATCACGTTGCACGTTGTCCCATTCTTGATACAAAGGCGATCAAGTGTTTTAGAAGAATTTGGCGTATCATAAGATAGGAATAATAGATTCGTAAACCCATTCATGCCTAAAGCGCTTTCAAAAGGCATGTATACATGCATCTACATCTAGGTAATATCGATATGAAAAGGATCTTTTAAGGAAAATAGGTGAAGGAGAAATGTTCATGAGAAATAAATATAAAAATCTCTTTTAAATAATTTGAGAAATCGTTCTTTGCTCTCAGATTTTTCTAATAACTATCAAAGATTTCCAGGGTCACCTCGAACATGAAGGGGTTAAAAGGCCCATTACTGGATTATTGTTTCCAATCAATACACAAAAAATAAGAACTGACACGAATTACATGATATGTACCATAGAATTATGAGGGCCAAGGCCAGTCTGTCACTTTGTATCAATAAGTGGTTGATGTGTAGTGACGTCATCGGATCATGTCATGAACACCGGTGATGAGTCTAAATATATGTACATTCGACTAGAATTTCAGATCACGAATGTCATTCACCTCCTGGTTTATTCTTGCTCCGCGCACATACACCCCATAGTCAGTTAACTCAATATAAACTTCCCCTTGTTTTGTTTTAGAGGAATCTAACAACAAAACCCATATACTTATCCCTGGAATCAGAATGGAATTTCATAATCATATTCGTGGCCATTGGGATATCTATTTATACATTTATCACTAGTTAAACGGAGCAATATTGTGAGAAAAACAACAACTACCTAACCTAAAGTAACCGCCAACTTTCTTAAGTGGCATTATGCATCAGCCGAGCATCGGAAGTTGTGCCGAGGCAAGATACGATGAGAAAATATACAAGGAATCAGCGAGTTTGTTTGGCACCTATACCTGGGTCACAAAACCGCAATTTACTTACTAAGCAACATACCAGGAATGTGTATCTACAAAGTAATTGGTACATGTATACATTGGTTAGTAAACGTCATGGTATGATTTTGTATCAGTGATAACATAATACAAATATGACACCCCAGTAGGGGTTACATGATAGAACGGATCCCCGAGAGAGGATGGTTTTCCCATCGGCGATTAGCCTGAGAGTTGACCATCCTCTCTCACGTTACCCCGACTTGGATGTCATATTTGTTTTATTATACGAATACGAATACGAATACGAATACGAACTTTATTACTCTCTAACCGCATTTTGCGGTACATAGAGGAAATACAATAATTTCATTAGAATAATCAACATATATATACATCTACATTGTAGTCATAATTGTAAAAATATACATATATACATATATACAATATACGCCCATAAAAGTTATGTGTATCAACATTATACAATGATTTATCCGATTACTGTCATAATATTAGTCATATAGACAGTTTAAATCAACATTATCAATTTCTTCACTCACAACATCTGGAAGAGATGTGTATTCCTTCATGCCAAAATAAACAAATTTGGCTACCTTAATTAACAATTTTCTATCATTTGTATTTAACAATTGACTCATTTTCAAAGTGCTGCATCTAGTTCTGTAGTATTTTGGTATGCTTGATATTCTAAGTTTTTCAATACCATTGCATTCAAATAGGAAGTGAAATTCATCACCTAAAATTCTCTTACTGCACTTAGTGCAAATGCGCTCTTGCCTTGGTATTGACAAATTTGACCTACGATTAACTGACAATTTTTGAGAACCAGTTCTAAAATCAAGTAGCGAGTATTTAAGGTACTCTGGCAATATATCTATGTATTCTTCGAATTCATGAATGTCTTTATAAATTTTGTATGTTGAGAAGGTTTCCTCCTCTGAAATTCTGCCAAACCATTTCTGCAGAAACTGATCTTGCAATATTCTTTTAACACACTCACTGGACACCCCTGAGCCACTTAGAACATGAGACATCCAAACACTGTTCATTCCACAGTTCTCTAGGGTACCTTTTACATACCCTAACCATGGAGAAGTATATTTCCCTATACAGTTGAGATGTTTCACCATGTTATATATAAGAAAGCAAATTTTATCCTTCTTGCCATTGATCACTTTGTTCCAGTAATTAAGTACTCTAATTGTGGCTGTGATTTGCAGAGGAAATCTCCCAAGTTCACCATAAATAAAAGAATTATGACAATATTTACTCTTTTTTGTTATTATTTTACAGAATCTGGTGTGTACATTTTCTAAAACATCCATATTATCAAATCCCCAAGTTTCAGCTCCATATAAGAGAATGGGTGCTACACATGAGTCAAATAGTTTTAACAACATGCTTACTGGTAGGTTGAGTCTACGCCCATTTTGTATCACCGAATACATGGCCCTAGTGGCTTTAACTGCTAATTTGGTTTTTGCTTTAGTGAATTTCCCATTCCAAGTAAATAACATTCCGAGGTAGTTATATTCTTCCACTCTCTCTAAATTTATATCACCCATTTTAAATGTGGGCACATTCTTTAATCTAACCTTGGACCGAGTAAATACCATGACTTTTGTTTTATACTGAGAAAAAAACCTACCACCTCAATTGGGCGACCTCATAACTTCATATAACAATATAATTTACTGTTGTTGGAATTAGGGTGTGTGACGCTCCCATTGTTGAGGGAGGAGTTGTATGCCTAGCGAGCGAGCGAGGTGCCACATTGCCCCGTGAGCGCAACATTGACTTGTGACCGCAATAGCATTGAATTTGGAATTTGGAATTTTGTTTTTCGTCACATTTATGCCAATTGTGGCTAATTCGTGACTAGCCAGTTGTAAGTAGTGGAAACCGGAGTACCCGGCGAAAACCACAGCCTAACCCCAAGTCACTGGCAACGTTCTCACATGCCTAGGCCGGGATTCGAACCCAGGCACTGTGCAGTCAGTGGTGGAGCCTTCAGAGCAGGCCCCACAATGGCATTGAACGGTGAACCTGGACAATAAGCCAATAACGGCTTATGATCTTCACATGTGGTATGATAATATCAGTTGATAGGACGAACGGTACTCACATTAAATTCACGTTGAGTAAATGTTATTTCGCAATTCTAACACATGTTTACGCCGTACATGACACACATGACATCAAGATAAAATAGCCTATCATTAAACTCGTTAGAAATGTGATGTATTTGTTATCATTAAGTTGAAAATACCCATTACTATACGCGTTTCATTTCATCCATTACCATTCGCGTTTTTATTCCCTAGATACACATATTTCTCTCGATAAAGATGAACGAGTAAGGCATAAGTCAACACTTTTAGTCGAGTGTGGTGTTTTACAAGTGATGGATAGCTGAGACTAGACGCGCCACCAGCAGGACATTAGATGACTGCTCGTCATCGTGTAATGTGCCCTAATTATTGAAAATTACACCCCGTACATGGGATAGAGATAATACTGGTCGACCCAGCGCCTAACATGATAGGCCATATAATGATAACAATGCATACTTACACAATACGTATACCCTATTTGACAATTTCCAAGCCTAACCATTTAGCACTATCTAGGCAGGATGATGTGCAGTATTAGTTATGATTGAAAATGTTTTGATATATAAGAAGAACCATTTCCTAACATAGCCTCGGGTAACGATATTGATACCTAATACCATGTAAAATAAAATGTATTATTTGTCAACAAAACCTTGAATTCCGTGATTCTGATGTAATAATACAATTGATAGAATGTATGCAAAGTTTATATTGCAGAAAAAAAGTCATATTGCTTAGCGGTTGCGAAGCAGCTAAAACGTGTTAGAACTGTCGTCACAACTGCCAATAGTATTGCCGTCCATGGTCGGCATGGGTAATCTCATGTATGGTATGTTATCTGTATACATAGTATATACAGATAACAGATTACTCAAAACACATTTTATTTCATTTAAACGGCACTTAATGTCGGTTCTAACTGCTTGAGGTGCATGGTCACTCATTCCTATGGGCGGAGCTTAATTTTCACTTCCGCGCCTGCGCATTATCAAAGCTTCCGATAATTCACGGGTTCCGATAATTCACGCCACACAGTCCATGGTCGGCATGGGTAATCTCAAACGGGGTATAGGCTGAACTAGATACACGCGCCAGGAAGGGCTAGATTAGCCTGTTCGCCTACAGTAACCCAGCATTGCACCGGGGGGCAGTCACGCACTAGGTACAGTACAGAGCAGGCTTCATCATAGCTCCGGACTTATTCTCCAACAGTCTGTTCCTGTGATGGGCATCAGTACAGACGCACCGCAAAGGTAATTGTACACGCTTCATATAAATCAATAACGTTTATATAAATTGTACATGTTTTATATAAACAGCATCAGCATCGAAACAACTAGTTAAAAGCAATGGCGAAGGAAATCCTAGTTATGAAATTTTGTGGAATTATATAGCAGTTTGTTAACAACCTATTAGAGGCATCAGCGTATAGACTGCCTTAATTATGAATGTGACCGTTGTCCCTTATGAATGTGACCCGCATTTATTTACTATGTGTTGCCATATTGTTACTAATATTCACAAAATGCATCACCTTCTTTTTTCTGGCCAAAGCTTATACACACCATATCAATATTTCTTTTTATCCAGATAAAAGAACAAAAACGTATTCGTCAGGCAAACAACCAGAAACAGGCGTAGTTCTCCCAGCACCAAGAATTGAAGATGAAGGCCAGTTTGTTCTGCGTTTTCATTGTATTGGGTGTGCTTAGTTGTTTGACCGAAGCCCAGGGAAACCAGAAACAACGGAATAGAAGATGGCAGGATATAGGTGGAGTCAAGTTCCGTTACGACAGGGAGCTAGGTAAAACCATTTTTGTTCAGGCTTTTACAGACATGTGATAAACTCAATAGAAGGCGTACATCTTTACCTTGTCCTTCCTTGAGATAATCAGCAACGCTTTTGCGTAACCCCCCAAATAACCTATTTACGTTTCAAAATAGGAACGATTTTGAGAACTCAAATCTTATATTGATAGATTTATCAACAGTTGAATCCTCGGTAAAAACAACTTTTAAGTATTATGAAAAATGAATAGATACGAATATGATGATATCCACATTTGGCCTTTTTCCAACTCCATTTTAGGAACGACAATGCATACTAACGATTGCTGGTTAGGAATGAAATCCTCACATTAAGAGAATTACCCTACTCTTGCACTTCTTCTACTTAGAAATCTTGAATTTTAACATTAACTTGTAGGACATTATCACTTTATCTGTTTCTCGTTTCTTGTTTCCCATAAGCCTTACTCAAAACCCAATATGAATAATAGTGAAAAATACACTCTTTCTCTCACCAATACTCTAGAACTCGCATTTTATACACGATCTCTCTCTCTCTCTCTCTCTCTCTCTCTCTCTCTCTCTCTCTCCATCATAGTCAGATATACCATCCAATTCTCCAGGCTCACATACACAAACTGTTTATACCGAAACGTGTTGCACTAAATATGCATACATACATCTCCGTGCATGGCTTCGCTAGTTTGTGTACTGGGAGGTCGGAATGATAATGGACACCTAGCCGGCTGGAAAGTTCCTATTAATCATACACTAAATGTAATTGGATGTCGATGCCCTACTAATAGGCAACGAGCTCGAATAAACTAGAACATAAAGTAACAGTCTACTGCTGTAAATGTGGAATTCAATACCCTAACCACAGAACTGTCTCGATCTGTGCACCGCTTGAAATAACCAATTAGCAGAATTGATTGGTAATACTTTTAATTGATTGAATAGATGATTTTACGTGCTGGGTAGTTTTAATCCATTTACATACGAACTGCACACGTGCTTCGGTCTCTTTAGCTCATCAAATAGAGTAAGCTTTGAAAATAATGGACTGGGATTGTTAAGTCAAACAGGTGCATTCGACTTTAAGTAAAATATTTTTCAAAGTTTTATTTTATCATCAAGAGTTTTAAAATGCGTCAGGCAATTCGTCCCCTCCGCTAAGAAATAGGTGAACATCTGTTTATCACCTACTGTAGAGTCTACGTGCTATCCAGATGAAAGTGAACAAAATGACATTAAGATGAGAAAATATAGGACTACCGGTATATTTACCCAGGTGTATGTAGCGAATGGCTTTTTTGGGTTAAATCCTACCCCATCCACTTGGGTATGTCACGTGTGCAGGTGCCTCTTTACAATATCCTGATTTCCTTGATATGTGTCCACATATAGCCACTATTCAAAGCTTAATCCGTGCATACGTGAATTAGAAAGCAGACATTATAGTAATAAAATTAAAATCAAATACAGAATAAAAAATGATAAAGGCCTGCGGTCAACAGCAATACAATTTGGTTATGTTACACTATAATTGTGTAGTATGAACACACTGTGCTGTAAAAATAACGGTTTGAATTTGGAGATGGCTGCATGTTGATTTTGGAATTTCGATTATCGTCACTCATATTCTCCGGCTCGGAGTCAACCCAGAGGTGAGAGACAGTGAGAAGGCAGTGGCAACGCCTTAGACCACGCAGTATCCAAAATGTCAATTTATGACATGGGGAAATCATTCATATTCCAGATTATCTTTGGTTCCTTTGAAATTGTTTTGAAGCACATCCTAATTCATGTTATTACTCTGTTAAATTGTATTCTGTCATACCAAGTGTATTATAGTCTTTATTCACAATAATAACAACATGCACTACCACCTACATGGATATGAACATTCGTTATTGTAGCATATTGCTATTACTAACATTTTATCACACTATTATTTCATTTTTGAAAAACGCGATTTTCGCATTTCAGTCATACGTATGTTATACATGCTAAACATTAATGCCAGCTACAGCCAGACGAAATCCATGACGATAAATGTGATACCAATAAAAGCATTTTATTAAGGACATTAAATGCTCATTGTATTGCTTTGGAGTCAACTATGGCCTTTGCGTGCACTGATTAATCCCAATATTTAAAACATTCCGCGTTTAACCCATTACCATTGCTGTAATTCCTGTACTGATTAGCTTCTGTCAAAAATATATTGCCTACATCTAGATGACAATTGCCTGTCACGAAGGCACTAATGTATTGCTTATTGTGCGTGTTGCCATATATGCCATATAACAGGGAGGTAGACGATATGGATTAGATATTGGGGAGACAGCCTCCATGGCCGTGCGGTCAAATGTACTAGGCACTGATTGCTCTGTGTAGCGTATCTACCGCATAGTGTGTACTCATGCAGAAACAGATAAGATAAACAGTCATTTTCTACTTCCTTTGTTTGCCATCGATGGTGTAAAACAATGCTGGGTCTTGTCAATTGTCGGTACCAAATAACAAGCGTGCCATAAGGGTCAGTAGTTAATAACAAAATGATGCTACTTGTATATGAATAAAGTACGCATATACACATTAGACGACACACTTAATAGTGTTAATAGAGCATTGTGACATTATAATGGCGTGGAATTCCCCAAAAAATATATTGTGGAAACCAGCTTGGTGCATGTTTCCAATGAAATGGTGATAATATTTATTAAAGTTCATTGGAATCCTATGGCAACAGTATGATACCTACTAAGTGAATTTGAATATTATCCGCATTTAATATAATATTCTGTCAGTTAGGACTAACCAGACGGAAGCCATTTTAACACGACATGTGTGTTATGCATAGACACATTGACCAGCACCCTCTCTCTCTCTCTCTCTCTCTCTCTCTCTCTCTCTCTCTCTCTCTCTCTCTCTATCTCTTAGATGTACATACATAGTACACATAACCATGTCTATTTAAGCCTTTGAACTCTCATTTTTGAATTTCAGATGAAATCGAGTTTGTGGACAAAAGAGGGAAAATTGTTGTTATGAAAAGGAATAAGGTAATTCGATAATTCTCAGCTCTCATATCGCATGGAAATCAAAAGCATGAACAATACATAAGTAACAATGATCTTTGGTAGAGTAATCGAACAGTTTTGAGCACGGCCATCATATCTTTCTTAAACTGACCTACTCTGATTAATGAGAAAGGGAAATACATATGTGTCCACATTGTGATGAAAAACCACCTCAAAATGAAGTGATGTGTACTTTTATTTCTAAAAGGTTTCCGACTTCAGTTCATAATATAAATCAAATACGCCCCTTCAACTAGGAAACGTTAAAGACCGGATTTTATTGAAACGTGGTTTTCGTTAGCAGTGGTCCTTTTGAACTACAAGCCTTAAGTTGAATCCACTAATCAGGTGCTCACTTGATAATATAGGCTACAGGAACACTGGGCATCATCTTAAAAATTCAAATACGGAAGATTATATTGAAATTAACGAAATGCTAAAGTTGTGTTATCACTTAGACCCTGTGTTAAGAGACGGTGGATATTTACTATCAGTGGGGCGATTTATTTATCTCTATTCGGGTAATTCTGTAGAGAATACCTATAGAAAACAGCATTTAGAGCATATTCGGTCATGAGTGTAGTTTAACCCTATGCTTTTCTAGGACGACTATCCAGGGCTAGATCTAGAGAAAAGGAACTGCAAGTGTCGCTGTCGTTCTCGCTTTAGGCCGGACCGGTGGGAGTGTTGCAAGTGCGCATGGACAGACACAGTGTGCTTCCCTGCCGACGCCACAGTGAGGCTGCACGACGGTCACGTGACAACAATGGCCGACTTGCGTGTTGGACAAAAAGTACTAACTGGTAAGAGAGGGAGGGGGTACGCTTTATCTCAATGATGGAATAAATGGAGTAATCAAAGATGGGATAATTGGAGTATTAATCCCTAAAAAAGAACCGTTTCAGCTGCAAAAGTATGTGAGTTGTATACATAACAGCAAAAGCTTTATTCAGTAACATTTTTATCTTGAAACACTTGCGATGCATTATTGACGGATCTCTGGCTTTCGCCATATTGGAAAGTTTCGGATTCTTAACTTAGGCCATACATATGCACCAGTAGGAATGTTCAGAGAATTCTGATCTGTCGGTGGTTACAGCAATATGTGCCAGCCTATGTGAGGTTGTATGATGTTTGGTGCTTTATTCCGCTGAGGTAGCAGTAACAGGAAAGCCTGGCTTTACATAATTTCTTGCTATCTTTTTTATTCCTGGCTCATCCCTGATCACTATTTTTGGAACCCCAGTAGCATTCAAAAAGTAGAAGGTCTATAGTATGGTGAAATTGAGCGATTCAGGAATCTGGAGGAATGTAAGCTTCTGGCTCACCTGGGTGAGGAACGTCCCCTCAGACCCAAGTGATCCTCTAGTCAATGGTGTCATGTGAATGTATTACAATGTGATCAACTCAAGAATTAACTGAATCATAAGGATCCTTAATAGCTCCAAAATATATTCAGCTATCATTGATAAACTGTATTAAGCTCCCAAAATACAAAGTCATGTATTACGGTAGCATTAAAGGCTAACACTTAAGAGTCTAGTCTGTTCCTATGTCTATATAAGTTAATTTGTTAATTTATTTAATATTCTGTTCCTTATTTTTTGTATGTTTATATAAGATTTGTATATTTATGTTTCCTAAAAAGTACCATGTGCAACTTTTGTAAAATGTATTTTACAGCAAATAAATGTACTACTGCTACTTTACTCAAAAGTAGTATCTTGGTTACAGGAAGTGAAAGAATACACATACCAATACGTCCTACACTGTTCCCAAGAGTACTACTTGTTAAACGACTCAAGTGTTGCAAATTCCTCTAAGTGATTAGCCAAATCACAACCTGATTTCATAGCAATTAGGAAATAACGGTTTCTACCCAAAATACAATAAAAATCAAAGACAAGCCACATAGTGTAAATTCCAATTGTTATTGGAGTATACAATAGAAAATCATAGGAAATTGTGATCACTTATTGAAAGTCAGGAATGAAAACTATAGCAGGAAAGGGGAAGCTATGATCCCTATTACTGCTATTTCTTGAGCATTGGTAGCACAGCGGGTGCTCAGACGATGCCATAAGCCAGCATGCGCATTAAAGCAAAATGGATGCCCCCGTATGGCTGCCTCAGGCCTGTTACTTGCTCACTTGTGTAGGCCGTAACTGAGTAGTGCTGAAGGGAAAGGTTTGAGGGAGGTCGTATCTGAAAGGTGACACGTATGAGCTCATTTTCAACCTGAATCATTCTGATGGTGCATTTGTCCCTTAAATTAAAACGTAACCATTTACGATTTATTTTTTCTTTGTCAGCGGATCACAAAGGAAGTCCAGTGTACAGTGAAGTAAGAGCATTTATGAAGCGAATGCCAAAAGAGGGCTCTGTCTACACGACCATTACAACCGAGGCGGGACACTCCATCTCGCTCTCTTCTGACCACTTAATATTTGCTTCAAGCAAAAACATCACCGCTATGCCCACCTCTAGGTAAGACTCAATCTGGAGCAGATTTTCTGTGCACCATGTGTTCTTAGTGAGTGGAATTAGATTGTCAGGAAGCCGTCTCCAGTGCTCTAGCGATATCTCCATTATCCCTTCATGAGACTTGTCACATTGAGTATTTTCCTCGAAAGATTCTGGTAAAGCGTGTAAAGAAAGTGAAATAACGTTCCAAGCTGTTTTGCCTATATCCTAAGAGAGGTTAGTGGCACTACTGCCGCACTAGCACACAATTCGATAATACACGTTTGTAGAATGTATCCTCTTCAGACAGGCTCGGCAGTTCAGGTTTCTGGCAATGAGCCTTTTGAAACAGCAAATCTTCACATATCTTTAAACAATTCCTTTCTTACAAAATCCATTTTCTGAAACAAAAAAGTCAATCGGAACTTCGTATTCTTTTGTATTGATCTAACCTCTATAACATTGTATTGAATGGTTTAACGCATAAACATGCATTTCAATGAATAATTGTATAGGGCTAGGTAAAGATTGGCACAGTAAGATAAGATAATAGGCCTGATATGTATTAGAGTGTCAGTTTTTGCAAATACTGACTTTGTTCGCCTACCAAATCATGACAAAATTATCTTTACCACATAAAGTAGTATAAATTATGCAGATTGCTAATAACCTCTTTGAAATGAATTTTTTCTTTAAATCGGAACCTTACTTGCGTTTACTGGAAATGGAAATAAAAAAATCTCTATGATCATAGTCATCATGATATAAGTAGAACGCATCCAATGTACTCCCCCTGCGGGTCGTCAGAATACATGTAGAGGTTAAACTGTTACTACGGACCAACTAGCGCTTCCTGCTTGTGGTATTGACTTACATTGGCTGTCAATTGGACGTTCGCCGCGGTTAGTGCGATGTTGTAAGATCGACTATGCTGTAACAAGACCCTCAGAGGAGGGTAGAGGCCAATACGACCTGCCAATCAAAAAAGCCCTGAAACTGCCCTTAAAAACACCCATCCATTGTATGTAGCGTGTATTTCAGAAATATTACATTATAATCTGAATGGATTGCCTACCAGGAAATCAATCGACTAATGAAGATTCTCTATATAATTTGAATAAAGGAAAGTAATCGTGTCTGGAAATATGTAGTCCATAGTAAGTATGTATTGAAATGACAATATGATTATCTTCCTCGAAAAGCATTTGTGACAGTATTAATATTTTCGAAATTGTTCAAAATATCGTCTTTTGGAAACATACTTCTATTTGTGTTCAGTCGCAAATAGTGTTACTGCAGTACAAACCGTACATTGTAGAAAGGATATATCTCTTTCAGTTGATGGGTTTTCGAGTTTCTGCTAAGAATAAGAACGTTGGTATAGTTTTTAGTAAATCATTTACTTCTGCAGATTCGCGGGAACCTTGAACGTTGGGGACTTTGTGTACGTGACAACTGGAAAACAGCAGCTTAAACCACAACGAATCACAGACATGTTTATTGCACCCAAAAAGGGTAGGTCTCGTGCCATTAAAGACATCATATAGCCCTAGAACTTATAACGCTCCATGTATTTACCATACCTTGATCAATAGTATAGTATAGTATTTATTGACTATATTACAAATATAAAAAATATATAAAAAATATATAGAATATAAAATAATATATATATAAAATATAAAAAATATAATGACACGTCGATGATAGAAGCGATATTTGTGATGGCTTAATGCAATTTGTCCAATAGATACCCAAAATGTCAAATTGGATGGAAGTATTAAACCGAACACTGATATTATGGTATTGTGCTCCCAATATACTTCTACTCTTTCCTTCCAATGCATTGGCTAGTAATGACTTAGCCGCAATATGGCAGAAAAAGTGACGAAAAACGAAATTCCAAATTCTAATGCATTGGCACCATCCTGTCCTTACTCTGCTATGCAATGTGCGACATCTACCGGTAAAACCTTAAACTAAAAAACAATACACAAATGACTGAGGACTTTGGGATTTGTGCAATAGTTTGTTGCCTTCCAAATATATAAAGTTATAGAGAAAACAAGAGTACCAGGGGAAGCCACCGCATACACCCCGATCCCTTGTATGTATGGCTCGTGATTGACATTGTCTTTCTGGCGAACACATTAAACTTCATTGGCACATTTCCCCTAATATTGGACCGAATATCATTAATCCAGTCATGCCAGTAGTACTTGAAAAGACATGACAGCTTTGGTGATATCTTTCTGACCTAGAGGCATATTCAGAAAAAATATTTAAAGGAGAAATGTGGATAAAAAAAAAATCAACTACTCTTCAAATATTTTGAGAAATTCATGAACTTTTCCAAAGTTGATTATTTTCATAAGATCCAAACTTCAGTTCAAACTGATCCCTAAGCATAAATGAATTAAGCAACCGCAATCATTATTATCAATATTTAGTTTTATCATCATCTGCAATAATGTTTCACCTTGGCTTTCCAGGAGTTTACGTACCGCTGACGGCGCACGGCACCGTTGTTGTCGATGACGTCTTCGCGTCGTGCTACGCCGCCGTCGATCACGACATCGCGCATTTCTTCATGACGCCCATGCGCTGGTTCCCGCGCTGGTTCGAGCCCTCCATGGACGTGGACGGAACGCGCTCTTACGTCCGCTTCGTACTGGACGTGGCAAAGTGGCTGATCCCCAAATCACATAGGTGCACGCTTGATGACGCGCACGCGCGCAGCAGTTTGGGTGGTGACGTCACGCATAAATTTTCTGCATCCGCCGGATCAGATTGATAATTGAAGATACCACAAATCAAAAAATAATACTTCAGGTTTATTTTCAATATCTTGTCAAAGCACTTAACTTCATTGTATTGTATTGTATATGCATTGACTATTCCTATTACGGTACAAAATTATACGTATACTTATACAACAGAGTGAATATCACAAAACATGTATATGTATTACTGATCCCAACATAGCCTTGACAGCATCAAACCCCGTTAGATTTATTTCTACTATCTTTACTACTTTCCCTTTCTCTAAAAGTCACCCAATTATGGAGAATTGTTAATCATAAAAACGCTCATATGATCAGTTTGTCATTTCTTCTTTTCGTGATTGAGGAAACGTAGACGTGGATGCTAAATTGAAAATGGAGAAATGGGATGTGCTTGTATCTTTGTCTTTTATATGAAACAATAAATACATTCAGTTTGGAACTACTGTTGACTTTTGCTGCTCTCCCGTAATAAACAGAAATAGCGTCTGAGATTCCTCTTCGAAAGTTTCACTGAAGGCAGGGATGAGTCGAGATGTATCGGGAAATTTCCCAAGAGCTGTTGAATCCGCCATGTAGATAAATACTGACCTGAATCGAATCAAATCAATCTTTAATATCTTAACAAAAAAGTGTCTTAAGATGCCTTGATTTCTTTTGCCTCAATGGCTGAAAATATTTCCTTTCACTATCAGACACAATTGCCCATTGGAGAAAAGACATTCTTTCACTATGGGGCTGAAATACCCATTGAAGAAATCCACTCCCAATGGGCATTCTCAATGGCCATTGGAAGTGATTTTATGACCATATTTGGCAAAGATTGCCATAAATTGAACACTGCCCTACTTTTGTTCCGCATGGACGTCGAAAATGGTTTTTGAGTCCATGTAGGGGTTAAATAAATGTATAGGTAAAATAAAGTTGATCTGTAAGAAGAGAGGTTCACCTAGGCTTATTCCCATTCCAGGAAAATGATATATCTTATGTCACACTTTTCGTTTCTATAGCTCGCTCGTTTCGGGAAACCCTGTGTCCTGCTTCCTAAGATTATGTCTACTTATTCTGTCCGAGGATAATGGAGAAGAATCGCTAAAAAGGGAACTGTCCGCTAAGCGACTGCTCATTTTCAAGTCATCGATTGAAAACCCCTTTTTGACCACTTTTTATCCGTGTAATGTGGTTGAAAAATAAGAGAGATTTACTTTATGCATATCACTAACATTTGGATTACGGCATTGGCTGAATATCTATCCTAATTCTATGTTTCTACCTGAACCCATTCAGAAGAAATAGGTACATGTACATAGGTATAGCACTCAGTGCTCTTAAGAGGTTTGCCAAGTTAAGATGTCAATCACTTTCTTTTTGTAACAAAAAAGAGGTAAAAACATCTGCCAAGCTTGGCTCAGACAGACCACAACAGTCTTGAGTATATATCCCCGCACATGCGAAAAACACAAACAGATTATAAAAAAAGAAAAAACGGATAGAAATATATCAACAATAACAATAGGAAAATAACAATATAACTGTTTCTGGTCATTGTTAGCGGACGTCATGCATCTTCACTATAACAAAGCATATTACTTATAAATGCGTTGTTATGGAAAGCGGATGCAACAATTGCTACAACAGTCACGTCTGATGATGCTAACGTCAGTCCGCGTGACCGTGTTGACGCTAATGCGCATTGTTGAGGAAAACAAGATGTCGGAATACTTAAACATGATCGATAATCAATAATCACGAGTATAATGGATCGTCTAACATTGCCCAAGCGACCCGCCGTGACCGATGAGGAACTGGAAGAAGTTCGGCAAAAGTTTGGGATACCGGCAGTTCCAGAACCGATCCCTAATTGGTTGGTTCAGGCACCGTCCGGACCACAGGATAAGCTTCCCATGCTCCCTGGCCCAAAACTGCAACTCTACACAACAAAGATATGCGAAAAGGTAAGTTTATGCTGGCGCCTTTTCAGACTTAGTCCGGACATCGCCATGATGATATATGTAGGAAATTGTTTTTGACATATAGAGAATCGAATGCCTCTCTGTAAACATTTTTTGTAAACAAGGGTATCGCGAAAATAAATCGTCTTTCTTTTTTTGATAAGATTTGTTGAATATGATAATTCTATTCAATACTATGTATTATACACAGTGTGTTAGACGTCATTTTATTATATGTTGTGGCCTTGGATTGAACTCTGGAGCCCATGCCTCCCTGAGTACTCAGGCCGGCAATCTTGCCACTGTGCCATTGAGTCTTGGCGGTTGCTAAACTTGAGTCAGACAGACTATACTGTGAACGCAATATTTTCAAATATCTAAGCGATTTACCATTTATAACTTCTTCATATATTAAATGATAAATTACCATTGTATCACAGCTATCGAAGGTATTGAAAGATATGTGTGAAAGTACAATCATAATAAAACATTTGGCCTATAACGAATTTGTCGGTCTACTATAGTTTGTCTGACTCGAGTTTGGCAATCACTTTTGCCACTTTTTGTGACAAAACGTTTGAGTTTTCCATCCAAACTTGGCAAACATGTTAGGAGCACTACTACGTATATGTGTAAACATATTTTACGTCTCAAATCCGCAAAATGTTGATTTTGCTCATTAGGTCCCATTGTAAAATGTGTCCATTGCCAACAATACAATCTCGCGTGTTTGTATTGTTCCCAACAGACAAACACGGGAGATCGTATTGTCGGCAATGTGCACATTTTACAACAGGAACTAATGAGCAAAATCAACATTTTGCGGTGTTGAGACAAAAAGTAAGTTTGTACATACACGTAGTAGTGCCTCTAAGTGGTTTGCCAAATTTGAATGGCAAACTCGAACGTTTTGTCACAAAAAAGTGGAAAAAGCGGTTGCCAAACTCGAGTCAGACAGAAGTCATAGAGTCAATAGGCCGAATAATTTGACAATCTATTACTGTTAAAGACAATTGATAAGAGATGTTCCGGGTAATAGGTTAAACAAAAAAAAAATCTAATGTCATTTTTTCCAGTTACACACCAGTTCTCGCGAGCGAGATTTCGACCTGACGGACCCTAACGGCACGCTGATGACGAATGAGTACCAGCCGCTACACGACACGCACCTGAAGGCTCTGCTGGACGACACGAAGATGCGGCGCCGCCTCTACCGCGCAGGCTTCATCAACAAGGAGGGAAAGGTCCTCTGTACCCTGAAAGAGTTCAACCAGTACAGGCACTACCTACGCAAGATTGAGATGGAGGAATTCACAAGGTCAAACAGGGCTAAGGTACGTTTAGGAGAGTGGAATTTGATTAATTTATGCCAGTAATGTAAATGAACCTGCAATCAGAATATGCATAGTAAGTGTCCTGTTATAATCAAAATGTAATACTGATAGAAATTTAGATACGGCCTTCTTAGCAAATGTATTCTGTCTGATCCAAGCTCGGCTGTCACTGGTTTTTTTCTCTTTTATGTTGCAAAAGGTTCGTGTTTGCCATCCAAACTTGACAAACCTATCAGAAACACAGACTTATACAGATGTCTGAAATCTTGATTTAATGTGTCTGCTTACGTATGTACGGACAGTGTTCCTAAACATAAGAAAGCAAATTGATGGACATAGAAAAATGACGAAATAAAAAACGAAAAGTCCTCACCTTAGTTTAGCTGTGCCTTTCCTTGCTAAACCAGTCAGAGTTTGCGAATTAAAAAAGGGGAAAAATCACGTGTGAAAGGGTTCACTTAACTATTTTGATACAGACTTCTTATTTTCCTTTCATAATATACTTTGATTGCAAGAATATCTTTATCCTTTTAACTGAGTATGATCCATTATATTCTGTCTGAGATAGCAAGTCCCGCATCCTTTTTCAAAAGATTATTCAAAAATTAAAAAAGAAACAAAAATATCTCTAAAGGAAATTAAAAAAAAAGAACTACATGTATTTCAATAGAATTTCTATTCTATTTCTTATCCATACTTATGGTATTTGTATGTGCTTTGTAGACGGCAGATGAGGTTCGAGAGCGCGTGAGGAGAGAGCAGGAGAGACAGCGTATGGATGGAGATGGCAACTTCCTGGAGCACATCCGTGAGGAGAAGGCTCTGGATGTCCGCAGGAGGCTCCAGGCACAGAGGGAGGAGGACAGGGCAAGGTGAACTTTTATAGCATGTTACCATGACAACCACATGAAACTGTTTCTCAACTCATTTCTGAGTTTGAACTAAAATCGCCCTTTGGACCCAGCTTGGTCTCGTGCCAACCTTTTACAGATCACACAAAACTCTATAAGATCATGTTTTGTATCTGATTGCATCTTATGACTTTGCCAGGCACCTCTGTTAAAAAAGCAAGGCCAAGGGAGTTTAAATACGCCTCACACACCGCATGCCTGCGCGAGTTAGAGACACCAGACCACTCAATCTTAATCCCGACAACACTCACCGCACTTTATCAGAAACACTAATAAACAAATGCAACATCTCTGTAGTGTTGCCAACTTAATTGTATTATCACCCAAGGGCAAAGCCCGAGGGTGACATAGCTCCCGAGGGGGATACATTCATGTTGGCAACACCACAAAGATGTTGCATTTGTTTTATTATACTGAACAAAATATCACGCAGTCTTGTGATATCCTCCTCCCCCACTTCCTTAAAGTGGCCTGCTGCTTGGGGTGATGCCATTACTGCTTATTATTAAAGCACTCATAAAAAGGTTTAATAATCCAACATACCACACACTAAATGGAATCCGTCTTTAGATGAATGGATAAGTGAAACAATGTGCCGATAATATCGTATTACGATAATATCAATAACTATGGTCATCTTAGAATAACACTTGAACATAGTCATAGCGACTGAGAGAAATATCGTGCTATCTGATATGCATCGCTATAGTCTGTCTGACTTGATTTGGCTAACCGCTTATTCATCTCCCCCCCCCCCCCCCCCAAAAAAAAAAAAAAAAAAAAATCGTTTTTGTCTTCCAAACTTGGCAAACCTCTTAGGAGCACTACAAGTCAGACAAATTATAGTGCTGTAAATAGCATTGGTTTACAAGTACATGTAGGTCTGAATGCTGTATGGCTTTGTTCCACCACAGGTATATGCTCGCCCTGGGAGAGAGGCAGGAGAAGAGGGACCGCCTCCTCTTGGAACGCATGTCCCAGAAGCGGATGATGGAGATAAAACATCGACGAGAACGGAAAGAAAGAGTGCTACAAATCAAGCAACGCCAACAACAGGTACCGCAATCCCTAACACATATTATGCCACACGTGTGGCTGAGAGTTGGCTGGTCTGTGGTACAAGTGTGTTTTATGTTTGGTCGGTGGACTACCATGTAACTATCACCAACTGGCCACATAATCTATACAGCGCCAAATTACAAGTACACGTGCCATGCTTTTTAGAACCACGCACCATGGTTGAGACGTGGTGGGTTGGCTGTAACGGTCAACCACGGATCTGCCAAGGGTCAACCACTGACTCATGAATGCAAGATGAAAGATCAACTTGTTTATTCCAAGGGTCTAGTGTTTAGAGGAACATATTTTTGGAAAGGTTTTGGTCCTTATCCATATATGCTTCGATATCCGTCTCTATAGTGTCAGTTGAATCTATAGCAATTTTTGTCGATAACACGAGATTTAAGCACCAAATCAAGCAATGAAAAAGGCTTAAAGAATGCTTTATGCTCAGACTCGTGTGATGCAATGCTTTCCAAACGAAATTCATCTTAAAGAAAATTAAGAATTTTCCAAATATAGTATGTCTTATAAGGAA
This sequence comes from Maea johnstoni, assembly GCA_963942565.1. Taxonomy (NCBI): domain Eukaryota; kingdom Metazoa; phylum Annelida; class Polychaeta; order Spionida; family Magelonidae; genus Maea; species Maea johnstoni. Next base: position 28,959,778 of record OZ012693.1, on the reverse strand, counting down.
ACGAATTCTTCATAACAATATTATAAAGTGTTTCATCATGAAATTGCTCGGAAGTAGAACCAACTGACAATACGTTCATAAAATACGCCTCTACGCCAGGTTCTATCTAGGTTCTTGTTTTCTGTAAAAGATGGAACAGGAATGAATGTTATTTAATTATGATTATTTCTTCTATGCATTATAGTGTAACGATTGATCTACATGCATAAATTCGAAAGTGTGTCTTACTAACGGACTGACTCCACTTACAAATCCACTCGGAAATGGCTTTGTATTTTATGACTGTATTAATCTTAAACTCTTGAGTAGCGATGTGCACGGTTTTAGGAACGTAGGGGAAAGGTGGTGACGTTGGCCATATTGCTTTGGTTTTATGTCTGTGATTTCGTATCTTTATCGCAAATATGTGTATGTTTGTAAGAACGCATTCAAACATGAAGATGTTTCTTATCCGTATCATAGATATCTACTTTTCAGAAACACAAGCATAATATGGCGTTGTTTCGAAAATCCTTTTTGTTTTGTGTATATGTTTCCTTATTTCTATTATAAAGACATGTATACTTCTAGGAGCGCCGGCGGAAGATGACGTTGTTGAGGAAATGGCTGGTAGAGGATCGTGACAGATCGGTACGAGCGGAAGAGAGACGACGTTTATTGGAGGAGGAACACCAACGACTGGCAAGTTCCATTTACAATACCATCTTCTTACTACACTGTCGTTTATGAATGTGGGCCAGCTTAACCTGGCGCCAAGGAAAAAAAAAAAGTTAAAAAAAAAAATCAAAAAAAATCTTCTTGCTGCTTGCATCACGTGCGTGCGATTTTAGTTTACTGATACTCTAATTTACTGCTAGTGCAAAAATAGTTGTATCCTATAGCATTGATTGTATTTTGCAAAAAATAAAAAATGGGTAAGAAATATAAGAAATGAGGGAGGGGTTTGGCATGCTCGTTAATGGTGGCTGCCACCTCTACCATTTTACACATACTTCCTATTATTTAAGGGTAGAAAGTGATAACTTTCTTTATTTTCAAAACGATCAAGTCATGCCTCTTTCGTTATTCGTCTCCATTTCTTTCTCTATCTTTTGACGAAATTCATATGAAAATATCCTGCACTAAATTTGTGGGCAGGCTGGTGATAACACGCAACTGCACGCCAGATTGCCATCCAGTTTTCTGGACATTGATTTATGGATGACTTTAAAACTGAACGTGGCTTTGATTTGTAAGCTACGTTGGTCATTAAAGTGTTTGGCTTATTTTTGAAAACAGCGACTGGTGCAGGAATAAAATAATAGCTGGCATATAAGTGCCAGTTACAGTAAACTATTTGAAACATTTTTGCTGAAATAATTAGGGATGTTTTTGTGTTGTGTGGTTGGAGGTGACCTTATGCAAGCCCTTCTTTAATGGGTGTTTCTTCCTCATAATGGTAGAAACTTAATTTCTGCACTAAGTTCATTGGTACTCGATTGCTTGCTCGATTGCTTGCCAAAAACCTCACTTGGTTATACAGCATGCGTGTGACGTCACTGCTAAATACAGCTTTAATAGGCAGATATGTGAACTATAACCATTTGTGGCTAATCTTGCTGGGGAAGCTGTTGATCTTGCAAGCGCGGTCGCTGAGTTCCCCAGCAAAGGGCAGAAAATGCTGTTCCACAAGAATAGGCATGTAATGCTATCACACAGGAGAGGGTAAGTCATGCTGTTACACAGGAAACAGTCCCTAAAGAGCAATGGGGAGGAAATGCTGTTCCACAGTAAGAGCCATGTAATGCTATTACACAGGATAGGGTAAGAAATACTGTTACAACGGAACGAGTCTCTAAACCTGTTGTACATATGTACATTGATATCACTGTTTCATAGGCAGATGCAAACAATGCCATTCCAAAAGGAAGGTGATGTTAAGGTTTTCCACAGGGAATTGCAAACTTTGCTGTCACTGGCTAGGATTGCAATGTCCACAGCAAGAGGAAAGGAAAGATGTTCCACAAGAGAGAATATGAAATGCTGAACCACGGCAGGAGATTAGGAAAGATGTTCCACAAGAGAGAATATGTAATGCTGAACCACGGCAGGAGATTAGGAAAGATGTTCCACAAGAGAGAATATGTAATGCTGTTCCACAGCAACAGGCAAGGAAAGATGTTCCACAAGAGAAAGTATGTATTACTGTTCCACAGCAAGAGGTTAGGAAAGATGTTCAACATGAACGATTATCATTCAATATATTTCAGCAGCAAGGGGTTAGGAAAGATATTCTATAAGAGAGATTATGTAATGACAGTTCACAGCAAGAGCTAAGAAGGATATTCCGCAAGAGAGATTATGTAATGCTGTTCAACAGGAAGAGGCAAGTAACTCTACAGCAAGAGGCAAGGCAAGATGTTCCAAAGAAGAGAATATGTAATACTGTTCCACAGCAAGAGACAAGCAAAGATATTCCACTAGAGAGATTCAATGATGCTGTTCCACAGTAAGACCAAGGAAAGATATTCCACAAGAGATATTATGTTATGCTGTTCAACAGGAATAGGTCAGGAAAAAGAATTTCACAAGAGAAAGTATGTCATGCAAGAGACAAGCACAGATGTTCCACTAGAGAAAGATCATTTATGCAAGAGGCAAGTAGTAATGTCCACAAGAGGATAGACATTGCTGTTCCACAAGAGAGGCAAGGAAATATATAAACACAAGAGAGATTAATGCATTTTCACAGCAAGGGGCAAGGGAAAATATTTCAGAAAAGAGAATACTTAATGCTGTTTCACAACAAGTAGCATGGAAAGATTTTCTAAAATGTGTACCATGTGACCAGTTATTACATGTAAATACCGATAATGCCCACAGAGGGCATTTGAATCTCTACTCACAATGACTCCGAAAGCTAACTAGGTCAGTCACTGACATGGTTTGACCACTTCTGAATCATTGTTTACTGATCAGGGACAATGTATGTAAGTACCGTTTTCTTGCATCCTGACCTTATGCTTAGTCAGCATCAACGTAAAAATATGTTTACACTATGAGAATTAAGCTCAAATAGTGATCATTTGCTAGCTGAAATATTAAACATTTTAAACGTTTTATTTCAAAACGAAAATGTAAGAAATTATAAATATATGACATTTTATATATAAAATCTAACAACACATAGTTCTCAGAGGACCCACTAGGTGTCTCTATTCACCAAGGCAGTATATGAATTAAACGTATGCCTATTGGCATCTTGACTAGACCTCAGGCCAACTGCCTTCGGTCCAACCGGGATGCCTTCAACCACACAGTGAATACACATACTATCCTAGCAAAGAGTCATTAAGGCAAGTGATAGTGTATCACAAGAGAGAATATGTAATGAAGGGGCAAAAGATGATGTTCCACAAGAGAGAATATGTCATGCAAGTGGCAAGTAATAGTGTTCTGCAAATGAGAATATGTCATGTAAGAGAGTCAAGTGATGTAAGAGAGTCAAGTGATGATGTTCCACAAGAGAGATTATGCAAAAGGCAAGTGCTGATATTCCACAAGAGAAAAATATAATACAAGAGTCAATTAATGATTTTCCACAATAGAGAATATATCATGCAGGAGGTAAGTAACAATGCTTCACAAGAAAGAATATGTAATGTAAGAGGCAAGTAATGCCATTCAAGCATGACGTAGCAATGTTCCACAAGAGAGAATATGTGTGAATGCTCCGTGTGGTCTTAGGGCTGCCACTGACTGCTAGCTGTCTCTCGCCACTACCGGCTTCAAATTCTGGCTGGGGAATGGGAGAAGTTTGCCAGTGACTGTGGTTAGGTATTGTTTTTTGCCTCAAGTTCTCCAACTCACTCCACCATTAACAGCAGGCTATGTACGACTTAGCAGCAACATGGCTAAAAACGTTCTGATGATTGAAATTTCAATTCAATTTCTACAGGAAGAGGCAGTTAAGGATGTTCCATAAGAGGAAAAAGTGTAATACTCGCTACAGAAATCAGCAAGTAATGATATCCACAAAATATTGTACTGCTATTCCACGGGAAGAGGGAAAGTAATTATTTTTTCACATGAAAGAATATGTCCTACTGTTCTACATAAAGGGGCAAGTAAAATATACAAAATATAGGAAATAGTATGCTATGCGAGCATACTTGAACAGGCAAGTGATCTTGTTGCACAGCAAAAGGGAATGTATGGTGTTTCACACTACACTCTAGAAGGCTGTTACAGAGGAAGGGGCACATAATGATGGTCAACAAGAAGGATATGTATAACTGTATCACAACAAGTGCAAGATATGCTGCACCACAGTAAAGAGTATTTAACACTACCAGAAAGGGGGATCCACCGTAGGCTAGCGGTTACGATGCCTGGCTCCCAAACGTGAGCTTCCGGATTTAAGGTCTCAACTGGGTCCCCACAATAGCGGGTTGGCCTGGTCGCTACATAAATGTGCAGCATTCTGGAGGGATCCACCATGACCTAGCGGTTAAGATGTCTTGCTCCCAAGCATGAGGCCCGCGGAGTGCTGTCAGGTACAGAGAGAGGGCGGACCTGCGTTACATATTTTGCGAAAGAAGGGGTCTTTTTTAAGACTGTATGTCCGCGATTTGTAAAAGAAGGGCATTTTTTCCCCTTGCAATCCACGAAATGTCTGCAGCTCTGACGCCTAGTGACTCCCAAAGTGACCGGGCTTCCGAGTCTGCTGCTGCTAAACAGGCAGAGGATTATAAAATCTAAAGTTAAAATATGTGTTCCTGTTAATCCAATGTCAGTGGTGTTTTTTTACTAGAAAAAGTCAGCGTTTTTTGAAAATAAGGGTGCTTTTTGGCCTGAAATCAGTGCTTCATGGGTATTTTTTAATTTTGATAACGAGCGTATGCCCCCCCCCCCCCAGCTAAATACCAAAGAGCACCCCTTCCCCCCAGGAAATGGCCAGGTCGATTTATACTTGTACGGCATTGTGGAGGACTGTCTATGGTCCTCCTGCAAATGAATTATTCGTGAAGAATAGGGAATTTCTTCCCAGTTACTTGGTTTCTATCGTGTCAAGGTATGACCTAAGCTGTTGAAATTAACACCCAGTCCTTCCTTCCTTCGTCTATCGTCCTTCTGAAACTGGACGACCCTTTGGAACTATTTGTGAAAGAAGGGACTTTCGTCATAGGTTTCAATCCCATCGCAATATGAACCAAGCTATTGAAAGTGACATAAAACCCCAATCCATATTTCCTTCCGTCCTTTACTACCAGAAAGTTACAAAAGTAGTGCAGTTGGAAAGGGAATAGTGCTCATAACCGTTCCACAGGAGAGGACATTTAATGCTGTTCCTTAGAAAAATGAGGGCGGCCCTGTATCTCAGAAAATGTTCGTAAAGATTGCATTACGCTGTTCCATGGGAAGTACGGCTATTTCTCAGGAATGAGTATGTAATGCTTTTTCACAAGATTTCGAAAAAAAAATTCTGTATAAATGACATTTTCTTTGTAGCTCTGTCTTATTGTTGCCAAAGCGCTGGACGGCCGACTTTCTGATTGGTCAATTCAGCACTATTCACATCATTTTCTCTTTAACTAGCGCAAAATAGTATTACAGCATCCTAAAAGAAATGTCAGAAAAATTGTGGATTTTGCCATCGCTTAGAAATAGCGAATTCTGTGCACCCCCTTCTTTTTGAGACCATCCGCATGCTATGATAAAGAACGAAACTACTCAAAAGTGGCAGGGTGAAGATATCGTATGGTGGCAGAGGTTCAATCCACGAGTGATGGAACCGTCATACTGGGTATAAAAGTTTAATCTCTACATCTTTCAAAAGTGAAACCGTCTGACTGTTGTTAACTGCTCTTCGCTGATGAGTGGTGCCAGTTTCCAGTAAACGATATTCAGCATTGAGTACATGGCATGGCGTGATTGGTAAGTCGACCCGCCATGGTAGATTACAATATATTTCTATTACATGACGTCGCTAATTGAACAGTCATCCAAAGCCATACAGCAGGTGGAAAACTGCCTAATGCCTAGGTCACATTGGGGGGAGGTAACTCCAAAATGGAGTTGCAAGGAGTTGCGTGCGATTGATTATGAGTTGCATGCCGTTGTCATATGAAACACTGTTGTACGAATACTTGCTTGAGATAGTTATCTCACCCGATTGTGGTGCAACTATTGCACGACAGTTGCACATTTGTTGTGCAATTGTGGTGCAACTTTGGCGCAACTCTGCAAGCAAGTGTATATGCCTAGGTCACATTGGTTGGAGATATTCAAACGACTCCGAAATCGCATGAGATTATCCCTAAAATGGAGTTGCAAGTAGTTGCATGCGATTTATCATAAATTGCATGTAGTGGTCACATTAAACACAGTCGTGCGACTGCTTGCATGAGAAAGTTATCTCACCATGAAGCAATAGTGGTACAACTATTGCACGACAATTGCATTATTATTGTGCAATCGCGGTGCAACTATTGTGCTACTCTGCATGAAAGTATATATATATATATATATATATATATATATATATATATATATATATATATATATATATATATATATATATATATATATATATATATATACTAGTATACATATTCATTGATTTCAGTTGCACGACTGTTGCAAACCCCAGAGACAATTGCACAACAGTTGCACGACTGTTTTGCAATTATCGCACCTGTTGGAGATTCTATAGAATCACAGCCAATTCGTGAACCAATTCGCAAATTTGCTGTGACTGAAAGCGAGCAAAAAGATCGCATGCGATCGTCTTTTTAGGTCCATAATCTCATTAAACTATCGTGCAATAATTGCACGACTCTGAGATGTATGTTATAATCATTCACAGGTGTGACATGTTCTTCCATATCACACTTGCAACTACTCATTATCCCTGTATTTGGAGTATGTCTAAATGTTCAATTATGACAGGTTTAATTATGAAAACGTACACTATAGGTTGTAAAATTTGATTATGATTCATTGTAAATTATCCAAAGGTGTCCAACTGTCAGTTATGAAAGCTACATTTTCTTCAAATTGATATACATGTACTTGCAAGTTTGTCGATAGAGCAGATATATGTATGAGTTATTGATGTTACCATGAGCTTCATGAGTATTTTAGAGTCATACACAATACAATATGATTGAGAAATCATAATCCAATATACATATTTCGTAAACCAAAGCGCTTGATAAATGGTACAACCTCCTAACGCTGAGAAAACATGTAATACTAAAAAGTATATTTTAGAAAAGCGATATTCAAGTAGAGGCAATTATGATTTCATGTGAAGTTCTATACACTCGCCACTATGTGACAATGACTAACCTTGTTGACACAGATCAGTGTGGTGTGTCATTAATCTACAATACTATGAACGTATGGTGTTAAAGCAGTGTTAACTGAGTATGGTCACTATAATTGTAGCAGAAATCATTGCCCAAAAATCTCTAAAAATAAGCTATAAAGAACAGGATATAAAAACATGGGAACATTTGTCTACTGTTCGGTTTTACTTATTATATCATACAATACTTTCCGGGATGTTTTGAATGAGGAAATGCTACACAGCAATAAAAATCGGAAAGCAAACGCACAGCAAGAGGACAGCAAACGGATAACCGATGTTTGGACAGCAAACGGATGACCGATGTTCGTACCCCAAACTGATGACCAATGTTTGGTCAGCAAACGGATATACATCTGCCCACGCGACTGTTTGTGCAATAAGGCAATTTGGTCAACCTTTTGATGTCCAATGTATGAGTTTTTCCTGTGATAATTGCTTGTATTCTCATAAAAGTGTTATTTTCTTTATTTTCTGTGAATTTTCTTTTTCTTTTTGTTCCAATATATCGATCAAACGTTTTAAGAACAAACGCACGGAAAACGGTCGATCGAAATATTCGTCAAAAGTTTGTGCACAAGCGGACACCAAACAGTCGGAACAAACTTTTCGTCAACCGCTCATACACAAACGGACAGCAAACGGTCGAACGAAATTTTGGCCAACCGATTGAGCACAAATGTTCGGTTGACGATTTGTGCACAAATGTTCCATGGCACAAATAGTGCACAGGAAAATTCTTTGAACCATTTGTGCATAAACGGACAGCAAACGTTTAAAATCAGTATTTTTTGTTGTGTAAACCTTACTGCTTGTTCGTAGCGTGAGGGTGGCATTTGTTAATGGAACTTGCTCATCACGTGGTGTATTTTGTAACAGATGCTGGAAGCGTGGGAGGAGAGGAAGAAACTTCAGCGCATGCGCGTAGAGGAGGACGAAAGGCGCTGGCGGCAGGCCGAAGAAGAGAGAAAGAAAAATATCGACGAACGTGAACAAATGATCAACAGGCAGAGAGAAAAACAACAGGGTAGGGAAGAGAATACTACGCTCATTTTTGAATTGGAACTTAATGTCACTTTTTTCACCTAAGCTCCTTATGTACCCTTTCGCATACTGTCACATATCTTTACTAAACTATTAATTCTTTTCGATAGAGAGGTACATATTGAATTGACTTATGGAGGGTAATTTGTGAATATAGGGTGTTCTTGACGTTTTTTCGGGTGCTTTCGTCAAAACCCTTTCCCTTAAGCAGGCCAAGTAGAACACAACACAATAACAAACCAAATACTGACAGGCTTCTTAGAAATCAGGAAAGGCTTTTGATGCTTTTCCCTATATTGAATTGTGTAAATACGTGGCTGCTTCAAACACACATTTTGGGATTTATCGAATGTTTATAGATTGAACCCATACACTGTACAATGGGAAGAGGTTAGATGCCCTAACACCAGCGATAACGAGACCCTGATAAAATCAGTTTGGAAATGAAAAGGTAAAACCATTCATGCTTAAGAGTTCCTCTGTAGTTAAGATACGTTTTTATTTAACGTGTAATTCGTGTATGTTTTACAGGGCATTTGAATGAGATCTGTTGATGGCAGCGTTCTGACTAGAATGTTTTATTCATACGTTTATGCCAAGTGTGCTTTTGCCTGACATACATGTACTTTTTAAAAAATTCAAGCAAATTTAGGCCGCTGTGAATTGTGTTGTGTTAATATTTGTATCAAAGTAAATTGCTACTATTTTTATGTATGCTCAAGCTACAAGAAAATGAGTTTTATATTTTTGCATGATTTCAGCACTGTTCGAGAAGGTACGAGAGCGATCTCGCCGCGACAAGGAGCGTGTTGAGGAGGAGCGCCGGCGCCGCTTCGAGGAGAGGCTGTGTCGGCGACGCGAGGCGAGGGGCGACGGCCAGCAGCGGCGGCGGCGACGGAAACGCTCACGCAGCGACGTCAGCGTCAAGGCCTCATTCGAGAGCGACATGAAACCGTCAACACCATCCGTCAAGTCAGGTAAGACTTAGGAATACCATTTTGTTGCAGTATCGTATCGTATCGTATATTTATTGACTGTAAATGGTATTTACAAAATAAGATACAACTTATACAAATAATAAATAATAAACGGTAAACAAATAAACTGTAAAGCGAACTGAAGTAAACAAAAGGAAGAATATATACTGGTAGGAAAACGACAAATTGTTATGTATATTCAACGAGAAAGTACATAATCAACAGTTTTCTTACCGGAGGAAATACCAATTAGAAAGAAGCAAACGTTACTCATCGAGACTGAACAGCTACGTAGGGTTTCCTTCCTACTAGCGACGTTAATATACACAAAAAGTATATACCCCAGTACCATGGACCAAAAGAGATATTTGGGTATAAATAGTTATCGACAACACATATTATCAAAGATACACATAAGGTAAAGGTGCATTAAGGGGATTGAAACGGGCATGGCCCTAACACAAGGGTGGCCGACTTGACAGTAAAGTGGAGTATGGTGTTGCCGCTGACTCCTCACTGTCTCTCACATATGTCCAAAATATGAATCCAGCTTCCAGCAGGCATATGGCGTGTGAGAAAGTCCATTTTTTTTGTTTTTATTGAGATTGTTTTCCACGGATACTCCAGTTTTCTATTCCATGCATGTCTATTTACTCTGCGTCGACATAACGAAAACGAACAAGGGATGCATTAATGCATTAGTGTAGTAATCTTAACATCAAAATTGTGATTTGTTTAAAATGGAGCTTATTACTTTTTCGTAGCCACATTCACCTTTATCCAATCCAAAGACCTTTTGGGGGAGATTCAATAACGTCTATGATGGGTTAATCCTAAACTAGAGCGTCCTTCTCTGTATATCTGTAATTGGGTGAGGGAGCTACCGCCATGGCTGAGCTATATAGTGCACTGCACAAATATATCTCGCTTTGTTTTACAACTACACAAGGCCCAGGATTAAAATCCCGAAAGTTACTTAAAATATAATAATGACTTAGAGTAAATCAATTTTGCCTAGGAAATTGCATCTGCCTTCACATTTAACTATTGGCTGGCGATGACTAGGACTGCAAGGCAGTTTTGTTGATAAACAATTCGTTTTCAATTGTTTGTTCATCTAGATGAATCAGCCTCTGCGTCGAGAGTGACGAGTAAGACGACGTCGTCGTCGTCGCATAGCGCGTCCTTCCTGGAGCAGATGGACAGCGAGCTCGGCTTCGAGGCCGACGCCGAGGACTCCGACACGGTAGGTGGCGCCATCTATCGGCCAGCTGGCCCACTAGATACACTACAATTGCCTTCAATTCGTTATTGATCATGTCATCACAACAGGATAATGAACAAATGCAAAAAAGCACACAACGACATCAAAGTACTGATACACAAAATGAGACATACTACTAAACATGTCTATAAGTGGCAGTACAATCACTGTTATCCAGCCTATGGTTTGGTCGAAGTCCGAAATGAAGGCTTCTCGAGGCCTGTGATAGGTATAAGGCATCTACCTGTGGTACAAATGATCTCGCTGGAGATCTAAAGCAGCTTGATAAATATAAAACAAAAACTATTAGGTGATGAATGACGCACCTTTATCCCGAAAGGTGCCGTCCCACTGAGAATTGTATATACGATTTTCAAAATATGTCAAATCCACGACGAAAGCCACGATTTTTTTTAAATATTGGTGAAAATCACGTTCGCAGGCTGTATACGATTTGTACAAAAAAGATACGAATTATACGAAATCCCACCACACTAGGTACGATTGATGTTCGACAACATCGTAATATATGTGCGACAGACTACGTAATCTTACCGTAATTTGTCGTAAATAGGCGAACATAATCGTACTTGTGTACGAATATCAAGGTTCGCATGTATCCAAATGTGTGCGAATATATACGAACTAAGTACGAATGCATACGACATACATACGCATATATACGCCACTTGTGCGTCTAATTACGACAATATTCGTCAAAATACGAACATGCAAAAATGCTAAATTCGTAATAACACTTGTGATTTTTGTTTGAATCACCATCAATTCGTGACTTCTATTAGTAACGTTGGCCGAATTCATCTTATTTCATGATGAAATGGGTCATGTAAACCTATATTGAACGTTCAAGTCAGAAGGTACATTTAAATTCTGTACGAAAATGTACGGCAAGGTACGATATGCCACGAATCGATGTTCAACAATCCACAACAATGTACGATTATTTACGTACATATACGTAATGATGTTCGACTATGTACGTCAATGTACGACCAAAAACACATGACTACGACAAAAAATTGTCGCACACTAAAGTTTTACATGTAAACATTTTTTTTTTTAAATCGCGGCTTTAGCTACGAAAAGCTAAGAATGACTGCAAACAACCGCAATAACTGAGAGAAGCTAAGAACAGCTGCGAATTTCCAATTCGCGCATTGTCTTATCTTAAAAGTCGTTAGTGGGACAGCACCTTAATGCTGCTCTCCCACATACGAATTTTAAGGTGCGACAAGGTGCGAATTAAAAAAATCGTAGTTATTCGAGTGTTGTCGTGATGTATCGTGGTTGTTCGCAGTCAGTCTTAGGTTTTCGTAGGCAATGCTGCGAATTAAAAAAAAAGTTTTACATGTAAAACTTTTGGGTGCGACAAAAATTCTGTCGTAGGGAAGTCTTTTTTGGCGAACATTGTTGTACATTGTCGAATATGCTGTCGCAACATGTTGTACATTGTCGTATGTTGTCGTACATTGACGTACATTTTCGTACACTAATCAAATGTTCGACAAGGTACAACAACCTACGAAAGTGGTTGAACGTACATATCTAATGAATGTGGAAAACACCAATTTTATAGCCAATTCGTGGCTTTAATCGTAGATTTGAGATCGTGTATGTTCGCACATTAAATTCGTATGTTGGAGAGCAGCATTACGGTGGCTTATGGTGTTGATTTGTAAGTTATAGCCTACACCCTTGTCTTCCTAATTCGAACAACTTGGTCTATCTAGGATATCAATGAGCAGAATAAGAGAACATCTATCCCACTATATATCATGTGATTTAGAAGCGGGCGAGAAAGGTGTTTTGATTCTCATTTCTCTATTTTAAATTTACAACACATTTTGATATCGGCATTATGGGCATCAGCTGTCGACATATTTTGTTGGAATTTTGCTTAGTCATAGCTGTGCGGGTTTCGAGGGGAAGAGTCTGTCTCACAGATATTCCATTTTTCCCTTTGTTCAAAGGCAAAGTAAAATGAAAAAGCACGTTCCGCGTTTTTTGGCCAAAACGATATAATAATGGGCATATACTTTAAACAATTTGCATGTTTTCAAACATTTTCTAACTAACATCTTACAAACCTTTGGGTGGGCACTTTTGTGATGCCACATTTCCCACCAAGAGTCCTTCAGGCAATACACACTTTACTTGTAAAGGCTGAAAAGTAAAATGGAAACTTCGTTAAAATAGTTAATCCCATAGACTACCTCAAAACTGACGGTTTTATGCTGATCATCAATGATGTTTTAATATGTACGCATTTCCTAATTATGCTTGAGGTTGCATGTCCTCTAATGATTGCACATGGTAGGCGTAAATGTACGTAAGTAAATGAATTAACGCAAGCTATTACGGATGGAATACAATAAACACTTCAAACATGTTATTCTTAAAATTGTGAATAATATTTATTGACCCACATTGTCTCGTTACAATCAGTTTCCATGATGTCAAAATAACATAAGCAAAATAAAATAAGCTAACAGTTAGTACCAGATTGAGGCAATTTATGTTTAATTTGGCATCCATATATATTTCCACACAAAAAAAGAAATTCCCGGATTTTTTCAAATTTCTATTTTGACTTTAAGGTGTTTACATTGCAGGAGTTTACTTTGAAAAGGTCCATCAGTCAGCTCTACGACTTCCGTGGCGCCTCCTTTCGGACACCAGAGGAACAACGATTGAAAGGCATGGGCTCAGAAGAATCGGCGGGAATTCGTGGCGTCCGGTCTGTGGTGAGTGTCGTCAAGTCTCGCGACTTTTTCAGAAAATAGATAAAGATTTTGATTGTGCATATGTCAGATATTTACAATTTAGACTATTGCATAGAATCTTTTTTACAAATGAACTTCTATACCGAATGAAAATTGTGGATAGTCTTGAATGTCCTCTATGCAATAGCATACCAGAAACATTTGGGCATGCATTTATTGAATGTCAGAAAAAACACAAATTGTGGCGACTGGTTGAGCTCTGGTTAGGTATGTTACTAAAAGATGATATCAAAATTTCAGATTCAGAAAGAATATTAGGTACTACCTATAAAAACCCTATTATTTACACGGTGATTTTATTGACTATTAAGAAGAAAATATACCAACACAGACAGAAAGGCACGTTGACTAATATTGCAGAAATCAAATATGAATCATCAGTGCAGTTACAATATGAAGAGTATTATGCCGGAATTGAGAGGAAAACTTCAATATTTGAACAAAAATGGCCAGATCAAATTGTAGGGTATAACACTGAATAGTGTTGTCTCAAAACACACAATCCTCCAATTAAGTACAATAAGATGCATTTGTTGGGTGGTATATGTGCCAGCATGTGTTTGTTTGTGTGTGTGTGTTTGTTGTAGAGAAATAAATAAAACCAGCGTTTTGCAGAAATTTGAAAAAATGTCTCGCTAGATTTTCCATGGGTGGTGACTGCGACCTTTGTTTTCTTTTCTGCAAACAGACAAACGATTAACACGGGAATAGTAGAAGAAAATCATTAATGTTTAACATTTGAAATGACAGCATTAACATATCAAATGGAATTTGAGTTTATGTCATTTTGTGCCACTGGTGACACTTGATAGTAAAACAGCGGATTAGCATATGTAGTGAAGGTTTCACCATGTATATATGTATGTATGCATGTATGTATGTATGTATGTATGTATGAATGTGTGTGTGTACGTATGCATGTATGTATTTTTGTAGGATTGTGCCTATATATGCATGCATGCATGCTAGTGCTAATGTATGTATTTATGTATGTTTTTCATTCACTGCCACAATGCTTAAAGTATATACCGAACGCGGAAAGGTCAGTATACATATAGGAAAACAACTTTATGCATGCGTGGCATATCACGTGATGAGATAAAAGAAAGGTATACACATTCTGTTTACTCTGTTATCATATTTGTAGGAGTCAGACGCTACATTTGGCCATGGTGACTTCAGGGGCGTGCGTTTCGCCGGGGATGCCGCCTTGTCCCCTGAATATGAGCTAGGAGATGAGGTAGGCTATAAGTTACCATGTACACCCCTTATACCCTGTGTGAAAATGGGTACAGTCTGCTGTCTACCCTCATTCTTCTGTATCCAAAGAGAGGGGGTGGGGGTCTTCCTGAGTATTTTTCAGCTTATCATCTTTTGATATGTATCATCCGGGCTCTAGGGTGCTTTTCATGAAAAATAAAAATAAAATTGATTTACACATTTTGACAAAGATAACTATAAGGTCTACTTCAGATATCAGTGAAGATTGGATGATGATTTAATTGCAATCTATCTTCTTCGTCATATATGCCATCTCTTAATCAAAATACTGCTCCCAAATCGTCGCCTTTTTCGGATTACCCGAAAAATACATCTGTCGTCCCATTCAGAGTATACAGATGGTCACACAGGTCACACATATCGAAATACCTACATAACAAAACAGTGTGCTACGAAATATTTGACTCAAAAAGTGTGCTCCAGCCGGGTTGAACATCACCTCTCCCAATGTTTCTTTTAATTATCCATCCTTTTACATGTTATGTTCATATGTGTCTAACGTGCAAGTCACGTGTGTATGTTGAGTGTAGATGGGTTTATGGGCCATTTCTCTGAAGAAGGTTGACCAACCTTTACTCGAGGTTTACCAACCTTTACTCCAGTCAGTACGTTCTGAACGAACCACTACCATCGTAGTATCAACCATTTTGACGTGTAAGCTTCGAGCTCGTAATTGCATGTTGATTCCATCCATACTGTCGCTCTGTGACTAATTGATCTTCCTCTCAATGTCCTTTTCTCGTTATCTACCACACCTGGGAAATAACCACCAGATAGTGTTAAGTAATGACACTCATTCCTTGGTGCATTTGCTGCCAAAGATCAACCCACATAAAGTGAGAATTTGGAAGTAAGGAACATTCTATCGTAATTTTTGTGGCAAAAGGCCAAAACGTAAAGGCATGTACTGGTATTCATGTTTGTGTCCCAAGACGGAGTTTAAACAGTCAACACGCCTACGTGTCAGGCTAAACATATAACTTTCCGTCACTGATAACTAAAATCGTTGAATTTATTGTAGGAACTGGAACAAGAAATGAGACTTTTTGCCTCACATATAGTCAACTCCACCATGGAAATCGTCACAAAGGTAAGGGCGTAGACTTTTTCCTCAGGCATTTTGTTTATCATCGGTTGTTCGGCCTTATTACACCTGTGTCCTGACAAGCCAGTTGTAAATGTTCGAGGGAACCGGGGGCCGACTGCACAAAGAATCTTAAGTCAAATCTTAGCTAAGTGTTTGTCTTCAACAAACAAAAAAACTTACGTCAACAATTACAACAATAGCAATCAAGTTAGTTTTTGACTTAAGTTTTTTTGTGCAGTCAGCCCCGGAATATCCGCCGAAAACCGCCACTCTTAAAACCCCTATGCTCTAAATTTGTATAGGGGCCACATACTTAAGAAATGAACTTCTCTTTGCATCTAAATTATTCTGTTAGCTATCAACTCGGACTAAGCCCGAAGTATGCTTAACTCAGATTCCGTTAATCCGGACATTTTTCTTTTGTCCCTGTTTGTGTGAGGTAAGCGAGTTTCGTTCTCTCCATATATTTATAACACCGCACGTGCCGTAATGTTAGGCCAGGAAGCGGTCTTAATTATCAATGAACAACTTGCTAACACCCGCTAATGACAATTGTCCTCATCACGCAAACTCATCTGTGTCACGTGGAATAGTTAGGTAACTGTGTTGCACGTGTGAATTTCATTCAGTTTGCAATTTGGAAGTACAATCGTATGCCGATAGGTCTTATGAATGAATCTCCTACGCATTGACTTCTACAATAAGTTTAACTATCAGTTCTCCATTTGCATGAATCAACATTGTCCAAAATGCAATGCAAGGCAATTGCTCAGAAAAAGTTTTCGTAATGGATGTGGTTAAATATAATGGGATGAAATTTTCTCCCACTCTGATGTGTGTTTTACAGTTAAGGATTAGTCGTCCTCAATGGGTGTTCTTCAATGGGGTTTAAGGTCAAACTGGTGTAATTGTCCAATCAGATCCCTCAATTTCAATCAATGGGTCAATGCTGCTGGGTCAAAGGTAGACCCAACAATAGCGCGCGTGGATTTGAACAAGCGTCACGTACGTGATCTGGCGCCAGTTTCAGGGGAAACAAACTGTGCACGTCACAACAAACGCGTATTACCATTGTTGAACTAGTGCGCGGGTGACCTTTGGCTGACCTAGTTTAGCTAGCTAACTTCACGGTAAAACGTGTAAATTTCTCCTTTTTATCGTGGGAGAAACAGGTTCTATCACTCGTGGATGGAAAGAGGAGGAATCTTGCACTCGTGAGTGATTTTGTGTCTTGGGACTCGGCAAGCCTCGTCCCAAGACACAAAATCACTCACTCGTGCAAGATTCCTCCTCTTTCCATCCACTCGTGATGGAACCTCTATGTCTATATTATCACTTTGACAGGTAGAGCTAGAGCATATCTAAGTGCGGCACATATGGACATATCTTAATGACAAATGATTGAGAGAAAATATTTGACTGACCATGGGTTACATGTGTGTACATGTAGATTGAAATGAATTGATGAGTAAGAAAATCGTAACAAACCCATGTCAAGATACTACTCTGTAAGAATGCAACTGAACCAAAGTATCACAAATAATTTTCAAAGCATGAAAATATCAACATTCAAGTGAGAAATTCTCCCTGCTTCCCATCCCTTTACATCGATCTCCCATAGTTGTTTCTTAAGTGACAACATAAAGTATACATTTACCAGAAATTATATTGTTACCACCATACCGTTATACTTGTTTCTGCAGCTCATTCTTTGTGTTCCCATTTTACAGATCATTTATCCAGCGTATGTACGCTACAGAGAGGAGTCGGATTCCGGCAATCACATGCGACCAAGATCTCCAGAAGGTATAACTAAATGAAGACAAAGAAGCTGAAGGCTGTAGGGTGTAGGGTGTCATATGAGGCCTCTTTGAGAAAGTAGGGGATAAGAATAAAACAAGAGAGTGAACCAGGCCACAAGCGTATTACTGAGATTGCCAGTCTTCCCTACCCTCCCTCCTATTTTCATTATAAAATCATTAAATGCTCATTTGATTAATTCATGGTGCAACGTCATGTACCAGATTTTATAGCTGGAAGTAACCTACCCTTGACATATCACAACGAGAAACACTATCAGATATTCAGAATGCCTGGAACGAGGTCACTTTTAGAATGAAAGTCACTGTTTTGATTAACCATGACGTTGATATGACTCATTGTCGATATGCAATGCAGCATATTTGAGTGTTCATACATCTTAGAATGTATAGATCTATCGCACAAGAACTTTTATAATTTTCTGACAAATAGACTCGAACACATCTAAGGATTTTAACAAAACTGATGCTTAACCTTTAACAGAAACTATTAAAGCTGTAGATAACAAGTATATTGCATTTCCATTATATGATTCACACTTCTTGCATATTCTTTTATACCAGACGTCCAGGGTCTGCAGGTGCCTCTGATAGACGATGACTTGAGTTCAGCAGGTGATGAAGTGGTACTGAACGTAGTAGACAGTGAAGTTGGATTCTCCCCACCGGGTGAGTTTTCTTCTGCTTGTTTAAACTGAGAGTTCCTGAGAGTCCTTTTATACTAAATTCCATAGAGTTTGTAACATCAATAACTTGAGTAAATAAAAATAAATTCAACATTTATCAAGTGTTCTCACAGATGAAACATTCATAAATGTTAGAAAGGTACATACTTGAAGACAAAAATACCATTTGCTTTAACATTTAATGACATTCTAACTTTTTTTTATAGAAATCAAATTATACTTTTTTGCATGTACAATCCTATAAAAATATTTCACTGTATTTTTTTTCATTTTCAGCCTCAAGACGAGAAGTGCATTTCAGTTCTGTACATGAGCTAATTAGTGATGAGGATGCTATGTACAACTATGACACTATGATGGCGGAGCAAGACTATGATGATGATTCTTTCACCTTGACCGAAGACAATATTGACATCTTGCCGTCAGATTCTCAGATAGGAGAGGAAGAGGATGTCAACATGGAAGATGTTGATACCATTCACCTTACTGCAAAGGACTCTCTGGAAGTTGTTGCCAAGAGATCATCAAGCCTCGTGGGAATGTCAGTCCGCTCTCTTACAAACCTCCTAAATGTTGTTATCCAGGGCCTATCGTCTGGACAGATAAAGGTCCATGATGTACATAAGTTGGCTTCCTGCGCACAGGGACTTGCATCCAACATCAGTCCACTTTCCTCTGGGACACAGACACCTGTGACACAGGTTACCTCCCTTGAGAGAGTCTCTACCACCTCTCTACTAGCAGATATGGCCGTCAAGGAAACATTGCATAAAGTTCGGGATGAGTTTGAGAAGCGCCGTTCAGATACATCTGTCACTGCCGAGCAAGCGGTTGAGACTACTTTGAGGAAGATCATGGTCGAGTTACAGTCAGCATATCCAGAGATTGGTATTCCCCTTAGTCAGACCAGCTCACTTGTTGCTGAGGAAACAGTCACAGCCACATTGAACAAAATACTTGGTCTTCCATGTTCATCAAATCTGAGCCAGAGGTCATCAGAGTATGCATCAGTTGTGGTCAATGACACTCTTAACAAAATATTTGCAGAGATAAAAGAATCCCAGACTAAACTCATCCCGAGGCACACCACATCAACTGGTCTAGCTGATGAAACAGTTTGTTCTACTCTTAACAAGGTTCTTGGAGATCTAAAGGCAGAGTCCAAATCAAAGTCACAGAAGCATATTGGTTCAGCTTCATCAATTACAACAACCACCATCTATGCTGAGCAAATTGTTCGTGACATGTTAGGAAAGGTTACTAAGGATCTTCAGAGTGGCACAGTAGAAACTGGTGACATAGAGGTATATGCCATAACTGCTCAAATCTTAAGTGAGGCAATGCGGGATAATGATATCTCTACTAGCCAAGTGCCCAATAGTCGACAAACTTCTGAATTGACTCAGGGTGCTGTGGTTGAGACACTCGATAAGATTTTGGGTGAGGTAAGGAATGCTGACCAGTATCCTCAACCTTCAGTCAGTGAGAAGTCTTCCAATACGTCAACGGTTATTGCTGACCAGGCAGTCACAGCAACCTTAGACAAAGTCCTTGCAGAATTGACCAATGGGGATGTGAATGCTAGAGATGTTCGAAGTCTGACTGCAGCTATTGTGACCTCTCATGAGGCCCTAAGAAAGCTATCTTCAGAGAGTAATACAAGTGGACACGAGAGGAAGGATGTTTGCTCAAAGGAATCTGATTTGGCAAATAAGGTTGTTACTGCAACCTTGGAGACTGTACTCTACCAACTGGACACAGAGAAAATGTCCTCTGAAGATATACAGAATTTAAGTACCATCATCAAGACCTCCTTGGACAGTATGGACCAAACTACTCAAACGACTGGTCAACTTCCAAAAGCAGAAACTCATCTTGGTATAGAGGGACATGAAAAGACCACTTCTTTTGCAGAGACATTTGTCAGATCAACACTGGAAAGGGTACTTCAGGATGTTGCACAGAGTGGAAGTGAAAGTCTGACTGCGGCTGTTATAGCATCACATATACTCACAAGCTCAAGTGCTCAAAATCTGCATGATAAACTGAGAGTGGATAAGAAAAAATCATCAGAGAAGTCATTGACATCAATCACTGGTAAGAAGCATGATATGTGCTCAGCACTTGATGTTCTTGCACATGACACAGTTGAAAAGGTCATAGAGAGAGTACTGCAGAATAGGGTCTCAGAAGCAGATATAAAAGAAATTGCTGAGGAGATGGCAGAGTCTATTGATGCTGCTGTTGAGACTGTGACAACTAAAATAGGACATAATGCCCACATCATAGCTGTAGATAAAGTTGAATCAGAAAGCGAAGTAATTGCAGAGATTGCCATAGAAGATGATGAAGGTCATTTGTTTATTGTTGACACTCACGGAGAGGTTTTTGATGAATCTGACCTAGAGCATGAATGTGAACATGATGAGGTTCCCATAGTGCCTTGCGTGGATGGTAAAGACCTTCATATCAACCCTGATGTAGTAGGATGTGCGTTGGGTGCAATTTCCTGTAGGGATGGTCTTACAGCACAGAATTCAGATTCACCTGTAACTCGCAATTCCTTCAGAAGCTTGATTCATCCTGACCTGTCAAGGACAAAAACGCTTGCACACGAGACAGAAGATTCCATAAGGAAACAGTTACTCATAACATCCCACCATAATGTGGTTGCATCCCACCATCGTGTAACACATAGTGATGGAATTTTACTTCAAGGAATAGGTTCAAATCCACAAGTTCCTAGTAGTCCATCCGCTCCAGCAGCATTAGCCACCAAGGATTCAAGTACTTCTGGTGATGTTGAGCTTGTAGTGGCTACAGAGGACCCAGCGATTGAAGTAACGAAAATTACAGAGAGCACTGAGAAGGTCATTGCAGTGCATACAGAAAAAAGCACACAAAAAATCCCAAAGAAACAAGATTCAAGGACAGCACGCAAAGTGTCTAACACAGGACCTGTTTATGCAACTGGCTCTAGGCAAAGCATTGGCTCCAAATCAAGCAAATCTAGTGTAAGATCCAAAAATCTTTCACCAAAGACCTCATTAGGTAGTTCTGTTGGGAAATCTGCTAGTAATACAAACAAAAGTCCTGGCACCATTACCACCACAAGTAAGACAAGTGGTCAAAATGTAATCAAGTCAGGAAGCACTGCCTCTGGAAAAGGTATGACAGGGACCCAAAGCAAAACTGGTCCGAGTCCTTTGAAGAATGCTACTTTGGCCTCTGCAAAAGCTGCAAGTACACAAAGTATAGTGAAGTCAGGTAGTGGATTATCTAGTAAAGCTCCTCTGATTTCAAAGAGTAAAAGTGGCCAGAGCCCAATAAAAAACAGCAGTACACTTTCTGGCAAGTCAGCTACAAGCCCTCAGAAAACACTGAGTACTGCAAGTTCAAAAACTACCCCAATTACTTCTGCAAGTCTTGGACAAGCTACAGGGACCGCGACTGCAAAGAAATCAACCATTGCAGGACATAAAAGTGTCCCTGCTATGAAAGCTGGTGACAGACCACTACAAAAAAGCACAGCAAAATCAGTGGCTTATATTGAAACTGATAAGAAAACAAAAACAACAAGTGCAACGAGTTCAACAGCAACTCGTACAAGCAGTGAAATTAAAAGACAGCAAACTTCAACCAGCAAAGTTACACCCAGGTTATCACAGAAAAGTGTTAAGCAAAGTAGCCAGCAAAGTGTGGCAAGCAAGAAGAGTGTTGATGATAATACTAAGGAAAGTGCACCAGTCACCACTCTGCCCACCACAGAACCGCCTATGCCTGCAGCTGCAGAAGATGAATTACTATCAATTGAACTGGGTAAAGAACCACAGATAGCTGAAAGTCTGACAAGTGCACATGGTCTTGAAGATGCATATCCCAGAGAGGTTGATACAAACATAGAACTTGAGAGTATTGCATCTGGTAGTCTACAGGGGGAGCCTCTAGAACCGGAAGATGAAACTTACGAAGTGAGATCTGTCTGTGGCTCTTTGACAGCAGTTGTTAGAGTGCACTCCTCCTCAAAAAGTCTTAACATCAAGGGTCAACAGTCTGCTGCTTCGATTCAATCAGTTCAAAGTGAAGTATCAGCCTCTAACGAGAGTCGACGGGTTCGCTCTAAAGACTCTCTGGGAGCAAGAAAAGTAACCTCCTCAGATGGTCCAAATGCACGGAGAAGTGCAGGAGACATTACAGCAGGACATTCAAGTGAAGGTGAAAGCAAACTCCAGCAAAGGAGCTCTGCTACTGGCAATGTTACCTCAAAGAGTTCTAAAGGGTCCATGGTATGTATTGTTTGCTCATAATACAAATATTGTTTCATCACTAAATTTACCAATTGTATTGCTTTGTGAAAACGTACAAACGTGACAAATAACCTTTCTGAAGTTTATCATTAAACAAGAAAATTGCCATTTTATCCAAAGTTCATTGTGCATATGTCCAAAAGATTCCCTGTAAAATTCGCAAAAAGAAATGCATTTGAAATTTAAATTCTCTACTTCATTTTATGTGTAAATCTGAAATTGGCTTGAACACGAAACGGTACTGAGCGTTATTTTGCACTATTTGTATCTAGATTGATTTAAATCTTTAATATATCTTAATGAGTTCCCTTATGCATTTTGACAATTACTTATACAAACTGTATTTGGTGACAGGTATGAATAATAATGCCTCATTTGTAGATCAGAGAAGAAAATGAATATTCACTGCTAAAGATAATTATTTTCTGATAAACAATAAGTATCATAGACTGTTCTGTTCAATGAATTCTTTTCAATACATTTCAACTTCATATTTTTACATTGCAGGGCGGTACACAATAACTCAAAAGGACTGGAATGTATGAATTCATACCCACCACTTAACCTACTCTAAACGCAAATGCACATTTATTTTCAAAAGCAGAACGCGTGATAATGTTTCAAACCCGAATTTTCTTTTATTTTATCTTGTTTGGTGAATATAATTCATCTACTAACTTTGTTTATGGAAAAGAAGAATGTATACAAGAAAATGGAATAAAATCTTATAATATTAAATGGCCATTTCTGAAGTTGTACTTTGGTGAAGGTATCCTTGCTAGGACACCACTATCCAGTTCCAGCCATATCCTGATATCAGAAAACTATGGCTAATATCATAAACTGTGTATGCCTTTACATCCAAACAAAAAGCATACCTTTTCTATTGATAGATGTTAAAACATCATTCTAGGGGGCGTACCCTGAAAACTGAGTGGTCTAGTGCATTGTCACTAACTGCTCATTACTGCCAAGGTTTGAATCCTAGGCAGGGCTTGTGAGACAGTTGCCAGTGTATTGAGGTTAAGTGGTGGTCTTTACCTGGAACATTGGTCTCTCGTAGGTCAAAGTTGACCGTCCTTTGTTTTATCTTGTCTTGTATGTATTATTTATCTATGGGTGAGACCTTAATAAAATTTTCTTATCTTATCTTATCTTATATGCACCGGGTAGTACAATTTAGATTTGCTTCATGTAGATACCGCATTCCTCTACATTTTTTCGAGCTATCATTCACAGAAATATGGTCCTAGATGGTAAGCAGCCGGTACTACATGTAGTATCCAATACTATGCCAAATACTGATATTGAATAGGAAAAAGTATTCATTAGTATTGCTCAATAAATGAAATTAGTAATAATAATATTAATTGATATTTGATATAGCGCCCTTTTCACTTACAATGTTCAAAAGCGCTTTAAAGAATAGTCAGTGGACAGTTTATAGTCCATATAGTCAAATAAACTCCTTTTAAAATAGCAATGTTTTTCAATAAGTTTTGCACACTATCAGCAGCCTTGATGTGTTCAGGGAGCTCATTCCAAAGGCGTGTTGCATAGGCACAGAATGCTCTTTCACGAAACCTCTTCATATTAGTATGTGATATCTGTAATACTAGTAATTTCTTAGTGTTTGATCATAAGAGTCCGTGCATTGGCTTATTTGACTAACAGTTCCCTCAGGGGCACATCCTTGTATACATTTGAAAGTCAAAAGCAGTATCTTGAACTCAATCCTTTTCCTGATGGGCAGCCAGTGAAGATCCTTTAAAACTGGTGTAATGTGATCATACTTTTTGGAGCCACTAACCAATCTAGCGGCATTGTTTTGGACTTTCTGGGTCCTGCATAGTAGCTCATCAGTGATTTCACAGAGAGTTCCATTACAACAGTCAAGGCGTGATGTCACCAGTGATACAATGGCACTTTTAGATGTATCAGTATTGAGAAATTTTCTAATTTTTCCAATATTTCTAAGGTGGTGATTTGCAGACTTGATAGCTTTTGATACATGAGCAGACACATTCATGTTCGGATCAAAAACAGCACCCAGATTACCAATTGGTTCATTAAGTACTGGTACTATTACACCATTTATGGTACTAGGAATAGAGATTTTTGCCTACATCTGTGGGGTACCCATGACCAGAACCTCTGTCTTGTCTGCATTTAGTTTCAGTTTATTTTGAGACATTCATGTATAGATGTCGGTGAGGCAGTTTTCCATTTTTGCTACACCTTCAACGACTACAAGCTGATTTATATTTTTGATTGAGATGTAGTTGTGTATCATCCGCATAAGCATGGAGTTCTAGACCATGCTTTCTTATCAGTATTCCTAAGGGTAGGAGGTAAATCAGTAAGAGAAGAGAGCCCAACACTGATTCTTGTGGTAAAGACCATAGGATTTCCTGTGATGCGGAGAATGAATCATCTATCTTAACCCGAAGAGTACGGTCACGAAAATATGAACGGAACCATTCAAGGGCTTGCCCTGTTATACCCAGGGTGCTTTCCATCTAGAAAACAGCACATCATGTTCGATGGTATCAAATGTTTAACTTAGGTCAAGCAGGATCAGTATAACAATTCCATGCTGGTCAATGCTTGTAAGAATGTCGTTTTGTACCTTCACCAATGCTGTCTCTGTGTTTTGACCCAGTTTATATGCAGATTGAAGATACTAGTAGTCATGTGGATTGTTATCTGTCATGTACATGTAACTTGTCAGTTGCTGAGCAACCACCCTCTCTAAAACCTTTGATACAAAAGAAATATTGCTGGCAGGGCAACAGTGTGTCTCTCTATAGATTCTCTTTGTCTATCTATCTATCAACATACACACACACGGCCTTCTCCTTGGGTACATTCAGGTCGGTGTCTGGTAGCTCACTGAACCCATAGATACTGTATAACGGGTATATTTCCCAGGACTTTTATTTCCCGAAAAATGAAGTTTTCTACTTTTTCCCGTTTATTAATTTCCCGTCCTGCACATGGCTGCACTGATATTAAATTTACCGAAAGTGTGTGTTTTCGCTTCTGAATTTATTAGTGCATGAATATGCCGTGGTGTCCAGAACAACAAAGCCATCCCAGCTCAATTGAGCTGACATGGCTGGCTCTATTGTTCTCTATTGGTCTGGTAGCTCACCTCTGATTTTGTCATTTTTCTCTTTAGAAAATGTTGCAAATCTATTTGCGAGGTCCAGGGGCGGATCCAGGATTTGAGAAGGGGGGGTTCAATTTAGTTCCGAAACGTGACACTGGTGGCGCCACTAGCACGTATTAATGAACTGAAGACACCACAAGGAGTCAACTGCAGCGAACTAAATGGAATAATTTCATAAGAGATATAACAAAAACATAATAATAATCTCATAAGAGATATAACAAAATATATCATGGAGTTGGTGATGGCCGCATTATCCTATTTTATGGTGGCAAGAGATTGAATGCACCTCTTGCACCTTCAAACATTTAAAGGATATATTTTACCTTTTGGAGAGGTTTAACAATGTGAACATCCTGGGGATGAGGGAAGAACTTTCGTCTGTTAGGTGTTAAGATGTGGTTATTTTATATATCTGTTGGTTTATAAGGTGTTGAGATGTGGTTAAGTATCTGTTGGCTAGTAGTTAGATATTTTTCGTCAAAGGTTTTGGAGGAAACAGGTTATCTATCCCCCTTCATCTAACAAACTTCAGGTTTTCCACGCTATTCTTAGTCCGCAAATGACTGGACTGTAATTAATTCTGTATCCGCTAGACTAAGGAATCAAGTGACCTAGAAGTTTGAGAATCAACGAACCCCCCCCCCCCCCCCCGCCCCCTTCACCTAACAAACTTCAGGTTTTCCAAGCTATGCTTAGTCTGAAAACGACTGGACTGTATCCGCTGAACTAAGGAATCAAGTGACCTAGAAGTTTGAGAATCAACGAACCCCCCCCCCCCCCTCCCTCACCTGACAAACTTCTGGTTTTCCAAGCTATTCTTAGTCTGCAAATGACTGGACTGTAATTAATTCTGTATCCGCTAGACTAAGGAATCAAGTGACCTAGAAGTTTGAGAATCAACGAACCCCCCCCCCCCCCCTTTACCTAACAAACTTCAGGTTTTCCAAGCTATACTTAGTCTGAAAACGACTGGACTGTATCCGCTGGACTAAGGAATCAAGTGATCTAGACGTTTTAGAATCAACGAACCCCCCCCCCCTCTCACCTAACAAACTTCAGGTTTTCCAAGCTTTTCTTGGTCTGCAAACGACTGAACTGTAATTCTGTGTCCGCTAGACTAAGAAATCAATGATCTAGAAGTTTGAGAATCAACGAACACCCCCTCCCCCTTCACCTAACAAACTTCAGGTTTTTCAAGCTATGCTTAGTCTGCAAACGACTGGACTGTATCCGCTGGACTAAGGAATCAAGTGATCTAGAAGTTTGAGAATCAACGAAACCCCCCCCCCCCCCCTCCCTCACCTAACAAACTTCAGGTATTCCAAGCTATTTTTAGTCTGCAAACGACTGGAGTGTAATTCTGTATCCGCCGATAACGGCAGATAATCCCGTCAGGCAGGATGTTTATCCACTCGCGCCCATCCCAGGCTGACACCAACCAGCCTATTGTCTATAGCTACTCAAGGTCTGGGGAACTTGAGACAAAAGGATTATGCAACTGGGGCAAGAGAAACAATTAGTTTTGATGTTGTCCACAGGTGGCGTGGTGGTGCAAAGTGACTCACCAGCCAGGGGGGGTTCGTCGAACCCCTCGAACCCCCCCCTGGATCCGCAACTGAGGTCTGGAACAGAGCTATATGCTGGCAATTTTGTCATTTTATGTCGATAATTTTACGTCTATAATTCTTGAAATAACCAAAGAGTCATTTCCACAGTCTGTGATATTTTCATCGAAGCAGGTTGCTTTACTGACTAATAGTAAAGTATTGTACTTGAACCTCTCAGCTCTGTAGATTTCTTTGTGAACGGTAGGGCCAGTCCTTCGCCACAGTCTCTCAGCTTTCCTCTTTTGCCTGATGTAGTTCATCCATGAACCATGGTTGTAGGGGTCGAACTACAACAAACTTGAACTCAATCCTTTTCCTGATGGGCAGCCAGTGAAGATCCTTTAGAACTGGTGTAATGTGATCATACTTTTTGGAGCCACTAACCAATCTAGCGGCATTGTTTTGGACTTTCTGGGTCCTGCATAGTAGCTCATCAGTGATTCCACAGAGAAGTCCATTACAACAGTCAAGGAGTGATGTCACCAGTGATACAATGGCACTTTTGGATGTATCAGTATTGAGAATTTTTTTAACTTCATGTGGATTTCTCTTTCTTTTAGAGACTGCGTAACTTTATAAAATTGACCCTACTGCTACCACACGTCTCCAAACAAAGGCTGAGTTTGCTATTTATTGGCTAGCATTGCTAAATCCAATACAAATTTGGTCCCTTGAAGGCATGCAATATGTCGAAATTAGTGTCAGGATATTGTACCATTAAGAAAATATTAATATCAATAACCTATCGCAAAACTTCTAAAGGTGCCACTACCTATTTATGATGACCTTTGCACCATGATATCCGATTCAGAAGGCACTTTTGGCAGCATGGACTACATGCACTAAAGCCCAGGTTGTCAATTTTATTCCAGATTACGTTGCTAGACCTGACTTTGTGTTCGGTTTTGACTGTTGACTTGCAATATGAATTGCATACAAATTCACGAAGATTCGAATAGTGCATTTCCTTTATATGAAAAATACAATCAATAACTTCTTTGGTTACGTTTTGCATTAAAAGCGGATAGCCTACTGCGCCACGCATACTGATTTTTAAATTAAACCCTGCTCGTTTCTAAATATCAAGTTACATTATTTTTCTCATATCTGAAGGTCACAGATGACGTCTCGATATTAATCGCATTGTATATTCTATGCAACTCCTACATGGACTAATTGGTACCTGTACGTCATACTTCCAATCCATGTAATTGTCTCTTTGTGTTTTATTTGCCCAAAGCAAAGCATTGCGTAGACTCCATATATGGTTATAGGTCTATGCAAACACGCTTAATGATAGCGACCTTCGTGGCCAATGATGGAGTGTCACTGGCAATGGCTAAGACTTGCTTGCTGGATGGCTATTGTGTGTCTATTACAGTCACGAGCATGAAGAACAAACACCACACTCAAATAAGGACCTTCTTCATATCGATTTTTGACTTTTTGTCTCCGTGCCTTTTGTAACAATGACTTTTCCGTTTTGTGTGTTGCAATTACAATTTTACAGCATCTACATGCATTGGAAATATGTGGGCGGATGTATTATTTTTGTTATATCATAAACCTTTTGTAGTAACACTACAGTCAATAAAGTATATATATATATATATATATATATATATATATATATATATATATATATATATATATATATATATATATATATATATATATATATATATATATATATATATATATATATTTAAGGTGCTTTAGTACGGGCTTGAAGAGTGTAATTCGACATTCTTAGAACACAGGCTCTATGTCAACTTTATCAGAATGTTCATATGATATATATGTGCAGAGTGAATAGTCACCCAGCCTGAAACTCACAACACTGAACCAATAAATAATGCAAAACTAATGCAACTACATACATAATTGTGTACATTAGTCACTTTATACTTTATATTATGCTCGGTTAGCAACTCGACCTCAAGGTTTCCTGGCTCTCCGTATGTTTAACCTCTCCCTCGTGACTAAAGTAGTCATATTAATAACATGAAAAGAAAAATCAAGTCGGCCTACGAAGATAACAACTATGGCAGGAGCAAGAAAGAAAGAAAAGGGAAGAAATGGTCCAAAGAGAGAAAAAAAACGTTAGTAAGCCATATCACAATTAGACCTGAAGCAGTTCACTTTCGAATTATTTCAAAATTGATCTGATCAAGAGGATTCACCAACATGACCATGGCGTTCTTGGGCTCACGTGCATGAATTGGTACAGGTTGGAGAGACGCTCCCCTGCTTGTAAGTGGAGCGTCTGCAGCCAAAACCACTGCATGCGATATTCAAAAGGCCATGGCTGCCACGTTGTCCAGTCAAGTAACTTAAGATATATGGACCAGATATAAGAAAATATAACAGAACAGTACATTCTAGAATAGGAAATGAATGATTGTGCAAACGCTTACCCATGTTTCCCGAAGGGAAAGCTGCCAACACCATCAGGGTGTAACCCAATTTCAAACAGGGTGTAACTAATTATCGCCGAAGCCGCCTTTGCCTGATGTGTTCAACCCTTCATTTTCGTAAAAGAAGCTACAACATAAATTTCGATATTCCAATATGTTAGTGGCAACTTTATGGTGTTCACTTAATTTGTAATCCTGTCGTTTTTGTTCGGTTATTCGAAAACCACTAAATCCCCAAAGAATCTTTCTAGATAAAGAAAATAAAAGCGGCTGTATTTTCATGCAATGTAATTTAAGAAATATCCTTTGATAGTATTGTCCTGTAGCTAATTTGGAGCATTTAGCGATAAGACGTGTATGATGTTTACTGAACGGCTTTTGACAACTTTTTGAAAATTTAGTGCGACAATTGTCCCAACCAACCCGAGAAGAATGAGACTTTATAAAAGATGACAGACGAGGATGGGTCAAATACTTGAAAATATAGCATTGTCACTATCCTTATTTATGTAGACAAGAGAAGGTTTGTGTTTAGTCCTTCTGAGCTCAAATTAAACAACGCCATAATAATAACTGGTGACAGCTTGCAATTTTAGATACAAAAACAGAGAATTGACGACGTGGACATTATATGCATAGTAGGGTATTCGACAAGGTGACAGTAAAATCGAAGATTTATAGTCCATTAAAAATATCCAACTGTTAGAAATTCATTAAATTTGCATATAAGCTAAAATTGTCAGATACCCGTTGAAAATCTAAAATTAAAAAAGTCTTCAGACATGCCTATCATATAGGTGGCGCCAAAGTGGCACTTCGTGTACTTATTACATTATTTGACACTTTGGCGCCACCTATATGGAATGCATGAATGTTACCCCCCTTTTTATTTTGGTTTTTAAATGGAAACCTGACAATGGGAGTCCATCCAAGGTTTGATAACAGTTCGGTATTTTTAAATGAACTTTTAATTTTAGACGTGAAATTTGCAGATTCAGTCCCACTTTTGCGCCCCTGCACAAATTTAGTGCAGGAATTAAATGTCGGCACTGTAGAACATAATTTCAAGGCAAAAAATAGCCTAAATCGAGCAACAGTTTTTATATGTTTATTTGCATTGGCTTGCCCTGATAGCCAATTAGTCTAAGGCATTGCCATTTACTGCTGCCTGTCTCTCACCACTGACCTGGTTCAAATCCGTCTCGTGGCATGTGAGAGAGTTGTAGAAAGGGACCTTTTTAGTTTATCCATGGCGTTTCATATCCATTTTACTTAAATCTGTATATTGATCAGTCGTAAGACTGTCTACCAATGAACAATACATAATCATTCTATACATAAGCACACTCTTCTTTAGGCTTTCCCTTTCAATCATACACCTCTTACATTGTTTCTTTTCTTGGCCCTATACCCTCTTCAGTTTAAGATTAATAAATTACAGACGAACTGATACATTGCTTTTCTAAATATTCGCTAAGGAATTTGAGTAATTGTTTTTGAACTAACCTGATTGGCCAAAAAGGTGGCGATAAAAGAATTTCCAAAATTATCGTCAAATGAACAATCGTTTCCCATTTATTTGAAACATTTTGAGGAAAAGTATAAGAAAGAAACACACGGTAAGCGCTATCAGCAATAGTATAACAGACTACACGTTGTTCATGATGTGCGTATACGGCATAAAACGTTTTTGATGCATTGCAAAACACGTCCGAAAATTGTCAATATCTAGAAAATACGACAAAAACAGGAAAAGCTTGTGGCGCTTTTGCATAAACAATCTCTTTATTCCTCCACGACTACTGATAAGGTTTGGCTCTAATACTATGAACGGGTTATAGGATCCTACTAAAGCTGCATTGAAAGCATGCCCTCTGTGGAGACGCAGACCTTGCCTTCTTGCCGCAAGACAATTCCTATAGGAGAGCGGCCAAGTGCGAAAAAGGGCTCTATTTAAGATTTATTTTGGGCGGGTCTCACACACACCTCCAACATACATCATTTGAAAGCTTATACTCTCTAGTTTAATATTCTGCCTGTTGGAGTGGTCGAAAGTGGTGCAGATTCTGAGAAAATACATTTATGTAACATAATGTCTGGAAAAAAGCTGTAAGGTATGAAATTACAAAAAATTTTTTGAAGGGGCTAATGAGGATGGTATGTTCACTCAACTTTGTGTACTACAACAAGCCTTATGCCCACAATTCAAATAAAACATTTGAAGCCATACTACTAAATTTTTCTGGTGAAAATTCCAATTTTATTACAAATTTAGGATACGATTCACCTTTTTCTCAAATGCCATCAAATAGATCAACTTTTCAGCTAGTACAATACCAGACTTAGTTACATAGCACACATATATATAATACTACATCTTTTTTCAATCATTTAGGAACCAAACTGAGCTACAAGGCTAATTTATTCAAACGTTTTGGCAATTCCTATGCCTATAAAACTGAAAAAGATGATAATAGAAAAATGTGCAAAATGATATTTAATCTTTCAAATATTCCAAAAAGTATCTGAATGACATCCAAACTGAAGCATACCCAGTACAGATGTCATATATTGGATATTGGCTGTCAGATTTTTAGATTTCGTTGCCCAGTCACCCAGGACAACTAAATTATTTGTGAAAATAGTCAATAATTAAGCAAAATTCACAAAACGCTCACAAAAAAAAATATAATAATAAATCAAATAAAATTTAAACATACAGGCAACCTTACATAAGTCAGACACTTTTAAGTCAGATTTTCTACTAAGTCAGATGGCTTTGCTGGTCCCATCCCTATCATTGCAGTTTTATAATCTTCACATAACTCTAATTTTGCCGATCTCGGACTGAAAATCCTGGTCCCAATTCATCCTACTTATGCAAGGTTACCTGTATTATGAGATTCACAATATGTTTTTCAGGAAGTTTTTTTTTTCTTTTCTTTGATACCAAATGTTAAATGTCCACATTGAAGAAGACAAAGATTACTCACTGGATGATCAAACTTGTGTGCAAGTGTTCACACTCAAAGTCTCACAGCATCAACCACAAACAGAATTATTCTGAATCACTGTCTGATGTATCTTGTGTTGAAATCGGATTTCGACAAACATCATCACCATGACAGGAACACAATTCCACACAGGCCAAGCGGATCTTTCTACAAGAGCATGAGTCAGTACCACAAAGATTTCTCTTGCTGCAAGTACAAAGCAAATCATGCATCACCTCGGAGGCTGACAATCCTTCATAGTACACTGGGACAAGCTTCTCCCCCTCTCTTTTCCATCCATATTCCAGTGGGGATCCCAGGTCAGGCTTAGCAACGTGGGAGGAAATCCAAATCCTTGTTTGCCAGGCAGCCCTTCTAACATGCTGTTTCAGACTCTCTTCAGAGGGTGGCAGCTTTGCCAACACAAATTCTCGCTTGGCTGCAAGCTTTGCATGTAACACATTCATGTTTGAATGTGCTTCTTTTTCCTTGCCCTTAGGATCATACAAACTAGCAATGAACTTGGGAGCTCAAACAATTGAAGTGTTCTCATCATCACCACCTAGGAAAACCAGCTCAGCAAAGGAGTCTACCTCTTTTTCTGAGATTGTTTTATACACAGAATTTTTTCCTATACCGAAAAAAACAGATGTTGAATCACACCCTGTGAGAGCGTGAATAGCAGGCAATACTTTCAGAAACAGTGGTGATTGTGAGTGACATATGTCATGTACTGGGATGAACCTCCGAAGGTCAGTGGTTCTGGTCACTGTTCCAGTCTCAATCCAGAATTCTTTCACTCTGTCCATTTGCGGATAGTAGTGAATGGCTAGCTACAGAACATCTGTGTCAGGCATTTAGATGATGACTGGGCCTGTCATGATCAGTACCTCAGGATGTGCCTCTGTGTCAAAGGGGTCTGTCATTTTTTGTAGCACATGATCTCTCATCAGGATACCAGGATGATTCTACATGCCGTCCATGCCAACAACGTATTCGAGAGAAATGACATGACAGGCCCAGTCATCATCTAAATGCCTGACACAGATGTTCTGTAGCTAGCCATTCACTACTATCCGCAAATGGACAGAGTGAAAGAATTCTGGATTGAGACTGGAACAGTGACCAGAACCACTGACCTTCGGAGGTTCATCCCAGTACATGACATATGTCACTCACAATCACCACTGTTTCTGAAAGTATTGCCTGCTATTCACGCTCTCACAGGGTGTGATTCAACATCTGGTTTTTTCGGTATAGGAAAAAATTCTGTGTATAAAACAATCTCAGAAAAAGAGGTAGACTCCTTTGCTGAGCTGGTTTTCCTAGGTGGTGATGATGAGAACACTTCAATTGTTTGAGCTCGCAAGTTCATTGCTAGTTTGTATGATCCTAAGGGCAAGGAAAAAGAAGCACATTCAAACATGAATGTGTTACGTGCAAAGCTTGCAGCCAAGCGAGAATTTGTGTTGGCAAAGCTGCCACCCTCTGAAGAGAGTCTGAAACAGCATGTTAGAAGGGCTGCCTGGCAAACAAGGATTTGGATTTCCTCCCACGTTGCTAAGCCTGACCTGGGATCCCCACTGGAATATGGATGGAAAAGAGAGGGGGAGAAGCTTGTCCCAGTGTACTATGAAGGATTGTCAGCCTCCGAGGTGATGCATGATTTGCTTTGTACTTGCAGCAAGAGAAATCTTTGTGGTACTGACTCATGCTCTTGTAGAAAGAACCGCTTGGCCTGTGTGGAATTGTGTTCCTGTCATGGTGATGATGTTTGTCGAAATCCGATTTCAACACAAGATACATCAGACAGTGATTCAGAATAATTCTGTTTGTGGTTGATGCTGTGAGACTTTGAGTGTGAACACTTGCACACAAGTTTGATCATCCAGTGAGTAATCTTTGTCTTCTTCAAGGTGGACATTTAACATTTGGTATCAAAGAAAAGAAAAAAAAAACTTCCTGAAAAACATATTGTGAATCTCATAATACAGGTAACCTTGCATAAGTAGGATGAATTGGGACCAGGATTTTCTGTCCGAGATCGGCAAAATTAGAGTTATGTGAAGATTATAAAACTGCAATGATAGGGATGGGACCAGCAAAGCCATCTGACTTAGAAGAAAATCTGACTTAAAAGTGTCTGACTTATGTAAGGTTGCCTGTATGTTTAAATTTTATTTGATTTATTATTATATATTTTTTTGTGAGCGTTTTGTGAATTTTGCTAAATTATTGACTATTTTCACAAATAATTTAGTTGTCCTGGGTGACTGGGCAACCAAATCTAAGAAGCTGACAGCCAATATCCAATATAAGATATCTGTACAGGGTATGCTTCAGTTTGGATGTCATTCAGATACTTTTTGGAATATTTGAAAGATTAAATATCATTTTGCAAATTTTTCTATTATCATCTTTTTCAGTTTTATAGGCATAGGAATTGCCAAAATGTTTGAATAAATCAGCCTTGTAACTCAGTTTGGTTCCTAAATGATTGAGAAAAGATGTAGTATTATATATATGTGTGCTTTGTTACCAAGTCTGGTATTGTACTAGCTGAAAAGTTGATCTATGTGATGGCATTTGAGAAAAAGGTGAATCGTATCCTAAATTTGTAATAAAATTGGAATTTTCACCAGAAAAAATTAGTAGTATGGCTTCATATGTTTTATTTGAATTGTGGACATGAGGCTTGTTGTAGTACACAAAGTTGAGTGAACATACTATCCTCTTTAGCCCCTTCAAAAAAAAAATTGTAATTTCATACCTTTCAGCTTTTTTCCAGACATGTTACATAAACGTATTTTCTCAGAATCTGCACCACTTTTGACAACTCCAACAGGCAGAATATTAAACTAGAGAGTATAAGCTTTCAAATGATGTATGTTGGAGGTGTGTGTGAGACCCGCCCAAAATAAATCCCAAATCAGGCCCCTGGCCGCTCCCCTACTATAGACAAAACATGGTGGACAACTATTCCAAACATATAATATTTGTCCACTGACTCACACACACATACGTACATGCATGCATGCATGCCTGCATGCATACATACATACATACTTGCATACGTATGTGCATACATACATACTTACATACATACACGCACGCACGCACGCACACTCACACACACACATATATATATATATATATAAATATATATATATATATATATATATATATATATATATATATATATATATATATATATATATATATATATATATGTATATATATGAAATGCGCAAGAAACATTATGTTGGCCACACAAAACTTACCTTGGGTGAACGCATGTGTGAACACTTTAGATACATCACCCAACACAACAGACCACATAATGGGTGCAGATTCATGATCTTTTTACCCACACAGTTGGGAGAGCACTTAACCCGGTTATTACAAACCTTAATGAAGGCATCAGCTCGAAAGAAGAGATAGACGTTTACCTCGATAAAATCACTGAAATTTTGTTGAGTGGAGCTCGCAAAGTCCCTACCTCGAAATTTCGGAAATTTAATAAACCCTTTTGGAACGACAGACTTAGCCAACTCAAACGCACTAAAGTCACTATGTTTAGAAAGTGGAACGAAGTCGGCAGACCCAGAGAGCCAGACGCTGTAGAATGGCTGGAGCATAAACGGGCTAAGCAAATGTTTAGGAAAGAATTAAAGATGGTCAGTCCTAAATATGAAAACGAACAAATTTTGCGCGTTGTCCATGATGCTGAATTGGATAGGAACTCGTTTTGGAAGGTCGTTAAAAAAAGCAGAAACCCATCATGTGCATGTGTCAATGCTATTAAGAACGATGCCAACAAAGTGGTCTATGACTCTGGTGAAATCCTGGAAGCTTGGAAACAACATTTTGCCAGGTTGTGCACACCTTCTGAAGACACTTCGTTTGATAGGGGGCATTTTTCGGATGTTACCAAGTGGGTTAATGATTATAATCTACAACACGACCAAGACGAGTTCCTGTCAGACCCCATAAGATATGATGAGGTTGAACGTGCTATATCTAAGTTACACTTTAAGAAAGCTTGTGGGTTCGACAACGTTAGCTCTGAACATCTGAAATATGCTGGCCCAAACCTTATATATGTTCTTACTCAGATTTTTAACCTTATCATTACGTGGGAGTATATACCTATCAATATGCGTAGGGGCACCCAGGTCCCCCCTGTATAAGGGTAAAAAGACGTGCACTCTAGATAGGAATAACTATCGTGGTATAACCCTTCTCACAAACTATAATAAGGTGTTTGAGATGGTAATATGGCTCAGACTAGAGAAGTGGTGGATTAAATCTGAGGTAATATCTAGTCTCAAGGGTGCGTGCAGGAAGAAACAGTCCTATATCCATACTGCCTATTTATTGCAAGAGACCGTGTCGTCTGCCTTGGAACAGCAATAATGTCTTTGTGGCCCCGGGGGGGGGGGGGGGGGGGGGGGGGGGGCACTCAGGTACAGAGGGGGGGCCGCACCTTCGTTACGTATTTCGCGGAGGAAGGGGTCTTTTTTTAAGACCTCCGCATGTCCGCGATTTTGTAAAAGAAGGGTAATTTTTTGTACCCAGGTACGAAGTATGGGGGTCAAAATCCCCATACAATCCACGAAATATACGCGGCTCTGACGCCGAGGGACTCCCGAAGTGACTCAGGGCTTCCGAGTTTGCTGCCGCTAAACAAGCAGAGGATTATAAAATCTTAAGTTAAAATACGTGTTCCTGTTCATACAATGTCAGTGTTTTGATAAAAGAAGGGGTGTTTATTTAGTGTAAAAAATCAGCGTTTTATTAAAATAAGGGTGCTTTTTTGGCCAGAAATCAGTGCTTATGGGGTATTTTTTAATTTTGATAACGAACGTATGCACCCCCCTAAATACCCAAGTGCCCCCCCCCCCCCCCCCCCGGGTTTGTGGCATTCTTTGATGTGTCCAAGGCATTCGACACGGTCTGGACAGACGGCTTGTTCTATTAACTGTACAAAATGGGCATTAGGGGTAGACTCTGGAGAATTTTGTACCGGTCATACCAAGATTTTTACTGCAGAGTTAAAGTTGAGCACAAATTCTCAGAGTGGTATCAGATGCGGTGTGGAATACACCAAGGCGGTTTCTTATCATTGGTTAAATATATAAGCTTTATTAATGAAATGATCGTTGAAATACAGTCATCAGGGCTGTGCTGCTCGGTAGATGGCATCCCAGTACCCCCCGAGGGTACGCGGATGATATCGCCACAGCATGCACCAGCAAACGTAAAATCGACAAGGTGCTAGACATAGTCGACCACTATGGAAAGACCTGGAGGTTTAATTTCAACACAAAGAAATCTGCAATCCTCGTTTATGGTGAAGAAAAGAAACTAAACTCCCTAAATGCTCCCAACAGGGTCTTTAAATTAGGTAGCTCTAGAGTGCTAGAAAGACAGTCATACGATCACGTCGGTGTTAAGTCATGTTTATTCCAAGATGACGAGTCCAGAGTATTGGAAAAAAATATCCAAAGGTCGCAGAGCACTTAATGCCTGCGCCGGTGTTGGCATAAGAAAAAACGGACTGACCATGATGACGTGTAACATCATTTTTTGGTCAATTGTTATACCTATCGTTAATTTTGGCTGTGAGATCTGGGGTATCACAGAAACGGATTACGATAATTTACTTAATTTCCAAAACAATGCTGGAAAACGGATTCAGAGGTTCCCCGCCCGGTCCCCTAACTGTGAAAGATCTTTTGGTCTGGGGTGGACCCGCATTACTACGTACATTCTTGTAAAGAAATTATTTTTTGCAATGTCAATTTTAAGGTTAGACGAGCAAAGTGTCATCCGTAGAGTCTTCCTGGAAAGATTCACCTTTTATATCAATAACATGAAACAATGTAGGGAAAACAGATCTAGGAGCCCCACGTTCGATTTATTGAATTCTGCAACTAGGTTTGGCGTCTTGAGCCAGTTATGTGATATTGTGACGGGTAGAATGCTGCCTTACTCAAAAAGGCATGGTCAGACATTATCTGGAATAAGGCATGGCAGATAGACGATCTTTTCTGGGAATCCACGAGGATCCTACATAAAAACAACGAAGTTTTGCATAGTGCTATGTCCCGTTCACGGTATCTATCATGGTGGGAACTTTCGGATAAATTCCCTCACCTGATACGGATTTGCGAGAATATGGCAAAATTACTCAGTGGCGCAAGTAGACTTAAGTGCGACGACACTAGACTTAAGGGGCTTACCCAGAGTTTCCGTAATTGCTCTAGATGTGACATGTACACTG
Source organism: Maea johnstoni (assembly GCA_963942565.1). NCBI lineage: Eukaryota > Metazoa > Annelida > Polychaeta > Spionida > Magelonidae > Maea > Maea johnstoni. The sequence continues at coordinate 28,920,679 of OZ012693.1, read as the reverse complement.
CAGAAAACTTGCACCACTTAGTCATGCAGTGCCCAGCTACTGACACTATCGGTAGGCGCATGTATGAAGACCTGTACAAATATGATGACAAAATGCGACAGGTAGTTTGTGAAAAGCCTGACAAGGTATTTAATTGGATGGTCGGGGGTAATATTGAAAATACCGCAGTGGCTGTAATGTATTACGTGTGGACCATAACTAGAACGGCCATAAACGAAATGTATAGGACGGTCCTGAAGGACAGAGCTGGTGTGGGTTAGTTGGTAGAGTTAATCCACAATACGTAACCTACACTAACACTGTGCTGATACCCTAAGTTACATGTGTCCTGTATGGACGTCGATAGGCTCTTATGCGTTGCTCATCTCCTGTGTATTACACCTCTACAAAATTTTTAAAGTCTAATCAGTGTCTCAAACGGTCAACCTTTTTCGGTCAAAGTTGTTCTAGTTCTACTCGTTTTTCCTTGTTCTAACTTTCTTTTTCCAACCGTAAAGACTGTTTTTTCTGTTCTACACAGTAATCAGTATTCCAAAGTATACAGGCTATAATGTTTTAAGGCCTCTTGCGACTATTACTGCTGCGTACTTGAGTTCCTTTAGCCTATTATTTGTGTTGTAAATAATGCATTGTTGGGGTCTTAAACCCATCCTTGATTTGTTCTTTGTGCTCTTCTATTAGGTTAGTCCTGTGCGTTTGCGCGGACCCATTACTAGTATGTTTAGTTCTGCTCATTTTTGTTACAAAGTTATATTTTCTATTATTATCATTTATTTATGCTGTATCAATTTTATGCCTGAAGGCGTAGCCAATACAGATACATACATACAATGGCGGCGGACGCTATAATTCTGATGAGCACACAGGACATACTAATGTTGTCTCTCATTGCAATTTGCAATTTGGAACGAGAGATTAGGAAGATAAAGTACTAGTAAAGTATCATTGATACTCGGGCTGGAGCTTAAAAAACTATGGTTTCATAGGATCACACCGACCACCCTATGGGACTGGTATAGTCATAATGCCCTTAAACAAATATCCTGTGATTGACTATGGACCTGTTAACCTCAGTCTAGTAATATTTTAATTCACAGGTCTACTTTGAATAGATGGAAATTTATTTTCCTTTACACGCGTTATCAGTCATTTTGACCCGTTGCACAACTACATGACAGGGTGGACATATCCTTCTTGATCTTCACCCAAGCTAATTACAATCACATATACAATAAGCCAGCGACCACAGACATTTATTCTCACAAATCAAACATGTTATTAACAAAACCAAATAGTTTATTAACCCCCTCCATAGCCCCTCTCCTGATGATTACTGTTATGCACGAAACAGCTTAGATTGGTTTCACTATACTGATCCAGCGGCAGGCACCTGGAGGCTCCACCCACTAGTTGCATTTTGCCATCAAACTTGTATTAGGAGACCATCCTAGGACAGATCAAAATATGGTTTCTTAAGACAGGTGGTCTCTTAATAGAGGGTAATTTACATTATAATGTTCGAAAAGGAGAAATAAAAATGTGGTCTCTTATAGAGGTGGTTGCTTGTGAGAGGTGGTCGCTCACGCAGGTAGCAGGTTTATATATATATATATATATATATATATATATATATATATATATATATAGAGAGAGAGAGAGAGAGAGAGAGAGAGAGAGAGATATTTATATACACATATATATATATATATATATATATATATATATATATATATATATTATATATATATATATATATATATATATGTATATATACATATATATATATATATATATCTATATACATATATATATATATATATATATATATGTATATATATGTATATATATATATATATGTGTGTATCTATCTATCTATCTATATATATATATATATATATATATATATATATATATATATATATATATATATATATATATATATATATATATATATATATATATATATATATATATATGTGTGTGTGTGTGTGTGTGTGTGTGTGTGTGTGTGTGTGTGTGTGTGTGTGTGTACGGATATATGTATGTATGTATGCCTCTGTGTGTCAATGTCGAGAACACATGTACAAGTCACGTAAATATGTAACCATATCCTTGACATTAAATAATAGAACTGAGATTGTCAGGTAATAAACACTTAGTAATTATTTGCATCAGATGAGTCTGTTCACGCAAATGAAATCAAAATTGCACACACATTACAGTTCTGGCTAGGTTCCAACGCTAAATGCTGCTAATAACCTTGATCTCTAGGCCATTTCTCGTGGTACTCGGGTTACGTATTCGATACGAAGTAGAGGCGACAGAAGTAAGCCAGGTCTTACATTGAATTCATTGTGTTGTTGTTATTGATAGTGACTGTCGTAAAGCAGTAGCAGGATCACAAAAAAGTGTAGCAGCAGCAGCAGCAGCAACAGTATTAGTAGTAGTAGTAGTATTAGTAGTAGTAGTAGTAGTAGTAGTAATAATAGTGCTAGTAGTAGAACAAGAGGAAGAAGTAGAACAGGAAGAAGATAGATGAAGAAAAAGAATAATTAGCAGCCTTAGTAGTAGTAAAAGTAGTATAAAATTATTATTTTCATTATTATTATTATTATAATTATTATTATTATTATTATTATTATTATTATTATTATTAGTAGTAGTAGTAGTAGTAGTAGTAGTAGTAGTAGTAGTAGTAGTAGTTTTACCGTTAATGGAAAGTTAGAATTGGTCGCAGCAGCAGGCGCAATTCTCTTTTTTCACACGCCATTAAGGGAAAAGCTGTATTGAGCCTAGTATAACCCGCTGATATATCCAGTATACCGAATGATTAACCCTAAATGATATCTACAGCTGCCTTGTGAATGGTAATGCCAGTACAGTTGCGCGTGGGTGACTCAAGCTTCACCGATGCCAAGTTCCACTCATCATGCGAACCTTGAGCGACTGGAGCTCTGTGACGTCACGAGCAACGGGCCCTGTTGTTCCTAGCGGCTGGTGGGTAGGGCATGGATATTTAAGGTAATGCAATGGGGAGGTGCTGCTCACAATTATGGTACACGAGAGAATTGCGGAACATGAGTAGAACTGGATCCGGCAAACTGTCAAAGAGATCAACGGTTGGACGCAGGACAATTTAAGGGACTGCGCTGATAAACTTTGCAGAGCATCACGGATCGTCACGCTAGTTCAACCTCTTGTTTGTGATACCGCGTCCGTCAAACTTTTTTGTATATCAAAGGATAATCTTCAAAGGGAATTTAAAAGGAAGAAAACACGTATAAACTTCTTTAAATCGAGAAAATCACAAAAGACGTGTGAAAAGCTAACTAGAATCGTAAGAGGACATCGCCAAATTCAGCAATCGAACAAACACACAGACACCTAAGGACACAAACATGAGGTCTCTATACTTATTTTTATCAGTTCTTGTCACCATACCATCAATAATCTTTGCCAAATCTGTCTACAACAGGACTGTGGTACGCAACCCACTTTAACTGCCCGCCGTGCGATATGAACAAATGCGTTATGCCGACCGGCTGTGAGGTAGCCCGGGAGACCGGTGTCTGCGGCTGTTGCTACACGTGCGTCCGAAAAGAGGGTCACAATTGCGGAGTATACACAGAACGCTGCGGGAAGGGTCTCAAATGTTTGCCTAAGCCCGGCACAAGCAAACCCATCCAGTCATTATTTCGAGGAGAAGGCACATGCACCAAAGCGACACCTAGTAAGTACCCGTTTCCTTAGCGTTATGTATTTACTCCTATATATTACGATAAACCAGTACGTTTACCTAAACGAGATCCCTCACGATAACCTACGCTATTTCACTCCTACTTGTCACTAAGAGGAAACCGCCAACTGTTAAGTATGAGAAACCCCATTTTACGTTTAAACTATTATGTATTTTCTGCTTCATCAAAATCGTCAACCATAGAATAACCTTTCCTTTTCTTACTTGTTAGTAAACGGATGCGACATGCTTGTTTTTAATCTAGTTTGTATATATATATATATATATATATATATATATATATATACTATATATATATATATATATATATATATATATATATATTATATATATATATATATATATATATATATATATATATATATATATATATATATATATATTTATATATATATATATATTATATATATATATATATATATATATATATATATATATATATATATATATATATATATTATATATATATATATATATATATATATATATATATATATATATATATATATATATATATATATATATATATATATATATATA
>OZ012693.1:28849401-28916182 GCA_963942565.1 Maea johnstoni | reverse complement strand
TAACTTATGTTTACCATTGCACCTATATATGTAATGTGTGAAAAACAATATATATATATATGTATATATATATATATATATATATATATATATATATATATATATATATATATATATATATATATATATATATATATATTTATATATATATATATATATATATATATATATATATATATATATATATATATATATATTTATATATATATATATACATATATATATATGTATATATATATATATATATATATATATATATATATATATATATATATATATATACATATATCCATATATATATATATATATATATATATATATATATATATATATATATATATATATATGTATATATATATATATATATATATATATATATATATATATATATATATATATATATATATATATATATATATATATATATATATATATATATATATATATATGTATAGTTTCAATCGATCTCGCTTTCGTAGTAAGTCTTACTGCAATATTCCACTGCTGATGAAATAATCTTGCAGGGCTACATGTATTTCTCAAATTTAACTTTAAGGATAGTCTAGAAAATATTCCAAATGCGTCCTCTACCCATGCGGCTGCAGATCAAAGCCATCGCTAGAGTACCGACTGCTACAGAATCAACTAATCACCTAAAAATGTTGATGTTAAAACAGACAAAATATGTATTTCTCACATCACTGACATCGCCTTTGAACAGTTCGGGGGAAAATTGATAAGTCTCGCACCGTGAAAACAACTTTCACAACTGACTATTGCTCGGTAAGCCAAAATAAAACGAGTTGTTTAATGCTGTGTTTGTGCGCATGACCTCAAGAATCATTTTAAACATGTGTAAAAGGTTCATATTAGAAACGCAGAAAATATTTACTTAATATACTAACGATACACATAGACACAGCAATTCGTTTTGAGTGTTAAAACAAAAGCAGATCGGATGGTCGATACCGCACGGGCAGCGGACGCGGTGGAAACGGGCGCACCGTGGGCGACTAGTATGCATTGTGAAGACAAGGATACAGTCATAGGGACCCCAATACCCAATGTATATTTTTACAAGTCTAATCTAACTTCAGCCCCATTTTTCATTTTTCTTTGACTCACCACACTTGCTTTGATGTTTTACTGGCGTAACCCTACCCTCAATAATTTTTAAGGCACGTATGCTCCTCAAAATATACTAGAGTGACAGTGTATGCTATTTTCTGAGAATATTTTCCTGAATGTAATTATGGCCAAAACCTTTAGAGCTAAACTAAAACAACGTTGGCTAAGTCATTTTTCCAAAAGCTATGAAATGTATTTCAATTAATAGCTATGACATTAGGAGTAATGACTTCGTTAACTGATGATACTATCTTGATACAACAAAGGATTATTACAATATGGAACACACGCAAAAGCAAAGCCGCTGCAATAGACATGGATGTAGATATTGTTTCAAACACATAGAGGTGATTGCATACGGGACGCGGTTGTATATATAGCAGGTACAGTACAGGCATTTACTTCCTGCATCAGTCGACCGGACGTCTGCCAGTGCCGGGTTGTACAAACGACCATGGATGGTATGTCAAAAAGTTCAGCCAAGGACATCAATGACACACGTAACTTGCAAACCAAAGCTTCGTTCAGTTTTGAGGTAATCCATGCACCAATGCCCTGAAAACTGGGTTGCAATCGGGCATGCGGTTGTGTATTATGCCCGGGCTGCCCACGCATTTATTGCAGGAAATAAATGTCCGTACTGTAGTATAGTAACGAATCCTGGCCAAGTGCTAGATCAGTGAATGGCCCGTTTTATACTACTGGTATGTGTTATATGTACCTGTCAGAAAATCATAACCCCTCTCATATAAAACTGTGTGGTTGACATCTGGAAGCCTTACATTATAACAAGGCTGACGTTCATGAACTCAAAATTGTTTTTCGAAATTTCAAAGAAAATTACAGAAGGCCAAAGCAGCATCGAAACTTCACGTGATCAAGTGCAAGAGACACCCATGCATTGTATTCTAATCAGCCAGTGCATTTTATTTTATAGATAAATATGACTTGGTCTTGATTTTACAATAGTGTATTTCTGATAATTTATATACTCTTTACAGTACTACAAGAACGACATTGATTATATTTGGTACCTTTTGTGAATAGCAAACGTGAGATATCATATACAAAGACGTCAATTGTGTTCCTGATTTGCCATACAAAAGTATTGATAACTATGGGTCACGCTATGGTAAGTTGTCAGTTTTGGAACTGAATTCATATATAGTTAGATAAAAAGGTAACGTAAATATGAGGTTGAAATAATTGTACATTTTAAGTCTGCCAATCAACATACTTGCAGGTGGAATGAAATGATGTTGTTAATAGTGTTCTTGTGATTTTTCCATCGATTGAATAAAACGAAGCAATTCTACATCTTGAATTCCTGTTGATTATTATTGCTATTATTGCAGATGATTTTGACCAACTTGCTGCACAATATATGTTGTACATGTACATGTATGTGTATAGACTGGATATGTTACAAATATATGCACACGCATACATACATACATACATACATACATACATACATACATACATACATACATACATACATACATACATACACACACACACACACACACACACACACACACACACACACACACATACATACATACATACATACATACATACATACATACATACAAGCATACATACATACATACATACATACATACATACATACATACATACATACATACATACATACATACAAGCATACATACATACATACATACATACATACATACAAACATGCATACATACAAACATACATACATACATACATACAAACATACAAACATACATACATGTATGCTAACACTCTGTTATGATTATGAGCAGATGATGGAACAAGATGGCTTCCAAGTACCTCCTCGATACATGTACATAATCAATATATAGGCATTATTAAAGATTACCTTTAAAAGGATGTTTAAGTGAAACAATTATCATTTAGATTTTGCTGATGAATTGATGTTGATTTATAGCTTCGCCTAAAATGTCCCTAGGTTGGCTTTGGCCTTGGCGGTGGCTTCTATAGCTAAAGAATATTTCGGCCTTAGTCTGAGCTCTAACACAAGGCCACCCGCATGATCTTCGCAATATAAGTTTGTCTGTTCCAACAATTTTCATTTTAAAACGTGTTTAGTGTTCAATCCGTTATGCAGGAATTAAAATGGGATATATCTGTTGAAACCCACTTTTTGGTAATATTTGCGCGCTTTTAGATGCACCTATTATATCATCATCATTTAGAATATTCTCCCATCTTGACTTGATTCCATCCATAACGTTTTTAAAACATTTTTTTATTTTTCAAAACATTTTTATTTCTGTTGCTCGCAATGTATTTCTGTTGCTCGCAAATGTTTTTAAAACATGGATAGTTTTATATATTTTGTAACAACCTTTCCCTTCAAAGTTCTCTTCTCAAACACAATAGGTAAAATCGGCCGTTTTTCTCATCTATTTGACAATGTACATACATGTTTTGAATTTTTCGTTTAATTGATTCACATTTTAGGAAAATGCATTTAACATCTTGTACTTGGAGCAGGTGTTCCGAAGACATAAACAATACATTTATGAAAACATCTTTAACATGTCTAATGTCCAAACCATTCCTTATTAGAATAATTACACATTATTGTATTGTACCATTTTGACATTATGGGAAACTAAAGCAACCATATTGTTTCATACAATATCTCGCAAGCACCAATAACGTCCTTTCTAAATGCATTGTTACATGTTCATATATATCATCTAAAATGTATCAATACTTTTAGATTCTTAAAATGATAGGGGAAAATACTCCAGCATATGCACAATCTTAATATCTATTAATAGCTATTAATCAGGAGAGTTGCAAACCGAAAGGGTAACGCTCATGACTTTTTACCTAGCCTGAGGGTTATTGCTACACAAGTAATCAGTAAATGTCTTTTTCAGTGCCATTTATGTTGAACTTAATTTGATTAAAATGACCCATGCCTCGAATGTTTAACCTGTTGACTTAAGGAACCTTTGATAATCATGTGTTTTTGATCCAAAAATACACGTTACTTTCGATAAGAATCCTTGGAATGTCAAACATAATCCATCATTAAGGGAATGATAAATAACACACAATGCCATGCAAAAAATACCTTTGGTGGACTGTAAAAGAGCAAAATAGCTTTGCCAAATTTTACATAAAAATACTGAATCTCGTGCTTTGAATAGATATTTTACTGCGAGGGATTTTTTGAATTATTATCTCAAAGAATCTATTATATTCTCTAAGTAGAATGGGAATTAAAATATGACACATTCTCCAGCTGTTGCCATGCCGATTTGTGCACCAAAACCTTCTTCAAAAGGCGGCCATGAAGTATTTTCACCATTCGACAAATTTGTATATTTCTGACCTGCCATTAAGTGATGATGATCATGATATCAATGATGATGATGATGACAATGATGATGAGAATAGATAATTATAAATCGAAAGAAAATGACAAATGCTTTGACCACTTGGCTACTAAGGCATCGCCATGGATTTGTCCACACTAACGACATGATAACCAATAATCCTCGATCATCCAAGCAATCGTCCAAGTAACATTTCTCTTTGTTAGTAATCGTACCGTCAAAGATTGACTTAGATTAACTACTGAAATCTCTTCTAACAGACTTTCAGACCATTTTTCTGCACATTTACTTAATAAATTCCCATTTCCTGACATTAATCTTTTATAGATGTGTGAACAACCTTTTGTATTACCTACTAAATATAGTAAAAGTGGGATATTTGGACCCTTCTTTTTTAGTAATATTCGTATTGCTGTTCTTATTTTTAAAGCATTATATTCAATGAAATTACATGAACATCCTGATTTTTCTAAATCATACTTACTCAATAAATGACCCTTAAAATCAACACTATCATATAAGGAACGGTAACCACTTATAAATATTCCCTTACTATTATAAACACATACCTCTTTATTCAACCATAGAGGAATGGCCAACCTCTATGTATGATTGGTTGAATAAAAATGTTCCCAAAGCAACTTCATTGCTTACCAAACATCAACCCAAAAGGGATTTTAAATCTTTTTTACAATGTTTTCAATGTAAATACTACCATAAAAATTGCTTTAGCAATGTTATAGTAGAGTGGAAAAGATGCCCAACCGTCGGTTTGATTACATATTCTTCTCAACCAAGATATTTTCAGAGCTTTGTCAAACAATAATATATTGGTGAGTTCCAAGTGACCCAGTTCTTTATCATTTTCCAATAGACTCTGCTTGAATTCTGGAGGTTTATCTCCCCATGAAAACTTTTGGACATTTAAAAAAATATATATGTTGGAGGGTTTTGGACTGGGAAGAGACAACAGGATGTGTGTAATTTTGGATAGCACCAAGCTTTTTAAAAGAGTGATTTTACCATGCGGAGTAAGGTTTGTTGGTAGCTAAAGAGCCATAAGCTTATCAATCTCAGTTAGTTTTTTGTCCATGTCCATTTCTGTAATGTCCTTCATTTCTTTGACTTTGAAAGTAATCCCTAATAATACCGTCGGTCATTTTGAACTTTCTGTCAGTACACGGCAGTGGCAGCATCTATTGAAATTGACTTTCACTGTATTTTAGGTGCATGATAATCAATCAAAAGTAATTGTATCCCTGGGGAAGATTAATGACAAAAACGGACTTCAAACATATTTTGTAATTGGCAAATGTAAAAACATGTGCCATATCTCCTTGCCCTCCTCTTCATTTTATTTTTTATGAGATTGATGTCACAACCCTTTTGATGTGTTATTATCAACATTAATATTTTATACGATTGACGTCACAGCTTTCTGTTATGATTTGAATGTGGGATGCTGCATGCATTTAATATTTATGACACTCCCTGACACAGTAAGTACGGTTTAAGCATTAATAACACGAAACGAGAGAAATGGAATGTGAATTTTATTCCTACTTAATCTTACAAGAATTATGATATATTTGTAGACCAACTGGACAAGCAGAAAAAATACAATGCGTCTATAACAAAGTTACTTGACCCAAAACTAAAGATTTGCGTCAACATGAAGGGGAAATATGCAATATATCCATCATTGAAGCTCATTAAAAGTAACTTAAGTTGAATTGAATACAAAGTAATTAAGCATGGTTCAGTGGCTGTGCAAAGCAGTGCTGCGTGTGACGGTTGAAACATGGATACCAGGTCACAACAGTGCGTCTGAATCGTAATTGTTGCTGAGGCTAGTGCAAGACAGTGCAGAACAGGCCGGACAGAATGGGGCCGGACAGAATGGGGTAGGACAGGGCAGTGTGGAATATAATCAACTACAATATATCGACCTAGATAAGGCTATCAGAGTGGTCAGTGCGGTGCGGTTTTATAAAATGATGAAAGAGTATCACAAATTGCAAGATTTCTAACATTGCATGAATGAAGCCAGAGGAAATGCGGTGTGGTGGAGTAGGAATAATGTGGAACAGATTGGTAAGATGTGGGATGGAGTTGCACATAGATAGGCAGAAATGCATGCGGAGATAGTCGGGCGGGTGGGTGCGAAAAGCTTGTCGAAAGCTCTGCTACGTGCAAGGTGCTATTGGTGTCTCGAGGGATCAACTCAACGAGAGGTTTGATACACGGACGTCGCGGTAACTGTGGCCGCTTAACAATTTATCGGACAGGCACGCGGCCTGAGTAAACAAAAAGGGTAGAAACGCGTTTCGCCACTAAATGTGGCAGGATGATCTAATTCCTATAGATTGTTATTAGAATACACAGCAGGCTCAAAACCAGTTCGTTTCTCTAATATGCTCTTCTGCATGATCGAAGATAATATTGGAATGACATACTATCATTGTTTATAACACGATTATTAGTACTAGTACATATTCAGTGTGGCCTTTAGATATCAAATATATCATTCATATTCATCAAATATAGCCCTCAATCACTTAGAACAAAGAGCATAAATTAACACGAGGAACAATACTCAATACTATGTTCATATCAATAATTTACTCTTGTATTTTTGACTGTATTTCTTAATCACTAAGACCGACAACAGGAACAATGCTTTGTCATTAGCACTTGTTCAATGCTTAGTGTTTTGGGTTTTGCACTCGTTGACTTTGACTGACGTGGCATCTTTCCCATTGTGAGAGTAATCAAGCTTGATGTGTTTTTTTCAATTTTTCAAACTAGAACAACCTCGAGCTACATAATGCCTTTTTGGTATACTGACTCGAAAACAAAACGCATTCATAGGGTTCATTTAGTGTGAAAGAATAAAAAACATCTCTGACTTAATGTTCTAAAATGACGATTGTTTAGATCTCTGAAATGAGAAAAGCATCATTTGTTCCTCATTTCTTATTCATATGCCCTATATCACAATTACAACTTAGTACTTCTACCAACATCACTACTAATACTACCGTTCCTTTTTTCGTCTTATTCCGTACTACTACTACTACTACTACTACTACTACTACTACTACTACTACTACTACTACTACTACTACTACGACTACTACTACGACTACTACTTCTACTACTACTACTACTACTACTACTACTACTACTACTACTTTTACTACTACTACTACTACTACTACTACTACTACTACTACTACGACTACTACTTCTACTACTACTACTACTACTACTCATACTACTACTACTTCTACTACTACATGTACTACTACTACTACTACTACTACTACATGTACTACTACTACTACTACTACTACTACTACTACTACTACTACATGTACTACTACTACTGCTACTACTACTACTACTACTACTACTACTACTACTACTACTACTACTACTACTACATGTACTACTACTACTGCTACTACTCTTGCTGCTCTTACAAACAGTGTTAATTAAGACGACTAGTCAATGTTGTTGGACCTCTGACAATTTCCTTTTACACTTGTCGACTGCAGTTGACATAGACATCTGCTCAGTGAATGGAAAACTAATTACCCTGAATAACTTTTAACATTTACCCGCCTACTAAAAAACTTTCGATCGAAAGATTTAATCTCTGCGACTTGATGTAACGGGTGGTTCTAGTTAAGAGTCATATATATATATATATATATATATATATATATATATATATATATATATATATATATATATATATATATATATATATATATATATATATATACATATATATACATATATATATATATATATATATATATATATATATATATATATATATATATATATATATATATATATATATATATATATATATATATATATATACGTAACTTTCATCATATCAAAAAGTGAATAGATGCATGCCTGACACCGAGGAGCTAGCCCGGGTACATAGTTGGATATTCTCGTAGGCAGGCATATGCGGGAGACCATTCGCTGTGTAGCTCATTAGATCCTTCAATGTTGGGGGTCGTTCCCTGTAGGAGCCTCGATTTCCCAGTGAGCAAACACATGCCTGAGGAATAGACCTCTCGGCAAAGGAGTTAGCCCCGGTAGATGAACAAAAACCTGCTGGAGATCGTGGATCATTGCTGTGCGTCAATAACAAGGATAGTCTACTGTGGGGAGAGCTCATCCCCTTAGGAGATGCATGAATGAGGCAAATACACTTTGCAAAGCATAATTACTGGTTGATAGCGGGGGAGGCTCAGCATTTGAGAGCATACATATTGCCCTGCATGAACGCGTGCATGAGACCATAAGGTTTGCAAAGCATTAGACCTGTGGGCAATGGAGGTGCCCCCTGGTTGATGGGTATGGGTATTCTCCTGAAACAGACAAATTCCTGCGATGAGACCACGGCATCTGGCACCTCAATAAACCTGCCTATATACAGATTATTTCATACTCATCCTCGTTCGCCTGCTTTTTGTGGTGACATTTTATCTGTTCGCGGGAGATAAAGAGGAATGCGGCACAAAGTGCTAGAGATGAAAGCTTTACTGAGCCATAATACTAAAGGAAAGTTCAACCCGCGTCTGCAGCTGTCGGTACTTGTCATTAACTACAATAACAATCTTGGGAAGCCGTATTACTGAATGTTGTACAGCCGGATGTCTATTTTAGGACCCCAAAATGTATGATACAAATCAAATATTATCCAAGAAGCCTGAACATTTAAGGATCGGAGAATGTTATATAAGAATACATATACATATATATATATATATATATAATATATATATATATATATAATATATATATATATATATATATATATATATATATATATATATATATATATATATATATATATATATATATATATATATATATATATATATATATATATATATACATATATATATATATATATATATATATATATATATATATATATATATATATATATATATATATATATATATATATATATATATATATATATATATATATATATATATATATATATATATATATATATATATATATATATATATATATATATATATATATATATATATATATATATATATATATATATATACATATATTTATGTATATATATATATATATATATATATATATATATATATATATATATATATATATATACATATATTTATGTATATATATATATATATATATATATATATATATATATATATATATATATATATATATATATACACATATATATATATATATATATATATATATATATATATATATATATATATATATATATATATATATATATATATATATATATATATATATATATATATATATATATAATATACAAATATGGACTTATCCCGAGGTCCATATAACCTGATTTGCTCAAGGGATCAGTTCATATATGTTTAATTATATGACCACTGACAAATGGAAGAAGCATTAATAACACATCAGACAGATTGTTAAGAAACATTTTTATTAAACTAACAACAATCAGGTATCCTTAATACAATAATAAGACATCGTTTTGAAGCAAATAATCTTTAAAACTTCAAAACCCTCAAAATAGGCCTTAATTCACCCTTATTAGCTTTCAAAATTGGGGAATTGTTGTTATAAATAAGTTCATCTAGTGCCATGTCATCCAAACTTTTAAAATCCGCAGGCAGATTTTTTTCATTCAAATTCTACTTGATAATGTTTACACTGTTTCCAGTTACCTTGTAAGTATTTGCAGCATTTCTCTTCTTCAATATATCCTCCATATACTGGTCTGTTAGGGTAGCATGTCTTTTTTACCAAGGTCTGGTGGAGAACTTGCAGAAGAGGTAGCCATTTCGTATGTTTACATTTGTGCAGACGGATCAGAGGCATGACCTACTTAATGCCTAATGCAATTATGTCCTGCTTCCTGATTGGCTAATCTTGGCAAAATGGTGGCCGGTCATGTGGCAGCCCATCTGATTGGCTGTTGGCATGCTGGGGAAATCTGAGGATGTGTCACTATTCTGGCACTCTCATTGGATGGTGTGCCTCTTTGGGATCAGTCAATATTGTCCAGTCCATAATATCATGAATTCCGAAAGGAGACAAAAAAGTGAATGATATAAAAAATGGCCAACAATTATACTGTTGACTAGTATTCATACATTTTGAATGTAAAGTAAAGATTATTACTTCAATTATACATAGTGATCAAAGAGGATTAATAAAGGGAAGGTTTATTGGAGAAAAAACAACAGGTTAACAAATGGTAGTATCTATGAATGTGAGGTAATAAAGGATGGCTTACTACTTTTAGTGGCCTTCTTCAAAACATTTGATGTTATTCAGGGCTCAACGTTAAGAAAAAAAATTACAAGCCCAGCAGGGCTAGTTACCGTAACGTTTACTAGCCCTGAAATATTTTTGCTAGCCCTGTTATTAATAATAACATTTTTCAAATAGTGACCAACCCCATAGCCTCAGTTGATAACATGAAAAGAATGCAGTGTATTGTGTTGAATTAAAGTTTTATTATCATCCAGGTATCCAGAGCCAAAGGAGGGCTTCATACTTTTTTAAGCGCTGATATTCTATCTAGCCCCTTGGGGCTACTCACAACAACTAGCCCGGGACTACGGGGCTAGCCTTAACGTCGAGTCCTGTTTTTTCATGGGATGATATCGATACAGCTATAGAGATATTTGACTTTGGATAAGACTCTAAATAAGGGGTCAGTTTCAAATGTATTACAAAATAGATACAAATTGGTTCCCTTTACGCAGACGATATCACTTTCTTCACTGCAGCTGAAGAGATTTCCCCGAGAGGGTGTATGAAGCTTTTATTATCTAAAACTTCATGAAATTCCTGGTTTACTGATAAAACAATTAAAAAACGAGACGTCGACAGACAGCAGGACCATTTTAATCTTGACTTAAATCTGCAATTTGGAATTTTGTGATATGGCAGATATCACAATTATGAATATTAGAAGTACAATTGGACATATTAAAACATTACTTAATATGGATCCCTAGATATTTACCCCCTATGGACAAAATCACTACTATTAATAGCCTGCTATTATCAAAAATAACAAATGTCATGCTGTCTCACCGAAGCCCCAGGTAAATCAGCAACGGATGAACTATATCAGTTCAAAGTTCAAAGGATTCCTATGGGCCAAAAAACGTCTCGAATTTTGGCAAAAAAAATCTAGAGTGATGTTTTATTTTATATAAAAGAATACTACAGACCGTTATAGGTAACAATTGGATTCGGACATACAATAACCCACATCCTTACTTACCATATATATTGCATACAATGGATATTGGAAGTAAAGGTAACAGTACAATTAATACAGGAAACATGGTTCTAACACATATTCAACAAAAATGGTCTGAGAGTTTGAATGATGATATACAACTAGAGTCTCTTATCAAAGCTTTCAAGAATTCAAAACAACACTCGCCATCTGTGTATTAACATTCTAATTAATTCAAGCTATTGCATAGAAGAACTGTTCATAACAAAATGTTATGCAATATGGGTATAGGTAACACTCCAAACTGTACATGTATATATTGTATTATCATCAGCTCCACTGTGATACTCGCAGCTGATTGGTCAATTGCTGTTGGGTACTGGATTGTATTTCATTGCTTTTCATTAGATGTCAATGCTAGGATCCGGATAAGTGTTTTATCCTCACTCTCAGTGTTTTATCCCACTTCGCCATGGCAACTATGGGTTTGACCTCAAGTTTACAGGTCACAGCCTCGTTTTGAACCCTTGACGACGAAAAAGAAAATGGCTGACATTCCTCTTCACACCGCCGCCTGACTCGATTCTTTTGCCGTTTAAAACACTATTTGCGCATATTAGTCTGCCAACATGGTGTATACATGGAAATAAAGATGGCAGAAAGTAATTAAGATGGATTTAGGTTGGTATGTTGTTCATACATAAGAGAAATAATTTCCGTTTGGTCGGAGTCAGGTCTGACGAAAATCTCCGTTGCTACAGTGGTTCATGGGGGAACATCCTCGAGTCTGGCAACCGCTTTTTTCATTTTCTTTGTGACCAATCGCTCGAATTTGCCATCCAAACTTGGCAAATCCCTTTGGAGCACTAAGTTGTGTATAGATGAACGTACGTTTTGTCTCCACTCTGCATAATGTTAATTTTACCCATTAGGTCCCAATGTGAAATTTACCCATTGCCAACAATACACGTATGTTGGGAGGCATGGGGGGGGGGGGGGGGGGGGAGCTGATGATAAATTCGTTATCCTCCTTGTAAAAAAGGGATACGGCCTGGTATCTGCGTTTAGCCAGTCGTATCACACTCGGCCTCCGGCCTCGTGCGATACGGCTGGCTTCACGCAGATACCAGGCCGTATCCCTTTTTTACAAGGGGGATAACTAATAATAACCTTGAAACAATTGAACATATATACATTGATTGTGATAATGTTGCACAGTTTTGGAGAAATACTGAGAATTGGGTTAGACAATTATACAATCCTCAATTTAAGATCTCAGACACTGGGAAAATCTTTGAAGAAAAATTCAATACATATGTAAAACAGATGATACTCATCAGTGTCAAAGATGTTATTCATCAGAAAAGAAAACATGGTGACCAAATGCTATCATCAGCTGTGAAGAGATCTCTTCTGAGAAATTTACATATAATGAGATCCCATGAAATAACTCAGAATAACACTGCAGTTTTTGACAATAATTGGGAGATCGTTATAGATTTCTTTAGAACAGATTTCTGTACATATAATAATAATAATAATAATAATAATAATAATAATGATACTTTTATTTGCTGTAATATATTAATTACAAAAGTAGTATTCCTCTCTGCCGCGTTTAATACATACTAGATAAATTGGTTCTGTTAAGAAAGAACAAATTATATAAAGAAAAAGAAAGTCATTCTCGCCATGTGATTACATCATAATGTTGATGGTGATGTATTACAGTTATCTTGTTATCAATAGGAAATTTTTGGTACAGTCCTCTACCGTAATTATCCTACATTGACACACTGGTGTGCACTACTCTGGTATCTTTCGAAACCTGAGTACCTTATGGTATGTCTAATATACTCATATCCGTCATTGTTGCATAGGATACAGGATCTGGCACTGAAAGTGGAACCTATCAATTTAACATCATCACACTTTAGTAGACTAGTGTGGCATAGAATTCTGACCATTGTTTCACACCTCCTCATATAGTCTTGGTGTATGTCAGAAATCATCCACCATATAGAATATGTTGGTGTCGGTGTGACCAAATTAATCAAATCACATTTAGCATTATTAGACATATATTCATCCCAGTGCTCTCTTTCTCTGAGCCATACCTTTTCCCAGGCTATTCTCTTCCACATAGATTTACTCATACTGATGTTAACCTCACTTGCCATAATTATGACTCTCTCAAGTAGATCAAATTTTCTCAATCAATACTCTCCTGATGGGCATACCATCTTCCATTACAAGTATTGTTCTAAGAAAAATTATTTTCTTTGCTTTGATAAACTGTACAATATTCAACCAACCCAAGCAAGCGAAGCATATAACATTAAATGAGTTAAATTTAAACCTTTGTAGCCTCCTTGCTGCGTACCGTTGGAAAGCATTTAACAGTTCTACATCTTTTTTCTTAATAACCCACACTTTGCAGCCAAAAAGAAGGGTAGGGACAACTATTGTCCAGAAAATCAAATTACAGGTTTTTAAATTCAACCCCCCTCTGCGTATACCAACATTAGTATTCACATTAAGCACTTTCCTCGCTTTGGAGATTTTCTCAGCTGTTCTGAAATGCCCATCCCCTTTAACGCACGACTTAATTCCTACATGATCATAATACATACGCTCACGCACTCTATTACCCCCCAAAGAAAACATCCTATATTCTGCACCATTACGCATTTCTCTGGGAGTTTTACCATATACTAACACGGCACTTTTTGCCGCATTAAAGGCATACCTCCAATCACATCCATGCTGATACACAATTTGCATAACATTATCCATTTTCCTTTTTGAGGTGGTACTCGCTGCTAAATCATCAGCGTACCCTAGCTACAGGAGACGTTTTAACTCGGTATATGCTACTACATAGATTGGACTGTTCTAGCATTTGTATCAGAGAGTCTATATAGGCTGTGTATTTCACCAGGGAGAGATAACCTCCCTGATGAATTCCACAGTCCATGGGGTACCATATAGAATATCTTCCACCAATACGCACACAACACGTGAAGTTGACATAAGATTTATAAAGAAGACGCCACAGATTGCCAGTAATACCCATATTATATAATTGAAAAAAGAGACCATTTGTCCAGACAGAATCAAAGGCCTTCGAGACATCAAAATATGCCACGAAGACCTTCTTACCGCCCTCACGCTCCCGGGAGATGGTTTCCTGGAGCGTGAGGGTAGTATGGACACACAAAAACCCCTTTCTGGCAGCCCCTTGTAAGATAGATGTGGCATGTGATTCAACCCACCATCTGCTAATTCTACCCCAGATTACAGATTCAAAAAGCTTATTAAATGTTGATAATAGGGTAATTCCCCTGTAATTATCAGGCTGAAGAAGGCAACTGTTTTTGCCCTTATACAAAGGTACCTGTATGCCTCGCCTAAAATTACAGGGGATGTACTCAATGTCAACACACATATTAAAAAGCGTTCTAAGTACCCTGACTAGCGGAGGTCCAGCATACCTTATATGTTCAGTAGTTATGCCGTCATGCCCTGGAGTTTTACCAGCGTTGAACTTGTTTATGGCTTCTTTAATCTCTTTATCTGTAAAAGGATTCTCTAGAAACGCACTTTTATCTTTAAGCTTCGTAGAGGCTTTAACAAAAGTGTTCACTCTTTCGAAGACGATTGGATTAAAACTCGGGTCCTCCTTAGGACTACTTAATTCATCAAAATATTCTGACCATACTCCTAATACCTCGTCAAGCTCATATACTACTGTACCATTTCGATTTTTTATAGCATTGTAGCTTGCTTGATTTTTTCCCTTCCTTTTCTTCATCAGCCGCCAGAAATCATTTCTGTTAATTTCTGCCTTAGAGGTAGCTTCAGAAATAATAATGATATTCCCCACTTATTTGCCTAATACACTTACTAAACAGCTTCTTTGAACTCTTCATTTGAATTCTAACAAAATCATTATCGTATAAGGTCCTACCCTGTGCCTTCCATTGGTTGAACCAGAACATTTTGTCCTTTTTTAAAGCATTAAGTTCTTCGCACCAGTAAGGTTTTAAGTTACTCTTAAACTTGCATTTAGGGATCAGAGCTGCTGCTTCATGTAACAGTGCTACAATGTCATCAAAAACCTGGTCAATGACAGCAGCCCTATTGGGTAAATTATTAACTTACTTCTCTTCTATTTCTAAAACACCATTTGATATAGTGTGACATACACGCTGTGTGAGTTCATTATCTTTTAACTTTTCCCATCTGATTCTAATTGATTTTTTCTCAATCAAAATCTTGCGGGGCAACAAAGGGATAACTAGAATGACTTCAATTGGTAGATGATCTGAAGTATTCAGGTCATTATTTCTACCAACCATACATTCCCTTACACTCTCAGTAAAAAATTGTGGCACCATAATATGATCAATAGCAGAGGACCTGTTGTGTCCGACAAAAGTATTAACAGGCCCTTTTGCCAAGTTAGATAAGTTGATAGACTTTAGATTATGTTCATTCATAAAGCTAAGGATTATCTTGCCATGCTTATTTGGTTGTCCGCTACCTCTCGGTCCCCCTAGGGCACCCAGAGTTCCATTAAAGTCACCGGCTATAATGGGGATGCATCCATCATCAAGATCATCAATAAGAGCTGATAATTCGTCGATGATAACTGACATACTCTCCCTAGACCCAGAAGCAGGCAGATATACCGATACAAATATAAAAACAGACCCGTTTTGGTTTTCCATGCGAATAGCACAAATCCTATCATGCTCTAGTGTTTCTACTATAGAAATTCCACTTAAGGTCTTTTTCCAAAAAATGGCCACTCCACCTTGGCTGCGTCTAAGACCAAACATGTCTTCGGAGGAGCATTTACTAGACCTTGCATGCCAATTGAATTTATCATCAAGTTCACTTAACCGATGTAGACTGTTAAAGTGGAGCCAGTGTTCATTGATCATAAAGATATCGTTTTTCTTAAGCATTGCTCTAATAAAGGGTACAGAGGCATTAAAGCCTCGTGCGTTCCAGCAACCTACTCTCAGGCTGTTTTGAGATTTTCTATTTTTTCGATTGAATGTCATGGTTGTAAAATAGTTCTAAAATAACTTCGACCCCAAGTCAAGCCAGTATGACCAATAGACACTGTAGGTTCCTTACAAATATTACACAAAACATAATACTCAATACCTGGTATATTAATCACATCACAAGACATTTCCTCTATCACCAGCAACAAATTGTTTTTTATCTCTCTTAGGATAAACCACCACCATAGAGATACAGAAAAAGACACCTTTCTGCCACACACATACATCCTGTTAACACAAGACTCACTCTCTCCAATGTCTCTACCATATTCCGCATTGTTGTTTATATACGTGGTCCCATCACTGACATCATACGTAGCTTGTTTGGCAAATCGGGGCGTCGACGTACTCCGCCTCAATGACTGGAACCAGGTAAGTATAACATACTGTGCCTCTAGGGCCGCGGTGTCCGGCAGATGACATCGGTGGGGCGGGTTCATGTACCAGGTAATGTCGTGGTCCAGGTCAGGCACAACGTTAACACACTGTAATAATATAAAGATAATAGTTATATATATATGCATACCAAAAACATTACACTGGTGCAGTATAACACGATCACCACACAGGTTCCATCGCGCACTTCGAATTTCATTTTATCACTCACTGACTGGTTACAGTAGAAGCCAATCTTCACAACTACCACTACATATATATACACTCCAAAAAGCAAATCAAAACATATTTCAATTACCATCCATTTAACCTTTATATTGTTTAACGGAAAGTATATATAGCTCCACCACTTATCAACGAACCAACAGATGGTCCAGGTGAACACTCTACGCAAGACTATCATAGGCATTTTATCAATTATACATAATTACGTGGAATATACAAAATATAAATATCACCGCCACCTATCGTAGAAACAACAACTCATCCATGCAAGTTTTATACGCGTAACTATTATGGACCACCTCAGAAATATAACATAAACCCTGTGACAGCTGTCTTTGGGCGGGAACATAATAATACACTCAGATATACAATAAATATCTACGGGCTGCTCATGGCATTTACACTCACTACCAGTAGGATCAGCAACAAGGATATTTGGGATACAACTAGACATAGGGGTACACATGATGACATAAAGCGGTGATACATCATACCGGACATATAGCATACTGTATGGTGGCTCCTCCCACTCAAGTCAACTGGTAGCACCCTCCACATTCGTGCATCGTCCCATCCTCTGTTACCTCCTCTTTTGGTTTTGAGCGGCAACGCGCAGAGCTGAAGGAATAAGATAACATTATCAGTAATACATATATAACTCAACAATAAAACTACACTACTACCAGGTTCCACATTAGAAATATCATATGGTTCTCTCATTTGATTACCAGCAGTGAAACTATTATGAGTATACGAGAGCACGACGTTCCTTACAGGAGGGATTTCATCCACCATCAGTCTCATCTCATAATTTATATAACATATTCGTTCACAATGTAAATTCATCCTCTGTGACGTATCAAAATAAGAAATTTCATCTTTCATTAGTCCCATCTCATATTTTATATACCATGTCCGTTCACAATATAAATTCATCCTCTGTGACGTATCGCTACCGCCGTACTTATACCATACATTATGACAGTAAAAATTATCAGATTCTCGACAGTAATATACGTCCCTACATCTGTTATGGGTAGCACCAGCTCTGATCTGATCGCATTAGTGTCACCTATACTCACATGAAAGTGTAACATACACATAGTAGAGGTGGAACTATCGTGTTTGGTCTGTAGAGAATATGGTGAGACAAAACATAGAAGCAAAATAAGAAACATTACACACATCAACCAACAGCTAATACCACTTGATTGTTTGCAGTCAGAAGGGTGATCCTTCTTCATTCTGCAAGGAATAGTTGGTATATAAGTATAACCACATATTAATAAATATCTTCACAAATCGTCTTAAATACAATTTGAGATTTACACATATAATCTTCCTCTGATATTTCTAACTTGTATCACAAGGGAAACATAAAGGTATAGTGATATAGTGATGATAATAACTAAATACCCTTCTTCTATATTATGTAACATGTGATGATCCAAATGATTTTTCACCATATTTTTTGTACTTTTCTGTGTTTTCTGTGTTTCTGTGATAATGACCACAATATCAATCTTGTTTTTGTTTTTTGAATGACTATGGAAAATAAAAACCCTGTTGTGAATGCGTGCAATTTGAGACTTAAAAAATGGAGAGTTATATAACCATGGTGTTGAGGATATGAAATGAATAATCAACAAATTAAGGAGTCTGGCAGAAGCAAACTTATCCTTAACAAAGGTAAAATGTACTTTTGTTTCTCTCCCTTTCTTAGCCATTTTATTGCACCCTCTAAAGAGAAATTGTCTTCCAACAACTTGATGTAACAGATATTGCCTTCTTTTTGTGCGCTTCTGGGCCCTTTCTTTTCTCTCTTGTTAAATATGACCCTGCGTGGTATGCATATAAATACAGTATGCACAGCACCAGGCTACGGGCGTTTAAACTTCCTAAATCCAAGTCTTGTTTGTAGTTCAGCCTCAAAACAAGATTCCCCAAAATGTCCATGACAAACTCTTACCTATGGTGGGTTTCTTCAATACGATGATAAATACGTGCTTTAAATGCATGATAGGGTATTCTTCGACAAGGTGACAGTCTTTTAGTATGACATTATCCCTTTGAGAATTATAACAATGAGCAGGGAAATGACAGCAGAATTAAAATCCACATCTGATATGCTAGAAAGGACAATGTTGTACAATAAAATTGAATAAAAAATTCTTCTCTCTATCCTGATAAGTTAAAACTCTTCTAGTATTACATATTCGCCAACTGTTCCTAAGCTTAGTAATATCGCTTGAACATGTTTCATAAGCAAAACCAATATAGAGGTTGAGTGATGTCGTCTTTAAGATGCCATTCTGTTTCTTTCTAAAGATTATACTTGAGTAGCACAACTCTTCTGGTCCTCTATGTACCCGTATGTACCGTCGTCGTCCTCTCATTCCTATAGCGATATGGGACATGGAAAGGCAATGCGAGAGCCATTTCCAAGCCGGAATTGAGGACCTCTGCAAGTGGAAATAAATAAACTACAGCAATACTGCATGCGCCAAGTACGTAGGAAGAGGCGTCTCCAAGACATATTTCATCTGCCCATTAAAACATCTGTGAGGCATTTAAGTTGCGTGCCTATTCATGCATCTTTCAAAATGTCCCAGGATGACTGGAAGGCTGCCAATTAGGAAGCAATTAGTGTTCATCTTCCCGGAACGTATGCGATGCCTATGCAATCCAAAGTCATCCTTTTGATTTGCTAAACGGACACAGCCTGTCCAGTTCTGTGAAATGTGTAATAAGATACAGTCACTGCGTAGTGTGACGCAAAATACAATTTGTTCCTTCCTTTAGTTGAGGCTACACATTATCCTGTAAATATATGTGGCACATTTGACTATAACGTTTCATCATTGCAGTCATTCAGTCAAAGCAGGCCCATTGAGAAGAGTTACGAATATTCCAATTCCATATGGTGATTTTAAAAAACACATCAATGACGAACAGCGGGATGAAGCAGTCAACAACAAATTACGTGAAATTCATCCATGCTCCACCATTTCCTTGCAGTCTATCTATCATCTACACCACAGCTTTGGGGGAGCTTATGCAGTATATACAGCAGGTTAATGCCTTCCACCAATCACAGGTCTAGGGAAGTGTGGCCGTGCGTTCTTACTAAAGACTATTAATTAACTTAATACTAATTTAGGGAGCTTAACCAATTACTGCTCACAGTGGCAAAAAGCAACCTCACAATTTCAATGTTTTTTTTGCAGACAAACGCATAGCCAGGAAAAATGTTAATGGAGAAATAGCAATCAGAACATTACCTACAACTCTCCTTTGATTACTAGATCTAGTATTCTGTAAAACCTCTCGCAATTTCAAAGCTATTTTAAACAGTTTCATCGATGCAGATGACAATTTCTGGAGGATTTCCTTAGTTTACGTATGCACATATCTTTACCGAGTATGCACATATCTTTATCGAGTATGGGCCCTGCGGTAAAATGAATATATGGTACAGATATAAACATTCAGCAAATCAATCAGATATGCAAATACTTATCAGCCAGGCAAGATCAGAGAAGCGCTAACGAAAGATTACATAAGCTATCATGCCAATACTATGAGTAACCAATGTATAAAGATATTAGAAACTAAACTAAAGAGATAAGAAAAAACCCAAGCTAGCTAACGTATGGCAGCGGTACAGTTACACGCACCTACTCCTCAACCCACAAGTTCGAGAGCGCTCCCACGCCATGTGAAAATTGAACGATCGTTTACCAGATGGGTCCAACAAAATAGCCTCACCAGGCTACTACCCATCAGCGTAAATGTCTAAAGAAATGAGCCAACCTATAGTGTTTAGCCTATAACCACACTGAAGCGCAGGCACTCGGAGTATATACTACTGATAACATGCCAGGAATAAGTCATATCGGTTCCATGTCAGCATCTGTATACCCATTAACAAACCCACCCATCATTACTACGAAAACATTCTGACAGTCTGACAGGATAAAACAACCAACACCTCCATCGATCTCCTTTATACCTTCAAACATCAAGTCCTTCGATCTAGCATATTTGTTTCATGTATTTTCGTTTTGTACTATATCCTCAACACTTTTTCTACAATGCTTTCCACCACTTTGCAATTTTGAGAGCCCCAGGCCAATCTTGAACCAACACTTTATCTCATAACGTGTCTAGTGGTATATCGTACGCGAAGACACATAGAAAGTGATTTTTGATCTACTCATCTCTCTTGATACCATCACCTCATTCTCCTAAAGAACATCCATAAGAATTCCATAGGCAAGCCGACGACGGCTCCTAAGATGGAATTATCCCCGATATATGATTTCTGTCAGGAAATCACATATTTCAGAATGATTATTTGTCGAGAAGTACAAAGGACGTGTCAAGTAAATAACGTTAATCCAATCTGAGGTATTATTATGATTAATGTTACTGTCCTATGAACAATATTGCATTTTTCATTTTATGATTAACAGATTTACGAACACCTCTTTATTGAATTAATATCATAAATCAAACATACCGAGGGCCGTACACGGAATTAGAGGAGAAGAGTTATTGCAATAGACGTTTCCGAACAAGGCATCTACATGTAGAGAAACACACCTTTTGGCACAAGATGCATAATTTTCAGCAATTGCAGTGTAGAATACAGCTTCGATAAGTTTCCAAGAGAGAAATTGGTACACCGAAAGTCATACTTTTCGTTCCGATTGCACGCGAGAAGGGGTGACCTGCCTCCGTCACCTTACATAAAGATAATAATGAAAATGAAAATGCCGCAATCAGCACTTGGTCCTTTGTGTGCTTCTACCCAAAAAGGAAATAAGAACCATTCTCAACGCCCGTTCGGAATAGCTGTTATCACTCTTAGTCCAGGCAATCTGGCACATTTTTTGGCCAAACCCATCACTAATTGCAAAAGAAACGAAACCTGTTTTATTTGAAAGGAGACTATATGAGGAATGATATATCAAGAATCCCACTCAATCAAAATATTGGAACATGCTGAAATTAAGACCGAAGGTTCCAGGTTCCTGAGGGTTTGGGAGGTCTAGGTAGAATGCAATTTATAGCACACTGAATGTTTGATTCGCCCAACAAAACCCTTTTTTACTTGATACTCTTTTATAATAGGACCTAATCTTATATTCAAATTCTTATATTCGAGGAGGGGGTGGGTGCGTTTGGGGTGTGGGGGTGGGGGGTTGGTCTGGGTGTTTACTCATATCAATCATTTTACCTCTGGAATAGGAGGGATGGTGAAGAGAGCGCCTTAAATCTGAAATGTGTTTTCATATCAACAGAAGGAAGATTATTTACTTAGATTAACATACATATAATTGATTATTACTCCCTTTAGCCAGTTGGTGGCAGCACTGTAGTGTTAAGTGACCTGCACTTTCTGTGTTGTTCATCTCCAAAGGATGTCACTCAGGCTAAGAGGTCGGGATTGTCAAACAGAGAAGTACATTTATTATCTGTTCCTCTCTAATTCTAGCAGCTGATTGGTCAATTTCGTTGTTGTACTGGACTGAATTGTGTTTCTCTAAGTTGCTTTGAACATTGGTCAATGTTAGGAGTCCAATATCATTCCTGCATTGTGATCCTAACAGTACTTTTCAAAAAAATTATTGTTAGGACTCCAGTATATGTATATTACTTCTGGTAGTGCCATGGCAGCCAGTAGCGCATACCATAGCTGTATAGAGGGATTTCAAAATGGTGGCCACTGCTGGTCACAACGAAGCTAGAAATTGTTTTTCAGTGTTTCAAACACTATTTGTACAATATAATCAGCCGACATGGTGTATATGTGGAAGAAAATATGACAGAGAGTAATTAAGATGGATTTAGGTATGTCAGGTTAAGTATATTGTTAGGTATATTATGTCAGTGGCCCTGAAGGTTGGACACTTTAGCTGTCACAACATTCTTCAGCTTCTGTGTTTATCCCCAAATTCAAACATGGAAGAACAGAAAATTTGATCCTGAGGACTGGGGTTGGAAATCAGTACAATATAGGCATTTAACCCCTATTCAAGTCAACTGGACGTCTGTCAGTGCCTGGTTGTGCCAACACCCATGGATAACATGTCAAAACATATGCCAAGCTCATTTATGTCCCATGTAGCATGTGAATATAAGCTATGGTCCGTTGTGAGGTCATCCATGCATCCAGGAAACTGGGTGGCAATCAAGCATGCAGTTGTGTATTATGCCCAGGCTGCTCAAGCATTTA
The DNA here is from genome assembly GCA_963942565.1 of Maea johnstoni. Taxonomy (NCBI): domain Eukaryota; kingdom Metazoa; phylum Annelida; class Polychaeta; order Spionida; family Magelonidae; genus Maea; species Maea johnstoni. The sequence goes on along the minus strand of OZ012693.1, from coordinate 28,892,469 downwards.
GTGCAGGAATCAAAAGTCGGCACTGTAGATGTAAGGATGGTTCCCATCCAACGAAAACAAGAAATAGCACTAAAAGAACAATTTGTAAGATGTCATTGCAAGACTAGATGTGTCACTGAACACTCTACTTGAATAGGATGCACGGTGAATAGGATGCACGGTAGCATGTGGATACAGCAAGGGTGATTGTTAGAACATGAGGGAAGGGATCAAATGTGATGGTCTGGCAGAATATTTAGATGAAGCTAATATGTAGGTTTCTTGGAGTAAGGGCTGGGATAGGCTCCTAGCCAAGATTTTGGAACTAAATGTCCCAATTTGGCAATCCAAAAACTTTTAGGCATTCTATCCAAATATTCTGATAACAATCTTAAATATGTATTTACTTAACCCATTCACACATAAAGTTCATATAGAAAGTATTTTCTGCTACTCTCGTAAGTTAAAACGAAAGTTAAAAAAAACCTGAAGGAGAGTTGTATGGCTTCTGATCAACATTGCTCTTTGAAATGTATCCCTAAAAATGTTTTTGTAAGTAAAATATTCCCAAAATGTTCAGGCCTGCTCAGGCCACCCTGAATGTGAATGGGTTAATAAGAAAATGCAAAATGTCTGCATTCAAAGTCATAGAAGCTACATTGAGGTAAAAACTATTTATTACAAATAATTATTTTGAAATTTAGAGTTTAAGAAATGTCTTACAACCTGTGTGTTCTGTGTGACTTCTCAGTATTCAGAAGTCCAAAGGACATTCAAGCACTGGCCTGGAATGTACATTCCTTATTTGGTAATTAAACATTTTTCGAACCATAAGTAGTTTTTTGATAGGTGACTGACTTCATAATTGTACTTTTTATCATTCTTTCACCCTTTGTTCAGAAGGTGAAATAGCCTATGCTTGATAGAGATACACAATATGGGGTATAATATCATGCATCAAGTTAATATCAGAATATCATTCCGATTAAAATTGTTTGATATTTTAGCTACTTGTTTGGTAAAACATCAATATAGACAACTTATTTTGTGATTTCTCATAGAATGTCAGCATTTAAACTTTGTTTTACTATTTATCATGATTTCACCAATATGTTGATTTTTTAACAATTTTGGATTGCAAAGTACACATTGTTTCAATACTTTGATTAAGTGGGATTTTCAATATGTTATTATGTACACACCAATGCTCTTAATGTAGTAGGTTTCGTTTCTTTTGCAATTAGTGGTAGGTAAAACCCTACTTTGCCTGGACTATCTTCTCTTTAAGTTCTATACATACAATCCCGGTTTCAATCAGTTGTAACATGTTATATACACTTTAACGTGAAATAGTTTAAAAGATCTGAGAAATCGAGGAAGAAACAACACCACAATGTCATTATAAGTAGTTATAAAAAGTAAATTTAAAGGTATTCGGTTTATAATCTTGTATCCACCGAAGCGCTCACACGACCTTCCTCCCCTAGCAGGCCTGTACACACGGAAAACATTTCAATCCCACAGGGGATATTCCAGAGCAACTGGCAGCATATATTGCACAATCTCTAAGCACTGCCTTATTAATGCTAGGTACCCATTTTGCAGCTGGGTAGACTGAGCAATATGGAATAAACTGTCTTTCCCAAGGACAGACCAAAGTGCCCCGGCCAGGAATTGAACCAGCCATCTACAGATTACTAGTCCGACCACTAACCAACTGAACTACTTTGTCCCCATACCAAATAGTATGGCATCTCTTAAACGCTAAGATTGTGGCCATTTACTGTGGCTCTTTCCCAGTGGCTGGAATTCATTCAAATACTGTGAGAGTTTTGTTCCTATAACCTGCTCGTTGGGGAAGCTCTAGAGCAAACACATGCATGCTAGGCTACTGGGGCGGACCGCTACAAAGATGTTCCGCGCCCCCACGGAGCTTAATTAAAAGGTGGTTCAACTAAGAATCCCCTGATCCTGCTACTACACTGTATTTACCTGAACTGCACACGAGTCCGTGGAATATCACAATCAAGGTTAAGACGACACAATAGAGGCATGTAGCATGCACGTACAATCATGACCCCATCACACTTGCAACACCTGTTCGGCCAGGTCACGAAGTCTAAGGATACCATGTCACTAATCATGCCTGCCTGTTTACTCAACAAGTGAACGTGACGTACACTATCGCGAGAGAGAGACCTTCATTGTGACATTGAGATGCCCCTGCGCGCCATGCACGTGCGCACCCACGCATTGTCCCGAGTCTTAGAGCATGACTGGCTGAAGACAAGGCTGATGCAGAAAGTCTATACTAGTTATATATTGGTGACGAGGATATGTAAACCTGTTCAAGGTGAAAGTTATGACGATATATAACTGGATTCCCTTTTAGATGTTATAGGTTAGCATCTTGACTAGTGCCACAGTATCTATCTGTAACCGTTTATATAGGGTCAAACGAGTTGGTATTTCATATAAGGCATTTCTGCTTATTATTTGATAATATTCTTTACTACTTGTGCCTTCCTGAAGTGGTATTAGACCCTTCACTGAGACGTTGTATTTAGGGATGTCAAATCTTTGATTTGACCAGAGAGCAACAGAAATAAAAATGTTTTAAAAATAAAAAAGAGTTGGTATTGGTAAAGCACCATTGACAACCAATACGTTTAAGGTTAGCCTTTTCATATGGCATGAATTGAGTTTGGAATTTTGACGTGGCCCACTGTTGCACATACAGCAGCAGGACGAGTAGGCACGTCATTTCTGAGTAGATTCTTACAATTTCACACAATTGGTATATCATCTCAAATTTGCGGCGCTCTTTGAGGGAAAAGCGTATACTATTTAAATAAGCCTTACACATTCAAACTCATGCTGTGCCAAACATATTAGCTTTTGGAATGCAGTGGGTTACTACCAAACAGCGGATACACTGATTTATCACATGCAAAGTTACATTTTTACAAACCGAAATTTATAATCTGCGCACGAATAACCATGAATGATGTGTAAATCTCATTGTGCGCAATTGTAATTGGTTCCAATGCTACAAATTAGCCACTTTTGGTGCCTTGCGAAAAAAATACGAAACACCACATATTTCTTTTATCTATTCTTTAGTTCTATCCCCTAACTTATATAGACATCTTATAAAAATTGAAAGATTCTCTGCATGGAATAAAAATAAAACTGGTGCAGCATGAGCATCTTTAAATTGGAAAGAAATGTGTGAACTACGGTAATTTAAATCACGTGACCAGACACATCGCACACAAAGGCTCACACAGCTACCAACATTTCTTTTAATGAATTCTTCTTTCTTGATATCATCACATTATCCGCAAAATAACATTTTAGAACAACTCGGTTCAAGCAGGAGACACCGGAACAGGATGAATGGTTTGCGTTTCCACGTGGCGTTCTTTTCGCTTTCATGCTGAAGTGGCAGCACTATATCTCCTCCTCCTCCTGCGTGTCCTCCCGCGCGCCTTTATTTATAACGCCTAGCGTTATCATTAGCCACGGGGATTAGAGGGCCAGTAAAACTCTGCCCTGACGTGGACGGTCTGGGGATGCCCTTATAGCGTGACGACCGCCAGCGCACGCGGAGAGAGCGCCAATCAGAGCTAAGTCCCTATAATCAGTGCTGACTCCACTCGATCTGGACTAATCACCAAGGCCAGGCACGACCAGCATGCACGTTCACTATTCCTCTCAAGGCCATGTATTCCTTTCGGTCATTTCTTGTTTGTACTTAAAGACAATTTACGTGTGTTTAAGTGATGTTTACGCTGCTCTTTATCAATGGGCATACTACCCTCTGGAGTAAGAGAGAGAAGACGTAAATACATGAACATGCCTTCCGACGTCTTTGTGGTGTTTATACGTAAACAGTAGAATGAGTATGTTTATCTGCTGTAAATCATGTGTAGAAATGATTCTCGTGTACAAACTCTATATCATTTACCAATATGTTTTAGCTCATTAAAAGTCATAATAGAATCTTTCAATTTATGGTGAAAATAAACAAATTCAACCCCATAAGAAGATATGCTAGAAAGTCCTCGCGACGAAGAAAGATCTTGGGCCTGCCCTGGTGGCCGATTGGTCTAAGACATTACCTATGCCTACAAGCTGTCTCACAGTTACTGCATGTGGCAGGGGCTTGTAAGTAAGTTGACAGTGACTTGGGTTTAGGCTGTGGTTTTTGCCGAGTACTCTGATTTCCCCCAGAAGTCACAACTGGCTAGTCGGTTGCAATGTGGTAGAAAAGTTGACGAAAAATCGAAATTCCGAAGCTAGAATTATCTCTTTGGCAGTTATCCTCTCTATTGTTTTACCGCCCTTTCTGTGAGACGAGGTATAACTAATTTCCGTCAATGACCAATTTCATTACTCAAACACGATCATACTGATATATCCAAAGACATTGTGTCACGGAAGGTTTTCTAGTTGCTCTTAAGTTCTGATTTAGCCATAAATTCCTCGATCTGTTTTGCCACTGTCAGTGGAAATACTTATATTTGTAATAAAAAATGGCCTGTCTAATGTCGTGGTATTCATGATAATGATTTTCGGAGAGGTAGGGGTCAAGTTGAAGAATATATTGAAGAGATTATTCACCAGACATCTTCGACATCCTGAATGATCATCCCTGCAGGCCTTGGAGCCAGATATGGTCGCACTTCCAGTAAAACTCTCGCATAACGGAAGCGCATAAAGCTGTTAAAATTTAAAGTGACTTATCCCATGTTATATAAATATCATCCGAAAAAGAGATTATGAAAAGATGCCTCCCAAGAGCACTCCATGGAATATTCCTCTCAAGGCCATGTATTCCTTTCGGTCATTTCTTATTTGTACTTAAAGACAATTTACGTGTGTTTAAGTGATGTTTACGCGGCTCTTTATCAATGGGCATACTACCCTCTGGAGTAAGAGAGGGTAGACGTAAATACATGAACATGCCTTCCGGCGTATTTGTGGTGTCTATACGTAAACAGTAAAATGAGTATGTTTATCTCCTGTAAATCATGTGTAGAAATGATTCTCGTGTACAAACTCTATATCATTTACCAATATGTTTTAGCTCAGTAAAAGTCATAATAGAATCGTTCAATTTATGGTGAAAATAAACAAATTCAACCCCATAAGAAGATATACTAGAACGTCCTCGCGACGAAGAAAGATCTTGGGCCTGCCCTGATGGCCGAGTGGTCTAAGACATTACCTGTGCCTACCAGCTGTCTCACAGTTACTGCATGTGGCAGGGGCTTGTAAGTAAGTTGACAGTCACTTGGCTTTAGGCTGTGGTTTCTGCCGAGTACTCTGATTTCCCCCAGAAGTCACAACTGGCTAGTCGGTTGCAATTTGGTAAAAAAAAGTTGACGAAAAATCGAAATTCCGAAGCTAGAATTATCTCTTTGGCAGTTATACTCTCTATTGTTTTATCGGCCTTTCTCTGACGAGGTATAACTAATTTCCGTCAATGACCAATTTCATTACTCAAACACAATCATACTGATATATCCAAAGACATTGTGTCACGGAAGGTTATCTAGTTGCTCTTAAGTTCTGATTTAGCCATAAATTTCTCGATCTGTTTTGCCACTGTCAGTGAAAATACTTATATTTGTAATAAAAATGGCCTGTCTAATGTCGTGGTATCCATAATAATGATTTTCCGTGAGGTAGGGGTCAAGTTGAAGAATTTATTGAAGCGATTATTCACCAGACATCTTCGACATCCTGAATGATCATCCCTGCAGGCATTAGCCTTCGTCCTTTCCTTCTTGATATGGAGCCAGATTTTTTAAATGCACTATATGGTCGCACTTCCAGCAATACTCTCGCATAACGGAAGCGCATAAAGCTGGTAAAATTTAAAGTGATTTATCCCATGTTATATAAATATCTTTCGAAAAAGAGATTATGAAAAGATGCCTCCCAAGAGCACTCCATGGAATATTCGTCGAACTCATGATTTGTGTTTGAATCTTTTCTTGTATAGATCCAGGCGATCTCCAGACATGAATGGCTTTATGAGAAGGAATCCACGTTGGCTGGTGAAGTCATTAATGGATCTGCATCAATCCTCAACAAGCTGGACAAATTTCAACAGTAACTTCTCGGCCAACGGGAGTTCTCCTTCACCCAGTAATGGATGCTCACAGAGGCCAAAAAAACTAATGGCGAGTTCCGATAAAATGGTACAGAAGCAACGGTTAAAAATATCTAATGTAGAAATGTTATTCATAACATCACTGAAAAAATATTTTTAATTACAGAGTTATTTTCATGAATAGCAACGTGCCAGATGTTATTCTAAAGGTAAATCTCAAACAAGGATGAATTAAGATACACTGGATTTTGAGACATGTATAATTCAAAGCCTGTAAATAGGAAATACAGCCTCCCATCAAACATCAAGGTTTGGTCTGAAATTTGCGTGGCTAGCCAAATTAGGTGAGAAGAACATTGGTTCTATGGTAAGGGAATGGACATGTTGTTATGTGTGTAATAGGATCGCAGCTACAGTACAGACATTTATTTCCTGCACAGTCGACCGGACGTCTGCCAGTGCCTGGTTGTACAAACACCCAGGGACAACATGTAAAAGAAATAATCGAAGCTCATAATGACCCACGTAGCTTGCAAATCAAATTACGTTCAGTTGTGACCTCATCCATGCATCCATGCCCAGTGAACGGTGTGGCAATCGGGCGTGCGGTCGTATATCATGCCCGGGCTGCCCACGCATTTAGTGCAGGAATTAAATGTCGGCACTGTAGTCCGTCCACAATGAATTCGCAACAATGTATATACTCTTTAGGGAGGAGAAAATGCATACATTGATACGTGTGTTGTAGCCCAGCTTGTCCGTCGATAATTGAATCTTAACAATGTGTGTACTCATCGGTTATAGCGAGCGTATTGAGTCTGCCGAAGGCCGGCTCAGCGTAGCGAGCATTTACGGTATATATATATAGTGTAATGGCAGGATACACACTGAGGCAGGATTTTTGGTGTTGACGTCTGTCTGTTCGTCTCTCGTCGGGCTCGCTCGCTCGACCCTGCTCGGTCGATTACCTCGGAAAAATGAGCATAACTTTTTGCTTTAAGAGCACATTTTGCCGCCAGATCGTTTCATGTTTTAAATATTTTTTAATCAAATAATAAATTTGGATTGTTTCCTTTAAATTGTATTGAAATAAGGTTTTGGTCGCCGACTATCGTGCAACGCGCGCGGAACTATGCAACACCTGAAACATACATGCTCACGTGCGACAAATGCTGACGTCATGAAATAACATCATGTTACGACGGAATTCCGCGGATTCCAAAGTCGTAACTTCGATGTTCACGGTAAAAATGACTGTAATCATCTTTCCGTGAATGGATTTCAATGCAGTTTAAATCGCCACAACCGCAACAAATAATTCTACATGTCTATTAATTCTAGTTGAAATCTGTCGTGAAATGACGATTTTGCAACAGGTTGAAGTCGTAGTAATTTTTATGCCATATTTTTGCTCAATCGATCGTTACGCATACTGTGTGTGGTTATTGCACACATTTGAAGCTCATGTTAAGGGGCTTCCAATATGTTTCAGCAAATTTCAAGTAAATAAATGATAACTATAACAATAACAAACAATTTGTGACTGCATCTGAAAGGGAATGCAGAAATATCATCGAGCTGCGCGAGCATTTAAAGCTTTGCTTTCTCGTCATATTAGCTCGCGTAGTGAGTCGGCCGAAGGCCGGCTCAGCGTAGCGAGCATTTACGGTATATATGTAGTGTAATGGCAGGATACACACTGAGGCAGGTTTTTTGGTGTTGACGTCTGTCTGTTCGTCTCTCGTCGGGCTCGCTCGCTCGACCCTGCTCGCTCGATTACCTCGGAAAAATGAGTATAACTTTTTGCTTTAAAAGCACATTTTGCCGCCAGATCGTTTCATGTTTTAAATATTTCTTAATCAAAATAATAAATTTGGATTGCTTCCTTTAAATTGTATTGAAATAACGTTTTGGTCGCCGACTATCGTGCAACACGCGCGGAACTATGCAACAACTGAAACATACATGCTCACGTGCGACAAATGCTGACGTCATGAAATGATATCATGTTACGACGGAATTCCGCGGATTCCAAAGTCGTAACTTCGATGTTCACGGTAAAAATGACTTTACTCATCTTTCCGTGAATCGATTTCAATGCAATTTAGATCGCTACAACCGCCACAAATAATTCTACGTCTCTTAATTCCAGTTGAAATTTGTCGTGAATTTGACGATTTTGCAACAGGTTGAAGTCGCAGTAATTGTTATGCCATATTTTCGGTCAATCGATCGCTACGCATACTGTGTGTGTTTATTGCACAAATATGAAGCTCATATTAAGGGCTTCCAATATGTTTCAGCGAAGTTAAGAATGACGTCACGGATAACAATAACAAACACTTTGTGACTGCATTTGAAGGGGAATGCAGAAATATCATCGAGCTGCGCGAGCATTTAAAGCTTTGCTTTCTCATCATATTAGGATACAAGGATTCCTAAATGTCTGTATTTGTAATTGGACCTCAGTCATGCTAAAAAAATGTCCCGCGACAATTTAAACTACAGCTATGTGTATACCCATAGGATATGAAGATACGAGAATGCATATATTATTACACGTATATTTGTAATATGACCACAGCCCAAATTATGCAATTGATCTCCAACAATGGCTGACTTCAAGTATGGTGTTAACATAGATGTTAACATTGGTGTTAGTGTTACCAGGGTTGGTGACACGCTATTTGAAGTGATGGGCATATGTTAGGTGGTAACACACATCTATCCCATAATGCCCCATAATATGTGTGTTAACACAAAATGTAACAGAAAATGTTAGTGTTGATCTGTGAAAGGTGTTGAAAAGAGCATGGTCCCCATATACTTTCTGAAGGCCTTAACAGTAACGGCTTAGGTGTTAACACCGTTTTGACTTCAAGTCCTATGTAAGTGTTGGGCACCATCTTCAGCTACTGACGACCCATTGCAGCTAGTTAAAAAGGTTGTCTGAGTATAATTCACTTAATTTCGAAAGTTCATTGATAATAATAATAATAATAATAATAATAATAATAATAATAATAATAATAATAATAATTACAATAATGAGAATAATAGAAATGAGAATCATAATAATTATAAGCTATAATGAAAATGATTTAAACAATAAAAAATTAAATTTATGAAGTTTGTTTCATCCTGATAAGATATTTGATATGAATGATATGTGTCTATAAATTGAAAGAGAGTAATAGTTAAGTATAAACTTCCTAGCATGTTGCCGTTCTTTACGATGACAAACATTATTTGATCGAGCAGGACACACATCTTTAAAAAAAGTAACAGCATTGCTAACATCTGTGTTGGCCTAGATGTTAACATCTTGCTCTGTGTTGAGGGGCTGGGATTAACAGATCTGTTAGTGTTACCATGTGTGTTAAATGTAACACCGTACTTGAAGTCAGCCAATGTGTATATCCATTGGGTGTAGTTTACGAGAATCCATACATGTATATTGTTAGTTTATAATAGGACCACAGCTTTGTCCGCCGAAAGTAGATTTTTAACAATGCATCTCATGAATAGTGCCATCGTCAACTGTGGTAAATATAAGTTCACAGTACGGTAACGAATTGAGAGAGTTAAAGCACATTCTTGGATTACATTTGTCATATACTCTTCTTTTTTATGTGCGCAATCAAATGTATTTCAATCAATTTCGACTCAATTTATTTAATTGTTTGTTAATATTATATTGTATTATTGGGTTGGGGTGGTAAACCTGATTATCCAATCACGATTTGTAATATCCCCGTAAAGGGGTATTTATCTTAAAGACATGTCATGAACATTTTGAGTATGATTATAATGCGTCACGTCGCTTAATATATGTTATTTATGTGTCTATTATGATATAAATTTAAGATAATTCCACTTGTGGCATTTTGGAGTTAAAAATACGAAAATCGTGTTGTATTGTAAATACCAATGTTTTTGGATGGACGGCTGCCCTACTGTGAAGTTAAAAGGACGTCAACTGGCAGGGTTCTTTGGCCATTACCTGTAGGCAAAGAGGGCTGCTTGAAGGCTCAGTGGTTGGAGTATTACGATTTGACTGCTTACCACCTAAAACCATTATCAATGACTGTGGGTTGATTTCCAGCTGCTAGTAACGTGAGGCTAGCATGTTTTCCTCCACCATAAACGATTAGCAGCTACTAACAATTTAGACTTTTCATAACTGAAATAGTGACAATCAACAAAGTTTAAAAAATCCAAATACCTATACATCAAATCCCACTAAACATTGCTAGCGTAGTGATATACTTTTTAATTCGTTAGACTGCGAACTGCATGACGACCATTATACTCATACTGTTTTCTTGTAATTGCGTAAACCCAGTTTGATATGAACGTTCAATTTTGGTCGGAATATTCTGGACCAATTATGAAGATTTCAGCAACGTTCTGGTCCTAATGTTCCTATTTGATGTCATATGAATGTTCTATTTTGATCAGAATGTCACGCACCAATAATAAATATTCCTGCAAACTTTAGGTCCGAACATTCCCAGAATGTTCAGATTTGACATTACATGAACATTAAGTTGAGATATGTGTAGTTTTCATATAGTTTATGACTTTCTGAAAGCTTTGAGTAAAAGTGGCCATCATTGGGAGATAAAAATTCGTGATTCACTTAGCATTTACCTCTGAACATTCTATGAACATTCTCATTTGAACATTTGTACAATTTTCATTCTGAACTATGAGGGGAGCATTTTCAAATGTTCGGGCGAAACATTCCTGGAACGTTCCATGAGTGTTATCGTGCCCACTGGAAAGTTACTTTGATCATAAAACTAACCCTATTCAATCTTCTATTTGGAATCCAATTTTGCCTTTCATCAAAACAATATCTTGCCATATTGAAACAAAATCGTTACTATAATCTAGCTGTATGTTAAGCTGGAACTAAAGTGGGCGGGAAAACCCCCGCCCAAACTCAAGGCCAGTGCAATACGTGTGTCTCCTATCCCTCCAGCCGAATTCTAATCCCGGCAGTGTTAGGCACAGCGTACGGTCATTGGAAACTCCTTGCACTTTTTCTAAATACTAACCTCAGTGTCCAAGTTCCTATAACCCCTGTGTAGTAGTCACTAAGACTTTATTGACGACAAAATACTGCAATGTGCCAACTTATGATGACGTCATGGTGATCAGTCATTAAAGCTTTTTATGAGTCAAAAATAGTGCCCTGTGTCAAAGTCCTATGACGCCCTGATGGGCAATCCCAAAGGCTTAATTGTAATCAAAATACTGCAATCTGCTCAAATTCAATGACGCCCTGGTGAGCAGTCATGAACACTTTATTTTAGTCAAAAGCCCACTTGATCCAGTAAGGTAATAATAGAAGCAGAACAACCTGATATTGTTTCTCATTGTCCTACTGGTCAGGTAACAAAAGGTTAGAAAAAGGCCTGAATAGAAAAGATAGCTACGGCTTGAGATGATTGCTTTGCATGCAACAAGGACGTTTAGGTGCCGTTTAATAATACAGTTTCGATTCTCACTTTGATATATGTAATTTACGCTATTACCGAAGCTCATTTTACACCAATTTACTCCTTCCTTTCGGCACAACTGTGGCTCCCAGCAGTGTTTAAGGACAATCAGTTGTGCAAGCATTTTCACATCACCAGTTTGCGTAAAGATTCTTTGGAAATGCCTATTATAGAAAATAAACGGAAAGCGAGTATCCATGATAACTTTGGATAAAACAGTACCATCTACAGACAGATATTAATTCGCGACATATGTTTCAGACGTACCTTTTTGTCGTCATTTATAGATGATTAATATATATACATTGAGAAGTTGTCTATGCCTTCTGGGTGTATAAATCAAAATTGAACATATTATTAGTAATGATAATAAAAGTTCCTTTGCTGTTACTTTGGAAAAAAAAGGATTTGCATAACTTGCGGAAAATAACATTTCGCAGCGCTGAAAACATGGAAAAACACAACTATTCTTTTCTTCAAAGAGTCTGAGAGCTAAGTTCTACACGTCAAAATATGATTAATGTAAAGGAATAAATATGGGGATGATATGCTCTTAGGAATGACTTTTGAACATTTGTGAATTGGACTTGGTGAATTAACAGCGCTGGTGTTCTATGCCTTCAAGGCATAGCGGTGATAGTGATGGATGCTATTCATCTGACGACATGATCGTGCTTCACATTCCATTAGGTAATTCAGACATTTTAGTAAACTGGCAGGAGCACCAACATTTCAATTATACAAAGAACTTTATAAACTCTCTCGCAACAGCCTCGGTTTTATACTACGATTGTACATATAGTACGTACGATTGTGCTTATTTTTCCCCTTTCCGCTTTATAAATACAGTACAGACAGTCAATGCTAGAACCAGTCGACCGGACGTCTACCAGTGCCTGGTTGTACAAACAATCATGGGTAACAAAGTGAGCCAAACATTTCGATGACCCACGTAGCTTGTGAACCAAAGCTACGTTCATTGTATGGGCTCAAACATAGCAGTAGTGTCGGCCTACCATAAGAAGGGCTGTAGTAGGTGTACAGTATGATAAAAATACAGAACTTTGATTTAGATGTAGTTACCTATGATGTCTGTTCAGATATCGCTACAGATATAGTCAAAGTGATTCCTGAAATGCTGATTTAGGGTTAAGGGCCATGTTTGCACGTGGTGTAATTAGGGGTACAGTTTTGTTGACTGTGATGATTTTTATAAACAAAAAGGGACATTATATCAATGTCAATGAACATCCAAATATTAGCCAAATGTCTCAGGATGCAAGAGGATTTTGCTTTACTCTTTTTATTCTCTATTTTAAGCTGTACTCTCCAATTCTCTGAACCTTGTACAGGGACACTGGCAATATTCCAAGAGGTAATGTAACATCCGGTTTAGTAGTGTACCAACGCATTGGCCATTTCCGTAGATAAACTAGAGTGTTTAAATGAATTAAGGCTACACGCTATTTGTACAAAGCAAGAGGGCGCACTTTTGTTGCTCAAGAAACGTGCAGAATCAAGTGAATTTAGGACCTATTGTTGCTAACATCTTCCCATCAATAGCGGGAATGGCAGCATGCATATATACGAGAATATTGAATTAGCCTACAAACGAGGAAAGTAAACCTGATTTGGCTTGGTGCTAATTATTCGATAAACGAATTTCTAATTTCGCAACTCGCCTGCTATAATTTTGACCACATGTTGCTATATATCGAACATCTTGAGCGGAACAGTATATATACATATATATATATATATATATATATATATATATATATATATATATATATATATATATATATATATATATATATATATATATATATATATATATATATATATATATATATATATATATATATATATATATATATATATATATATATGTTTACGTGGGTATGTCTAGGGGGGCAGGGTTGGACGTCCCGGAAATCAGCCTGACCATGATTCAGTCTTTTGTGGAACTGATTAGAACTCGTAACGGCGTTTGTTATGCATTGGAAAATGTATTCATGCGGCGCATTATATATATATATATATATATATATATATATATATATATATATATATATATATATATATATATATATATATATATATATATATATATATATATATATATATACGTGCGTGTGTGTGTTTGTGTGTGTGATCATTATTATTTTAAAGAAGGTTGCCATTATTTCAGATAACAATTACATTTTTCATCGACGATGAAGTATGTTGATACTACAAATGTAGTATTATATCTGAATGCAGCTTATATTTAGAAACCTATGTCATTGCTAGAACATAAAGGTTCTTTCTGGCGCAAATGGCGCGCGTGTGTATTACATTAGGCACTTCCCTTTCCCTCACCAGCAGCCAAGGCTTGCCTTTGATCTCTATGGCAGCACTTGAGCGTCACGACTCGTAACCCACGGCGCGCTGAAATGGCGTACGGCGGACGCTAATTGTACTAAACATATACAGCTGACACGCGCGCAGTTCTTACGCAGTCCCGGCAAGCCGAACTCATTGCCATGCTGACTGGTTCACTCCGTCGAGGGCTATTCAGCTTGTATATTTCAGCTGCATCTCATGCCCACGTGACTGTTATTACCCCTGGCAAACGCTATCCCAATACAATCGCCACCTGTCGTTACGCGACGTTAATTACAATACCAACTCAATTATCGCCCATAAGCCTGTTTATTGCCAACCGCAGGTGCGGCAATTAGCGAGGCCTTCCCGGGGGTGTGGATGGACGTAAAAGTAACTCCTAAACTGATCTGACCGCCCCAGGGTATAACTAAGATACGGATAAAAGTAATTGACTTCTAATATCATTGATGTCTTGATGGAAAGCGAAATGCTACCCCGCATTCTTTTATCTTTTGATTGCCAAGATAACTAATTCAATAAATTAGTTCACTTATAAGTAAACTCTACTTCAAATCAGTGCCTAATTCTTAGGAACAAAACGGATTCGAAGAAAATAAAAGATTTTTGCTAAGGCAATTACATGTCATTTACTTGCCAGAATGCTTACAGCGAAACTTAGACAGAATGTCCAGTGTACGGTTGCTAGCAAGTCGGCTAGGTCATTATAGAAACGTGCGTATTTGTAAACGGCCATCTCCATCCATCCATCATGACTCTTTTTTCTCATACTTATAACTTCTGGTCAGAATTCCGTACGAGCCGATGTTTTGTGACAACACATGTGATAACAATCAGTCTTCCATTACCAAACATATCAGTATACGATCGCAGACTAATGAAAGGTTGAGCACATTATCGTCCCTATCATAAGATTTGCTTGTGGGCTGTTGGTCTTCTCGAATGAAGATGTTAAGATGTTGGAGGAATTTCCCACGATATGCTGGAAGACGAATACAGTGGTTCCCACAAGGTTCCCCAAACGAAACTAGCTATATAAAGGACTTGGGCGGATAAGACTTGAGATATATGTATACATTACAAAATGCTTTTCGTCAGAATTCTATCGTCACTCAGAGATGAGTCTATCTATAAGCAGTGTGGGCTAGAATACATGGACAATCGTGTCATGGGTAGTGACAACCATTATAAAAGCCCCACATATAATATTCTTAAAACAGCAGAGACCTTCGGACTCTACAATGACATCATTGGTATGATGCACGGTGCCAAATTCTTTTAGAAGCAATGGAAAGACATGGTATGGTCCTGCGCATGGGCTATAAAGTGAGGAAAACAAAGATTGGGGGATAAAAACCACACTCTTTAGGGCAACTAAGCTACTGAACGCCACAATGGGTTCAGTAAAGTTAATGGTGTGGTGGCAGCTTGGCGATATATACCCAGAATTTTTGCAATGCTGCCAAACCATGGCCAGGCTCGTCTGTAAGGCGAGTAAATTAAAGTGTGATCCTAAACTAGCAGTTTAAGATAGACCATGCACTAAGACCATACTATGACATATGTCTTGATTACGTAATTGAAGATGTTGAACAAATTTTCATCCACTGTTCGACGTTGTCCAAAGATAGGGAGATCATGTACCTGCAAATTTTCGAATTGGAGAAAGTATATGGTGTCAATATTTTAACCACATTTAGTAACAATTATCATACCTGGATGTAGATATTACCTATAGATTCCTGAAAACTGTGTCAAACAATGTTCACCGTTTGTATAATACTGTCGCGAAGAAAAGGGATGGGATAGAATAGTGAAATGTAAATGCACACGGTGCAGTACACCTAATCCGTCTTGGCTTATGAAGGTGAAAGGGCGATTATTGCTCTATAATGCATATAGGCAAGACACGATTGCCTCTTTCCTTCCCCCGCCCCACAGGAGAAGTTCAGTTGGTAACTAACAGGTGCATGCCCCATAATTAAATGAAAAAATATGAACATTTTTAAGTGTAGAAGCTCTCCTTTAGAGCATTGACGTATAGCAATGATAATCTCCCTTGATACTACATGTCATACCTGTACAAGTAAAGTGAAAGCAGCCAGTGAAAAAGTTAATATATCGGAGGTGTAATTTAATTTATACACCCATGCGGCTTATAGAAGATAATCATCGAAGTCTCACATCTTCAGACCTGACTTTCTTGAAGAAAGTTGTAATTGCCCCAATATCAACTCGAGACTAGAAGGGTGACAAAGTGAGATAAAGTATCTCTTCAACTAATTATTCGATATTGTAAAAGTACTAACCAATATGTTACACTATACTAAAAACTTTCAAACTATGTATGCATTTTTTTGTACATGTTATATATGTATATATACCTTAGAGTATACTTTTGTAATATACCGATTGCAGTCAATAAACATATATACAATAACTGTTGACTGTTGTTGACATTTGAAATGTTGTTTATCGCAGCTTTTCATGCAATTCTCTCACCACTGCTTGGTTCCAATCCCGGCCTGGCCATGTGAGAAAGTTGCCTGTGACATGTGGCTAGGCGGTGGTTTTAGCCGGGTACTCCGGTTTCCTCCACTACTTACAACTGGCTAGTCATGAATCAGCCACAATTGGCATAAATGTGACGAAAAACGAAATTCCAAATTCTAAATTAATGTTTAAATTGTAACTAACATTGGTTGAAATCTATAAAGAATGCGTATTGCGAAAATGGCTTTATCAGCTTTAAAGCAAAATAAAATCTTTTTAAAATACTGGAATGTCCAAATAGAAAGAAAAACGTTTCAATTGTTGCATGCTTCATATATATAACGTCGCTGTGATCTGTGGCCAAATATATGATAGTAAATTTGTAATCCTGTTCGTGTACTAAGGATACGTTTATAAAATCGTATCCCTCATCTCATTTTCTGCTTTAAATGTTTCGGATTGTTTGATAAGTAAGGTATTTGATTGTTCATTTATCATTGTACTTATTATGTTTTATAGCGAGATGCATAGTCAATAAAAATTTATACATACTCGGCCAGTGTTTTCGTAGGAGATTACTGACCTTTCACATAGATATCCCAATTACACACAATTGAAAACTTGCAGTATTTGCACTACAGTAACTCTGGTTTACCTAAGCAGGACATTCATTCATTTACATATGAATTATAGTATATAGAATATGATATATCAAACATTAAACGTATATAATCAGCCATTCCTTGGATACACCAAACCCATAAAACTCTGCGGGGAAATGTGTTGCAGCTAGGTCATAAAAAAGAATTATCATTAGCGGAAGTAATCAAATATTAGTGTAAGTAGGGGCGCTGGTCATAAATGCACGTTCGCCACACGTTTTATGTGGATACCTCAGGGGTGTGGTATAAAGTGATACACTGATTCCATACTAATGCTTCAACTTGCACCTGAGTAATGTGGTATGACATAAATTCGACCACAAAGAGCAGACTGTAATTATGAAAAACACTTCCTCACATCAACTAATAATGAAGCCATCACTTTCATGTATGATCATCCAGGAATCCCCAAAGGCAATGGCGGTAACTATTGTTTTCCACAAAAAGGAATGATAAGACATGTGGGAGTAATATGGGCTCATTTGCACTAAATGTATTGCATCATATGGTGGGACAATCAACAGTCAGAGAGCATCCTTGCCCATATAATACTTGAGTTGGAAATAAAAATGATAACTTAGCAACATATATGACATTACAAACACATAAGCAAGTAGACGCATAGCTCATGCCTACAGGCATGCATGCATATATACATGCATGCATGTATATACTGCATATACGCTTACATACATACCCACACATACATACATACCTACAAAAAAAATACATACATACACAGGTACACGCATACATACATACATACCTAAATATCCCATAACTCATAATAGTCCAGTGGTTAATTAATGAGAAAAATCCTTCACTTTTCGATACAAGTGTCAAAATTGGTACATAGGTACTTTTGAGCATGGGCTTTCATTTAAAGCTGGGACTCAACATCGATATTGACTATTTTTCATGTTTTTGTGCGTTCTAAAATTAACCAGCTAATCAGAAAGCTTGATTTCAGAATTCCTTGTGACAATCATATTTTTGCATATTTTATTGGTTATATCACAATGAAAATGCTCTAATAATTTTCGAAAAGCCTCTTAAAAAGTGTGTAGGTCATGCACAAAGCTTGTGGAGGTCAAATGAAGGTCATACACCTTTAAATACAGATATTGGGTTCTACCTTGTTTTTGCATAGATTATGGAAATCTGAATATGATGTGATGGTGAATACTAATTTAGTGATTTAGGCTCGTACCACCATCATAACACTATTGGAGGTCACATTTAAGCATTAATAGGTCAAATGAAGGTGGTATAACCATAGCTTTATATACTGTTCATTTACCATACACATTGTTTATTCAAAGGATACAATCTTGACTCCTCAATGGCGGTGAATGTTGTATTTGTGATTTAGGTTCACACCACCACCACTATATCAAGAAAATTTGCCCTAATTGCACTGACAGGACTGACCTGTGGTGGATTATTCATACCTCTTAAATCTTAGATACTGGAGTCTTGTTGGCTGCTGACAATTTTTAGCACACAGACACAGGATAGCATCCACACAGTCCTCTGCCTACTTTCTTGTTATGAATCAATTCATGGCATGGTCTTCTGTTGATATGGTTTGTGGTCTTCTCGAGACCTTGACTAATCCTGGAGTAACAGCAAGAAATTCTTTTTTTAGGCTTCCAAAAATAAAAAAAAGAAATTCTTTCCATATCTCCTATGTAGTCTTTGTGCCACCTCCCAAGAAGGCAGAAACTGTGTCACATCCGGTGAATGCATGGAAGAATGAAAGGGCATTACATGTCTTGCTGAATTGGTTTGCAATGGAGTGACATGGTATATACCTGAAAGACTTTCTTATGCCAAAAGCCAACCACATTCTGCATGTTATGCATGTTTGCCACAGCAGGCACAACATTATCTGTGTCAACAGTGCGAATCATAGCACTTATATGGCCACTATTGGCAGCATGAACCACACGGACAAATACTCTGGTGTCAGCCTCCTCATGATTACATGGTGACAGACCATCTTCATCAACAGGTTCAGAGCATAAAATGTCTTCTGCACATGAGCTGACTAACAGTTTGCCCTCTTTGTGGGTGGATTCTACATGTACAGCGAGAAAGGTGAAGAGTTCCCGCTTGTAATCATTAGAACGCAAGAAACTCTGCCAGTTTGGAGGAACTATCGCTTTGGCAGTAATCCTTTTACAGGCACCGCGGCCACATCTTTTCCCAGTACTCTGCTTCAAGCTTGTTAGATTATAGCAATCCCAAACAAAGTCCAACCTTTCTACCTTTTGTGTTTAAGCTATTATATATGGCAGGATTAATACTGTCCTTGCATATTTGTCAAAGGTTTTGCATTGTCTAGGTGGCAACATATTTACTAATGCCGCACCATCTAGAACTTTCACATCCACATCAGATAGGACTATCCTGCTAAGAACAAGGAAGTATATCAGATTTTTGTCCAAGTCTCAGCTTTCCCATTGATGCCAAAGATGGTGGTGCAGACTGGTTCTCATGTTTGAAGAATGCTCTTAGGTTACCATCTCTCATCTGGCATGAAATGCACAATCCAGCAGAGATTAAAGTCACTCATCAGAGAGGAAATCTGCGTTTTCACTTTAATTTTTTCTTTCAGACTAACAAACAGTGGAAGTTTGTTTCTAGAGTTGGAGTCTGAAACTGCCTTGGTCCTACCTTCCAAATGACCCTTGATATATGCATCATACTGTTTTTGACTGATTTTCAGTGCATCCCTCATAGCCGTTATAACAGGCTCTGACATAATGTCTTTGGTATCAAGCACCAATTAAGTAGGGCTGTCCTCCAAAAATGGGCTACTCAATTCTTCAATAGCACTGATCAGAGATTTTACATATTGCGCGAAAGACAGCTCTACTCCATACTTGTTCGTGGTAACAGCCATCATTGTCTAAGTTTGGAAGGAAGGAGCTGTCAAATTCCTTCACTGTATGAGATACCTCTGGACCCGAAATCATCCACCTTTACAGTGCACCTGGATTTACAGTTAGGCCAATGGCTCCTTCTACACCTTTGACGGATTTATTCTCATGCTCATGATTCTGATCCTAGCCAATGAGAGAAAATACATGTTTGGATTTCTGAACCACAAAATTTTCATCCTGAAACTCCCTGTGGATTAGTGGATGCTTGACTTTAAAAAATTCATATCTATGAATTGTACCGGCAGCCACCTGGTATAATGATGATGATCAAGGGCGAACATCCAGGGAACTGGCTGATCAAGCGTTTGCTGATACATGTTAAAGTTTCCTTCCCAAAGTGACCTAACAAACTCCAGGACCAGAAGTTCCAAATCAAAGCCAATGGACCAGTACTTGAATTGTGGATGTGTCTCAGCTTGTATTTGAGGCCTAGAATCTTTTTTCACTTGTTTCCTGTAAAGGTCGGAAAAAAATAGGGTAGGTAGGTTGGTAAAAAAAATATTTTTTGGACAATTCTTTTTGTCAAAAATGTGTGTTTTATGCATGTTTTACATTGATTGGGAGTTTCTGGGGCAGAATAATTTAGGGTAGGGATCTGTTTGAATAAAAGCTTGTTAGGGTAGGGTTACAGGAAGCAACCAACCTTTTTAGGCCTTACACCCGATTTTGAAATCAACAGGTGGCCCAATAATTGGGGTTGATGTGACATAACTTGTATATGCTTATTGAATGAGCACACACAAAGCACATGCTGTCACTTGATGGGCATACTTCGTGCGTGTCACATGACTTGCCTTTAGCATTATGTCAGCTTTGCCTGTTGAAGTTATTTCAGCTTGTACCAGAACATTGGTTCATCCACTGTTTTCGAGCAAGTTACCGATCATTTTTAGGGCAGCCATCATCACAACAAAATGCTGTTCTCCATATTCCCCTCCAAAGCATTACTGGATCTGCTTCGCAATAGCATATAGGGGTTAGTCCATGGCAATTACTGGTGTTTGGCCTGGATTTACACGATTGACAGCCTTTTTGATTATTTTCATAGAGTGAAGTATCATTGCTGGTATATGAGCATTCCGTGTGCTCAGAAAATTGACCTTGACCTTGATAGACAAGCTTTATTTATTGGCAATTAAAGACACTAAATGATTACTGATTTCTCGGATTGACCTGCTAGGATGAGATATAAGTTGTTTTTCAAGGTAAGAAACAAGAAGTATTTTCAACAGTTTAAAAATGCATTTTCTTTTTAAATTTGACCTATGTTTGACCTCTATTTGACCTTTTGAAATGACCCAAGACTTGCCTGAAAATACAAACACATCAGACCTATCCATTTGCTCAAGTTAGAATACAACTTGGACTTAGATATACTTCTATGCAGGTATGATAATGAAAACCTTATAGAGGATTTTCATTTGAGGTTAGTTTTTTAATGTCATATTTTGACCCCCAGGGGCATTCCCCAAGATGGGTCTCAACCTGAAATGAACCTTCACATACCAAGGTACTTATATACCAAATTTGGCGCTTTTATCCAAAAATAGAACGATTTGGCCAAAAAAATGGCCCTTTACCGCTGGACTATAATGAAAATGAATATAGGGAATAGATAACGACGACATCCGATACACCTTTTGGACTTGTTTATAATAAACATGTACTTGCCACGTGCAAGTATTGGTTGAATTAGGTAGATAATAAGCATATTTTAGCAATCATTTCAATATCATACCAGGTTAGATGACAAGGTTTTACAACACCTACACAATCCTTTCAGGGAGCCAGTGACCCAACAATTGATCCCATTAGCAAATGTGTACGTTAATTGTATCATATTAACTTAATGTTCGTAGAGAGCACAGACAATTGAGTGCTACTAATGGTGTATGGTCATATAAGAGATAACATATGAACTTGATAATTGGCCTTACGAAAGGTACACCATTAGAGACACACCCATTGGCTTGATCAGTGGTGTGTAAAAGAACTTGACACTTACCTGGAATCCTAAGCTGTTGTGGCACCCTGTTCGCCTTACAAAAGTACAGTGTAGGGAATGTGTACATCTGTTTATGGATAGCATGGATCGAAACTATTCAGCTTATTTCAAATCGCAGAGAAGAAAGAAACACTTACTTTAGAAATATGTTAACAATATGAATATGATCAGCTGCAAAGACATAGAAAGCGCTCTGTATTACCATACACTGGATAGAGACCAACATAGTTCAGTTGGACTCTTGCAGTACAAAGCATAGATTGCAATTAGTATTGCTGGAATCTTGCCCCCGTAATCAAGTTAGAAAAGTAGATTTAAGCTGTTTGGATGAAATAGTTTGAGCATAATGGTAAATGTGGTGATTACAAACAGCAACACAATTTGTAAAACAGGAAAAATGGCAGATGTCATATGGGAATCCTCCTTGAAAATGAGCACGGAATGATATACCTCTGAAATAGAATCGAATTTTTGACCACTTAATAATGAATTGTGGTGCGATATGAAAAAAGCTGAAGTAAAGGGGTGATGGAGAAAGCTAGTGTAACCATGTCCTGAGAAATTGGTAGTAGTATTACTAGTAGTAGTAGTAGTAGTAGTAGTAGTAGTAGTAGTAGTAGTAGTAGTATCTTCATTGACTTTACTTCTCGTGTACATGACCAGGGTTTCCGATATGTGAGTAAGTGCAGCACATCCGTTGATGTGCTACTACTACTACTACTACTACTACTACTACTACTACTACTACTACTACTACTACTACTACTACTACTACTACTACTACTACCACTACTACTACTACTACTACTACTACTACTACTACTTCTACTACTACTACTACTACTACTACTACTTCTACTACTACTACTTCTACTACTACTACTTCTACTACTACTACTACTACTACTACTACTACTACTACTACTACTACCACTACTACTACTACTACTACCACCACTACTACTACTACTACTACTACTACTACTACTACTACTACTACTACTACCACTACTACTACTACTACTACTACTACTACTACTACTACTACTACTACTTCTACTACTACTACTTCTACTACTACTACTTCTACTACTACTACTACTACTACTACTACTACTACTACTTCTACTACTACTACTACTACTACTACTACTTCTACTACTACTACTACTACTACTACTACTACTACTACTACTACTACTAATAATAATAATAATAATAATAATAATAATAATAATAATGCTACTAGTAAATGGTATATTTCGGTATATGTGTTACTGTACCCTTTCTGCATATGATTTACAAATATATGATATTGTGTCCTTTCTATCAAAATATTTAAAAGCGCATAATGTATTAGTTAGTAAATGGACAAATGTAGATGGTCATAATAGACAATTATACTCCTATTATAAAAGGAAAGTACTTCGTGTGGTCTTGAATTTGTGCGTATTACTGTGTATTTCGATTACATTCTTTGCATTCCATCGCCTGGATTTCACGGCACATAGATTGTTGTTCTGTTTCAGTGATGTTTACTGTGACTTGTAAAGGTTTAAGTATGGCCTACATATTAATTATCCCACACAGTGAACCATGTGACAAAGATCAAAGTCATTTATAGGTGATACACACATAGTGCAGGCCTCAGATTGGAAGTTTTTTTTATAACTTTTATTACACCATATTCATAGTAAAAACAATTTTTACAGCAATCATACGTAAATTATGCAGTAAGAAAATATCTAAGTCATTCTACATCAGTCTTAGGTCGTTGTATATGGGTGACCATTTCCCTAAAGTTTTCTCTAACATATCATTTGTTGTACCAATATATATTTCTATTTCCATATATTTCTCTAGTTTAAGTTTGATATCACGAAGGGTAGGAATGTTATGTTTCCACTTTCTTCTGTATATCTCATTCTTTGTTACAATTATCACATAGTTTGTAATAATGATTGGAAGTTGAAGGAATTTCCACGCCAAGTTGTATCTTCCAGATCCATCTTTGATAGGTGTAAACAGCCAGGTGTGAAGCAGCTATTAGGTCCAATCATGTAACAATCTATAACATAGCTGTGGTAATCATGGTGATATAAGGAACCACATCATAGAACTGAAAGAATCCTAAACGTATCATCTTGCACTAACCTGACATGCACATCAGAACAAAGCATCCACCATACCATATTATCAAATATATCATATTGCAGAACTAATATGTAATTAGCACAGGGAAGATAGCATGGATGTGGCATTGCCAAGTGAGCAATGAGCTGTGCGGACGGGCAGTTCACTGGCCCCTGGATGTCAGTGGTCCGGGTTATAAGTGTAACAGTAGGGTTTAAGGGAAATTCACAATCACATATATTGGAAATAAAAGAAAACCGGTTTATCAATAACTGGTCTTGCTGGCAGTGAATATGGCTCTCCATATAGAGAGGGCACAGGTAACTTACAGGGCACAGGTAACTTAGAGGGACTTTGGTGAAGGGAGTTGGAATATGCCCAATTGTAAAAGAGTACACTGTAGCTTGTGCTGTACCAATGGAAAGGGGGTGACTGTCCAAGTGCAAGTAACATAGCGAAACAACCAAAACTGTCACTGCCAGGGTCACTCATAACTAGAGATGCAACCCTTGCAATAGGTGCAAGCTTCCTGGTTGATCGTACTGATCACATTGCGGAAGTACATACATGTACTTAGATGAAGAAAGATATGGTGGTAATTACTGGAAACTAGAATGGACACCCACAATCATCCACCTGATGTATGAAATATCCCTCGGTGTCACCTGGCTTTGCCTTGTAATACCTTGGTTATGTCACAGCTACCACAGCTTCCTGTGGGTCTATGCATCACTTAGTAGATGTTTATACAATGTAGATCACACGCTTTATCTTAGGAAGCAGCACACGCAAGTGAGTTTAAATTAGTAACATATATTTTCAGCAGCTCTAAATCGCTGAATTTTGTTTAAATATTGTTATTATGGAAGAATTGTAAGCATTGCCCTATTTTCTCAAATTCTCAAAGTGGTTTGTGGAGAGTTGTCCATGGTCCTTCTGCAACTGAACGACCCCTTGGAAATGTTTGTGAAAAGAACGGTTTATATCTGGTCGCCATCTATGACATAAGCTGTTAATAAACGACATAAAACCACATCAATTCCTTCCTTCCGTCATGATATTAATGGCAAGTCACACATGTCATACATACACATTGTGCAACTTGCTTTCTGGTGTGGAACGTGCCTCTCCCATTTAATTGTATTTGTATGTATAGGTTTGATTTGTCGAAAAAATCTAAAAAAAGATCTTAAGTGAAATGATTAGTCTATCATAATCATCATAATCATATGAATACTCTTTAATATCAAGAACGGTATTTAACAATATCAAGCCCATCTATCTATCTATCTATCTATCTATCTATCTATATCTATCTATCTATCTATCTATCTATCTATCTATCTATCTATCTATCTATCTATCTATGTATGTATATATATATATATATATATATATATATATATATATATATATATATATATATATATATATATATATATATATATGTATATATATATATATATATATATATATATATATATATATATATATATATATATATATATATATATATATATATATATATATATAGATAGATAGATAGATAGATAGATAGATAGATAGATATTTATATATATATATTTATACATATATATAATATATATATATATATATATATATATATATATATATATATATTTGTGTATATATATATATATATATATATATATATATATATATATATATATATATATATATATATATATATATATATATATTTATATATATATATATTATTATATATTTATATATATAAATATATATATATATATATATATATATATATATATATATATATATATATATATATATATATATATATATATATATGTATATATATATTAGCACATTTCATAAGATATAACCAAGTATTATTTATATGTGCATGTGGAGCTTTCCAGATCCATAGTCCGATGGCGTCCGTATTCTGTGCGTCGAAGAGAAAAGGTCGTAGATCGAAAAACCTAGAATATTGCTATCTTGGAAAGAGATATTGGATAAGCAAGATCTAAGCAAATATGGTTTGCTGTTGTCTTAGAACCCATGCATAGGATTTACATTTAGAGTGCCCGGGACGTGACTAGTACTCTTTCCTGCGCTGGTTTTATGAAATGTGAGGAGCGGTGTTATAGGAATACAGGATTCAATCAATGAGCCTATAGCCTCATTAGCCACTATCGCGAGAGATCTGCTGAAAGTGCTGAGTAGGAGGGCATTGTACTCTTCGCCCAAGGCTGGCCTAGTTTGTATGAAAAGCCAGTTTCTAAGTGAAGATTTGCGTTCAAAAGTAATTAATTAGGAACGTCTTGGACCAGATCGTAATAATATGTCATTCGAGAATATCCGTGTATGACTTTTGTCAAAGGATTAGTTTACCTGTTCGAATGGAAGGAAGTGTTGTGGCTTTTAGTCATGTTTTATTATTATTGGTTAAAATCGTCGACTGCCGGTATTTGGGCGTGGAGGAAAACTTGGTACGTACAAATGACATTGATCTAAAGTACATATAAATTTTACACGTACCTGAAGATATTCCGCGTTCTCTCATTTTCAACCACCATTTACTAGTACTTCATGGCAAAAAAGTGACGAAACAAGAATGTTCACACATTCGAACATTGCCGTATAGCTGTATGAATAAAACAATAACGAAAGGACATTTTCAGGAACTTGAACTTTTATCTTTTTGACATATCAAACAGTAATTGATAAAACTTATTTTTAAATAGCAGTCCTACTAAGTTGTCACCCAATAAACAGCTTGAAAGCATGGCCGCATAGATTGCCGAATGGTTGTGATGCCTACATGTAGTTACCAAATCAGAGGTCATTGGTTTTAGCATTGACTGGAACCTCCTCTGTTTGTTGGCTATTTTCACTATACAAGTGTACAGGCTCGTAATGGACTCTTAACAGTGCCTTCGAAACGGAACGAGTCCTTAGAAATCTTTGAACTCGTTATAAAGAGGGGACAATTAATACATTTTCCATCATGCCGTCATATGACCATTGCTGTTGAAAGCAACGTAATACCTATCAAGCAAAGAAAAAGCCGTTGTATGATGATCAAAGGATGTGCTGCACTTCCTCCCATATCAGAAACCCTGGGAATGTACAGTATAGATACTCGATGCCTATGCCAGTAGACCGGTTGCCATGTATAAGATGCAAGAGATGCAGAGTGCGCATGCTCTAAGAGAAGTTCTCTTAACACTGCACCTTTTCCCAAAACTGCTTGACCAGACAAGCAAAGATACGGACTACTTGATTTTGTTTATCATTTTTCTTCTTTTGTAAGGATTTCCAAATACAAAATTCCAGTTGTATAGCACGTCATTTGTAACACACCAATTGACACATATTTTATTGTTATCAGAACACAAAGAAGTATTGATAATACTAAATGAAACTACCTTATACCACATTATCTCAGAAAAGAGCTGTCGAATGTGAATAAGAAATATATAATGAGGCTTAGCCCAGTTTGACCTCTATCATGAAAGGTCAAGGTCACGTCTCTAAACATCAGATAATCTAATGACACGCAAAGTTTTAATTATAGATCTTAACGTCACAGCATTTTCTTGAGTTTTGCAACTGGTATGAAATAATGTATGTAAAGTGAAAACAGGTTGAGAACTTTCAATTTAAAGAAATACTTAAGAGTTGTTTTGCATCGTAGGTTGTCATGAGGTCACTGGCAAAAGGTCACAAGCCGAACAGCTAGGACCATTTGTGTAATTCTGCACATAATTCAAACTGCCTGCTTGACAGCATCTCTATAGCTCTTTTACATAACTTGGATGTGCATTTTAGTTCACGAATGAACTATACACCGTACTAGTCTTAGATGAAACCTTAGGTATAAGTTTGAAACTGTTAGTCACGCCTTTGCTGACATTTTGTTGAGGTCAAAGGTCACACTATCCTGTGGCCCCATTCTGAAGCAGGCAAGTGAAACCCGGCCATAGCTATCACCATTATAGCTAGTATGGAACAGCGGTTGCTATGTAAGAGTGCTTTAATAATTCAATATATTTGGAAGTATATATTTTTAATATCATATTCACACGATCCTATATATACATCACCGTTTGAACCTAACACATCCAAAATATCAAAAAGACATCATAGACTTTCAAATAATCGCATTATACCAGCGTACAGTCAGACAAAGGAATCACTGTTTATATTCATTTCTAGAATTTGGCCTTTCTTCCGGTACACGTGCCACTTTCGATGTCTATCTGCGTACCTAACACATTGAGTCAACACAAGTCGTTAATGGAAAGATTTCCAAATAGATCAACGGATTAAAATCATTAGTACACTGTGGGTTACGCATTGACAATTATAAACATACACAACGTCGTTATCAGGACGCTGCACAGTAAAAATCCATGTACATGTAACACTTACACATTCATTTTTTCTATCTGCAAATTTGCATCATAAATTCCACTTTTATTTTCATCTCCGAAAAGGAAAATTGGAAATAACACCCATGTTCTCTTTTCTATTTGTACTGTGGAAATTAAAATAGTCGGTAGAATTGTAATGTCACCACCGCCGTGTTAGCGCGTGGCTTTAGCGTCAACACGTGTCAAATATACACGTGTCAGATATGCCATAGGATGGGTTAGGATTCCTAAACCGCAGCAACCTTTACGTAAACGAGGTATATGATTTATAATTACTGATATGAATGAACGAGTTTTCTTTTCAAAAAAGCAAATCAGTATACAAAGGCCATGACATTTTCAACATAATGAGGCCTTTGTCACTGTGAGATAACATTAGCAGATCATTAAGAATGAATTACCCAAGGGATAGAGAAGAAAAGGAGAGACATTTAGAGTAGGGCCTTCAGATGGAAACATATGTAGGTATCTTTAAGATGTGTCTGTTCACAAAGAGATCCACATAGTCATCCTCCTTCTGTTATTAAAAGGACGTTCCCCCTGCGCGGAGTAATTAAGGATGTCTAGCGGACTTTGTCATCATACTTAACACACACTATTATAAGAACATCTGCCAAAGTCACTAACCTAGTGAATTTCAAAGGGCTAGACTAAATCAAAAGGCTAATTATCATTACTAGGTTGCTTGTCACTGTGAAAGAACAACAGCAGATCATTAAGAATTAATTACTTTAATTTAGGGATAGAGAAGAAAAGGAGAGACATTTAGAGCAGGGCCTTCAGATGAAAAAACATATCTAGGAATCTTTAATGTGTATCTTTTCACAGAGAGATCCACACAGTCATCCTCTGTCTGTTATTAAGCGAGCAGTGTACCACCCTCTATGCACGCCATTGTGCAAGTCAAGAGGACGTTCCCCTTGCGAGGAGTAATTAAGGATGTCTAGTTGACTTTGTCATCACACTTAACACATACTATTATAATGACATCTGCCAAAGTCACTAGCGCAGTGAATTTCAAAGGGCTACATGTAGACTTAATCAAAAGACTAATTATCATTAGCAGTTTGATTGTCTGATATTACGACATCAGGACGTAGTTTTATAAGCACAACGTCATTCTAAATTAGCATGATTTTATAAGCGTGGACACATTCGTATATGTGTGTCAAATATGTCAAAAGCTTGGCATGGGTAATTTTTCAAGGCCCCCGTAACGTAAATATGTCAAGGCAATCTGTCAAACAGTATACTGACGTATGATATTATTTGAAAAAGGAAGCGGGCCTGCCCTGATAGCCGTCTGGTCTAAGGTAATGCCATAAAATGCTAGCAGTCTCTCATCACTGCTCAGATTCTGAGACCGGCCGGTGAATGTGGGACAGATGCCAGTGGCTTTGGGTTAGGCGGTGGTTTTCGCCGGGTAGTCCGGTTTTCTTCGCCGCTTACAGTTGGCTAGTCATGACTTGGCTGCAATATGGCAAAATTTCGAAAAGGCAGCCATGATGCATTGTAATAGCATTTTTACTGGCCAGTCTCTTTACAACGATAATATATTTGTCAGATTACTGTAACTTCGCAGATTGGTTGACCCCTTCTCCCTTTCTTACATTGCCTTCAAATTCAAAGACGTCGCAAACCACACAGAAACCTACCCCTAAGTGAAATGTAATTTACTAAAGGTAATTATCATAGTGTCTTAGTTTTGTCAAGATAGTTATTGTTATGTAAATACCTCGAACATAGCTGTTCGAACTTAACGTTCAGAGTTGATGATTTACATAACGTCTACTGTCGATATCTATAATGTTACAACTAATTCAATCGTTTGTATCAAATGTGTTTTTACCTTTAACAACGAACGTGAATCTATAGCACGGCACCCTCTACTCCTCTTAGTCAAAATATGTCAGCATGTCTTTCCTTGTTAACAAAACGGACATCAAATACTTCTAAATCTATGATGAAACGAAATTGGGAAAATACATTATATATAGATAGCGCCATATTGACCTTCTTAAGAAATACCTGAATACATGTACATGGTGAGATAACGTAGAGATTAAAAGCGAAAGAGTTCCAAGTGCCAGGGATATTTCGATATGAAGTGCATTCATAAAGTCAGGAAAACGTTAGGTCATGAATCATACCTAGGCCTTTAAGTGGACCTACATGTATAGTGTTGATAGGTTTAGGAAAAGGGGGAAATGAGTTTTGCAGAATAAGCACTATCCTTTACCCAGTATGCTGACTTTTATACGTAGAGCCTTGGGAATCAATTATAACCTGAGACATAGAGGTTCTTGGACGCGTGTGCTAGAGAATTAGAGAATGATATTTCTTACACGAGGGGACAGAATTTTCATCTTGGAACGAGCCTCTGGCGAGTTCAATGATGAAAATTTTGTCCCCGAGTGTAAGAAATATCATACTCTAGCACACAAGTTCAAGAACCTATTTCTGCCACGTCCCATAGATAAATAAACAGTAAATAATCGGGGAAGCTTCACATATAATGAGCGTGCCTGAGCACGTGCCTGGCATTTCTAGGTCACGTTGCTAAGCAACGAATGTGGTGCATTGTTCTATATATGACAATCTTTACCAAACATGTTAATAAAATCATTCCAAACGCCCATTGGGAATGGCCATCGGGAATCGAATTTCTTCAATGGGTATTTCAGCCCCCATAGTGGTAGAATAGCAATACTCATAGACTACGAGAACAGGTGACCAGGAAATACTTGTAGGATAATTAAAATCAATCAGTGTATACGGGATAATAGACAGATCATATGATGTAGGTGTGTAGTAGGTTAAAGGCAACACACGAGGTATTTCATAGCTCATGATTATGTGATCAAAAGAATTCCGAAATGTAATTATTTTCCAAAAGAACTTTATCGTCCTTTTTGAAAGATGATATTACATAATGATCAAGGGGTTATGACCATTAAGTGTCATGGAATCGAGACGGAGAAAACCCTAGGACTTTACTTCACTCCCATGTGATCTCTTTGGTACAGGAAGAAGATCGTATAACAACTGTTTATGATACGAGCAACTTTTACTCAGTCTGCACATGCGTCGTGATTGTTTGTGCTAACTGTATTTTCTCCCCTCTCCGATTTCTCAAGATATAAAAATGCGATGTAATAAACGTTTGACGAAAGAGAACATGAGAAATTAAGTCAGTAGTCTGCATAGCTCTAAGCCACTTACAATACATATAGGCACAGTTGAGGAGCAGAACACGAAAGCTAGACCCCATAAACACAATATTCGTGACTGAAAACAAGATAAAAATCTGTAGTAGCACCTGTGCCCCACCTGGGGGAGATCAGAACACACCCAGCGGCTGCAATTTGCATTATATTGATATGGTTTTTAAGGGACTATATTTTTCAAGGGACTTTATTAGTGTGAAATAAGAGCCAGTATTAGTGGGTCATGACGACACATTACGCACATGAAGTATGGTGTGTAGTCTACATCAGAGGCCATTTTGAAACAAAATTGACGTGTTAAACTTCGCTTTTAACTGATAAAATTGCAAGATATTTTAGATATTTGAAATATATACATGTATAATTGTATATACTTATTACCATACTCCCTCATTCAAACCCTGGTGGTCATCGTTAGGAATGAAGGAAATTACTGACACCTCTCTGACGTCCTGTAAGTTGATAGTCCTCGGCTAGTGCGACGCCGTTGTACTCTTCTTTATTCTAATTGTGTGCTGTTACAATCGAGATAAATACATTCCTCTCAAGTTTTTGTAAAAAAAAAGTATTTTCTGTCGGTAAAGTCGGACACTTTGGTTAACCTTTTTATGATGTTCTTCGCGCTCCGTGTATAACTTGTTTTAGCTCTTAAGTATGTGGATGTATCTATAAACTGTATATTTCTTTCTTTCTTCGGTGTTTTCAGATTTTCTTGGCCCAAATTTTGTGAAGCATTAGTTATTGTATTTTCGCTCCGTCTACTCGATCGAATTACGTGTTGTTTAAGGTACTTACTTTATCATGTATGAGTGTTTACCAACGCGAATTGTCATTAAACATATTTAGCCTAAATATGGCAGAAAATGTGACCAAAATAGAATTTCCAAAAACCTGTTGCGTTTTATCCCAAAGAGATGCTTCCCAAGTAGATAAAGGTCAGAAGTGTTGCCAGTCACCGGCTGTTGTCGTTCACCTAATATATAAACTGATCTAAGTTATATAAACAGCTGAAAACATTTTGTATTAGAAAGTTGCCAGTGGCTATGGTTTCTCCGGGGTTGTATTGGTTGCCTATACTACTTAACAACGTGAAGATAAACACAATTCAACGACTAGAAACGCATCAATGCACCTTTCTACACATTGCACCTAAGTGCATGTACAATACATCTTTTCCCACATAGTAACATATTGAAATATACAGTTTCATCTGATAGTTTATTGGTAGATCATGTATATTAGTGGTTAAGTGGTTACGGTGGCTACGGTGTCTGACGCTCAGTAGCATAGGCTCGCAGTTCTGAGTCCCTGCTGGATGCACATAAGCGGGTTGGCATGGTCGCTATATAAATATTCGCCGTTTTGGAGGGCTGACTGTAACTGAGAAATCCCTTGGGGACGAGTCCCTTTCTCGTTGTTGTAGAACCTAGGCTATTAAAACCGACGCAAAATCCAGATCCCCTATCAATTACTGTGCTATAACCTTCTCCACTGGTAATGGTGAACGTCTTAACACGCAAGTCACATAAACTAGGCCAAGTATTATCATTAAGACCCTCCATCATCCAACGGAGACACGTTTTAGACAATTTGGCCAGCATGCCAGCTTTTATATCATCGTGGCCCTTCTCATTAGGGAAGGGAACTTGTTTGACTTGTTTGGATATATATCACGTTAGACAGGATATCGTATTGTTATTGTCTGTCTCTAATAAACCCAATGGAAATTTATCTAACACAGCTTAAGGCCAATATAACTACAATGTACCTTTTTCAAAGTATGTTCTAGTCATATGAACAACCGGTTGATGCAGTGCTTATTGTACATTGCTAGTATTTGTCAAGGACCATACAACTCATAAATATACATGTGTTTTGTATAGGAAGGTCAGCGAGTATTTAAAACTGCCAGTGGAATGTAAAAATAAAATTCAATACACAGTCAAGGAGGATTGTTTATTACGCACTCAAATAATTCGATTTAGGGATAGGTTCTTGAAATTGATGATTTTGACAAGAACGACCGAGCCTTGTCTAATATACACTAGTCCGGGAACCAAAACCAAACCAAATATTTTGAGTGAACCTAGATAGACTGAGTTTTTTCTCAACTGATATTGGTAGTATAGAGTATCTTCTTTTAGAATCTGCCAAGTGAGCCTCCGTCACTCTTGAGCATTTTGAGAAATTCAAGATGGCGTCCAAGATGGCGTCCAAGATGGCTGTCAATTCAAGGTATAAGCCATAACTCCACTTGTATTTGCGCAAGGATTATAACTCAAGTGCCTAACCATATGTTTTAGGCCAAATTGAAACCATCAATGAGGTTGAGTTTAGTTTTCTTTTCGAAGAAATCCAAGATTGCGTACAAAGACATCGCCATTCTCGGGTTTTAACCATAACTTCTTTTGTTCTAGGTCTGTGATAATAATTCTGATGTCTAGTCATATGTTTCTGGGGTCAAAAGATTCAATGAAACCATCCATGGGGTTACCTTGCTTGGGTTTGCAGTATTAAAGAAACCCAACATGGCGTCCAATATGGCCACCATTTTAGGGTATTAGCCATAACTTTATATTTGTTCAGTCTGGAATGATAACCTTTGTGTCTAAGCAAATGTTTTTTGGCCACATAAATCACAAGTCCATATTTGAGATCTGGTGGAATTTACTTTTCAAGGAAATTCAAGATGACCACTTACTCAAGGTTTCAGCCATAACTTGCATTGTGTTGCATCGAAAATGGTAATTTTGAGACCAAACAATATGTTTAGAGGCCAATGAAGGCATCATATGGTTGTTTCTAAAGGGATTGCATAGTTCCAAAATCCATGGCGGCAGCTGATAAGGTGACTCAATACTCATAAAGATCAAGCAATTTAAATGGATGGATTCAAACGATTAACCAGTGTCCCTTGTCCTTCACAGCCATATTTTCCTTTAATTATGAGTATGAACACAGAGCTGGTGGAAGTTCTTGCAATGTAGAGCAGTGAGTGATATAACTGATGAATGTAGTAAATTTCATGTCACTGGTATTGGCAAGACAGTAGAGAAACATACAAAGTTAGTAGAAACCTGGCAGCACATGCACTTATTTAGTCTTATGGGGTCTGTGACTATAGGATGGGACAAAAGGAATGCTTTAAAGGTGATGATAGCTGGACTTAACCAGCTCTCGAGGGCTCTGCCCACAAGAACCATAGTCTATTCAAACTGAGGTCAAGAGCAACCGGCAACAGCATGGCTTAAATAGATAGAATATGATATAAAGAGATATCGTAAATAAGTGGATTTTGGAAGGGATTTGATCTATAAAACAGAGTAGCCAAAGGCCAAAGTCATGCGTGATATTAAAACCATGCATTAACATTATGTAGGGGAAAATGATTTGGAAGTTTTCGTTCCCGATCTTCTCTCAGCTCATGTCTCAATAGTGGAACTACATTACGGCAGGGGGCTCATTATAATGCTTCCGGTTCTTCCCGACGTGTTGGACTAGAAAGTTGGACTCGGAGTCAGTGCCAATGTTAAACATTACTGCTGTACTGGCCATAACCATTAATACCCTTTGAGACATCTTTCTGTGCACTGACCTCCCTATTTAGGGCCACAGATTCCCCCTCTGTAATATTTGCCTAGCCTTTGCACTCCGTTGAGCCCAGCGCAACTATCTTCATACTACTTTTCACTCCTTTCATCTCCACTCCTATCACCTTGCATAGGATTTCTTCTGGATGGCATTCACTAAATTGTTTGGATTCCCAATTTTGCATCATATCAGTGAGTGCACAGATCACAGCATTTATACCAGCTTGTCACAAAATGCACTCATTTAGACCAATGTCTGAAGCATGATGAAATGTGCGAACCCTTAAATCTGCACATGCTTCAACACCACTTAGACGGTTAAGCCCTCCACCAACAAAGAAGCCATTTGCTGAAATTATAAAGATATAAATAGATCCGTATGTATGTATGTATGCATACATGTATGGATGTATGTATGTCGGTGTATGCATGTATGTTTGCACATGATTTAAAGGACATACGCTTTTTGAGGCTTATGATTGGTTGAAGGTTGCCTACTTATACACAATGCTGTACGAATTGCAATATTCCATGATGAATAAGTTGTCCACAAATATTGCCCACGTGGGAATCTTCTAGATGAGTAAAAATAGATATATTTTTCATCAATAGATGTCGCCAGCATCTACGCACACGCTACAAAAGCATCCTGACTTTCTAAAGTACAGGCGGTGTTCGGGGCGAATCCGCCGAGTGATATGACATACCTCACCGCTCTCGTGGTCCATATAGCGGACACTCCATTGAAACGCTTCCTATTACTGGCCAAGAAAAGCTTGCCTGATGCCTTCATTCACGCAAGTGCTTGGTTTTGGCCGACAAGAAAAGTCTCATATCTTATATATAGCATGCATGGTAAGATCTAAGGAAGGTATAAGGCTCGTGTGTTACCAAGTATCGCGTCATACATGTAAATCCATTTTGACATTCAGTGTAAATACTTTTTATATTATCGTTGCCTTTGCTCGACTTTAACTCTGATATACATGTAACTTTGCGATTTGTTTCATGGAAAAAACGATGTTTCTAAATAAAAAGGGCGTAAATAAATGTGTAAAACTTATTCCTTATTTTTCAAGTTAAACGACTTAATACAAACCATTGTATTGTGATAAGTAAGAAAAATGTACATATAAATGTACATTACCTAATATTGCTCACTAATGTATGTCAAGGAAAATATTTATATGAGTCACGAATTTACAGAAATAGAAAGGTAACCATGTTTAAAGCGTGTATTGATACATGAGATACACGAGATCGAAATAATGCATCAAGGAATATATCAAATGTGCTGTATTTCAGTTATAAGTATAATTCTCTGCTATTTCACCAAAAAACGACACACATTCTATACTTGAAAAAGCAGATAACCTTTGAAGTCTAACTAGTGTCGTGTTTCCATTGATATCGAGTCGTAAATGCTTATTTAACTTTTAAGACTTTAATTATCATAAAGCTCACGTTACAAACAAGATTGTGATATCCATTACATTGTTATATTACAGTGAAAGTGACGTCATGCAACAACATGTATTTCAATAAAGAAATTTAACAATATGCCGAATAGTTTACAACAAGATCGAATTGATAATGACCGATCTAAAATATTCTTGTATATTTAGTGTGATTTGTTGCGATCTGGAATCTAAATTAAATCAGCTTTCCTTATAACTAAGATATGTCAACATCGCCAAAATAATCGTCACGAAAAAAAGGCAAATGAGGAAGAAGGTTTATGGCATTCTTGTCTTTACCATACTACCTTGATTTCTTTTGATACTTCGTGTGTTTATGCCCAAGCGTTAGTGCCTACATTTTACCGCTACCTATCAGTTATTATTGGTAATGTACATGTTATATCAGAATCTTTTTCATGTATTGAATTTTTTCGACAGTTTTTCTTGACACGATTTGGGCAACATGTGTATTGTACGAGTCTCTATTCCAAGTCTAGAAACACACATGCACAAATTAGGGTAGAACGTCTGACACTGCATAAACGTTATAACCCACATTGCAATGGCGCCCTCTGTGTAGTAGATATTTCACGATGGAATCTCATCCATCTGAGTTAAAATATCTTACATTTGCAGTAGTATCCAGTTATGTTCATAGCGACCAAAACCAGCCTGATAAGCTTGATACGAACTTATCGGCAAAAGCATAATTATAAGAGTGAATAATGTTTATATCATTACCAACAACTCTTCTTCAATACGTTGTATAATTATTCTTACACTCCAACGTTGTAGTCCAAAGTACCATACGTACAGCAGACAATTATCAGAGGAATTCTTAAACATTAATGTATTAAACAACTAACAGCATGTTTTCTGATATTGCATTCGCTATACACGGGCGCCATCTATTGCTTAAGGTCGGAACAAATACCACACACTTACTGATAAGCCGTAAACGCACCAGTCGTATGTTTCATGGGTGATTAAAGTATATTACTTGTATGAGATATGTGTATTTAAATGAGCCACATATTTCCTGTCATATCGTTTTTGAGGAGTTTTAAAGACTTTTCTATGCATGACTTCCATGTACTTTCTAGTTATAAGAAAACTGATGTTTTTGATGCATGCCTATGACGGTACATATATGAACGCAAAACGGCAGCCCAACCTTGAAGAGAAGATAAAAACATAAAGAAATGTATGGCTTTACATTCTATTTATTAGTGATACATGTTTTAATGCGACTGCCTTTATTATGTGACAAAAGATAAACGTGTATATATTCCAAAATGTGTTGCATTTTATTTGATTCCATGATGCGTTTCACGAGAAATGTCGATTACTCTATACCAAAAAGATACTTTTAAGACAAGCGTACGAGATTAATAAATACACAATATATACGATTTAAAGTGCCATTAATCGAGGAATATTTGTATATCCTGTTATGATATTTTAATGTTAAGGAACTTTCTCAGAGACAGCCAAACGAAACTGTCATGTCGGTCATGCTTTTTATTTTAAGCGGTTGACCATCCCGGCAGCGGCACATTTTATCCGCCAGAAAGGCATTGTTTTCGACGTCTACGGTATCTGTACTGTTACAGTATCGCCTGGGTTCAGGGCGGCCACAGTACTTGAACTGGTAAAGTACCACAGGACCTGGAAGGCAAAACGGAATGCATAGTTATAGTGATATAGTGAATAGTATGTTTTACAACATATGTATATATAAACATATACATATATATATATATATATATATATATATATATATATATATATATATATATATATATATATATATATATATATATATATATATATATATATATATATATATATATATATATATACATCCATATATATGTATATCTATCTATCTATCTATCTATCTATCTATCTATATCTATCTATCTATCTATCTATCTATCTATCTATCTATCTATCTATCTATCTATCTATCTATCTATCTATCTATCTATCTATCTATCTATCTATCTATGTATGTATGTATGTATGTATGTATGTATGTATGTATGTATGTATGTATGTATGTATGTATGTATATATATATATATATATATATATATATATATATATATATATATATATATATATATATATATATATATATATATATATATATATATATATATATATATATATATATATATATATATATATATATATATATAGGTAGATAGATAGATAGATAGATAGATAGATAGATAGATAGATAGATAGATGGATAGATAGATAGATATAGTACAGTATATAGTATATATAGTATATATACATAGTTTATATATAGTATAGTAGTATATATACATAGTTTATTTACATAGCACATAACGTTACGCTTCCCTTAGTTAAGCACTATGAGTAAAGTACCGGAAAGCAATGGGGTGTGTTAAATCTGGCTCATTAGTTGAAATGATGTCAGCCAGTCATGTGAAAATAATAATTAATTCATCAAATTGACCGACAGATCAGGAAGTAAATCTTGTGACGTATCTTTTCATTATGTTGATATGAATTAGTTGAACTTAACTTGCCATTTTCCTTATTCGCATGCACCTTTTTCTCATCAATACACGCGTATAACCATGGTCGTGTTGACCAATGAACTGCACTCTGCCTGTTTCACAGGTACAACAGATGTGTTCATTTGGCCGCCCAACGATGTGCTGTTTAAGGGGTCAGTGTTTTTCCTGGAAATGTGTTATTCTAAAACAATTCATTCATCTACTACATGTAGTTAGAAGTAGTTCATCCTTATTAAGTAACGATATTTACTTCCTGATCTAAATGTGTTAGTAGACCAGCCATTGTACATGATCACATGACGGAGTGCCACCTGAGTGCTCTTTATATAACCGACCGTCAGTGACGTCACAGCTATAGATCGCTTTCTCACATAGCTAAGTGAATCCTCAATATACAAGCTTAATTTCTCCACCGAGCTGCCCAGCATGTCCTAGCAACTGTTCTCCTGGTTGCTGGCCGGCCACTCGTCCAGAGGTGCAGGGATTGACTATCTTTACTGCACGTGTTACTCACTCTGTGGTCCCCCCACCTTTGCGTGGGGTGGTGTTGTATCCAGTTTTGCGTCGTCCGCATTCCAGCCGTCTGGGCACTGCCGGCTTCCTCCTCTGCACTGACAGTCAGAGGTTGACATACCAACGTACTTGAATTGGCCATTCCCCAAGGTCTTCTGCATGACTACCCGGCATGGTGTGTTTCCACAATTCTGGCGCATAGTGGGACGTTCAGCCTTAGGTTTAGAAGAAATAGAAAAGGTGGACATTTAATTCATCAAGTGAATGTGCGGGCAGACCGGGAATTGTACATATCTGCATGACTGATTACCATTCACCTTTATAGTCTAAAAGCTTTTATAGGTTCCATGTGAATGCCATGATAATTGGCTATGCTGATGAGCTGGCAGCAAGCTTTTACAGTGTTTTCAGCAGTATGCATGTCCAACGGTTCTACTAAAGAACCCCGCACGTGTATAATGTGTTTTGCTTAAAGTTGGAATCGTCTAGAAAGACTTGTTCAAATGAAAAGGTTACTCTTTATAAAGTATTTAATGGTGTTGTATGATCAAGTTTTATCCGAGAAGATCTTTATTGAAAGAGCCATTTATTACTTTGATAACCGAGATGAACACAAACTCGACGAGACATGTTGTAATGGATTTACTTAATACAGTGGAGTTTTTTAACATAATAGACGATGTACGTAATTTGATTGAAAGGGAGCATATCTTTCTTAAGACAGTGTGGAAGAAGAGGGTCTGAGGGAGGACTTACTCTCTTAAGGACACATTTTGGCACTAACAAAAAGTAGTTTAGAATAATCTGGATTATTTGGGTAGATTTGTTTCTGGTCTAACTTGGCTGTGGTTATAAGAGCATCCTGAAGGAATTTCACAGTGTACAATAGCTGCAAAATTAGTCTGTCATATGAAGTTCTTCAAATGTTATAAATATGTTAAGGAGTATGGTGTTGCGGATGTGACATGTTAAATAATCGTTTTCAATACGTGTAATGTGTGTACTTTGGGTGAATAGTTTAAAGTGTGTTTGTCAGTAGTACATGTTTATGGGTGATGTCGCAGGTGAGTAATACACTAACAACTAAGTTTACATACTGTATTTATATAATGTTGCAGATGGGTCATTCCATGCCAACTCACTCACTTTTTTCCCGGCCCATCTCCGATTTTGATGAAATTTGGCAGACTTGTTGACCCTCCAGAGAGACTAACACACAACAAGTTTCAGCTCATTATCATCATTATTAATGAAGCTACAGAACTTCAAAGATTTCTGAAATTTATCAAAATTTTCGACTTTGGGACACAAAATATACTTTAACTCGAAAAGTAACCAACTGATTTTTAAAAATATGGTACCATTGGAAAGAGGAGACAATTTCCTTTCCAACGATATGTTACTTGATGACCTTTTGAGACATTTGACCTTTCAAGGTCATTTTCTGAGACCTTGACCTTTGACCTACATTTTCCGAAATACCTATCCTTCAATTTTCCTGAATTTTGGGAAGGAGGTGCTTA
The DNA here is from genome assembly GCA_963942565.1 of Maea johnstoni. NCBI lineage: Eukaryota > Metazoa > Annelida > Polychaeta > Spionida > Magelonidae > Maea > Maea johnstoni. Next base: position 28,850,941 of record OZ012693.1, on the reverse strand, counting down.
GTGATGTAGGTAAAGGGCATGCAAAGTTTGGTTTTGGAGAATTGGGTATTTCTTATTAAAAAGCAGGAAATAGTATTTGGTGTAAGGGTGCATCATACGAAAACGGACCTTTCAATTTCATAATGCACATGGCATGGCAAACGAACTGCATATCAATAGCTATTTGTCTTCAGAGACAACCTCAGGCCATTTTACATGTATGTCAAACATATCTGACTCCATCACTACCTTTTGCCATAAATTATGTAGCCAGTTGATGTCACTAAAATCCCTGGGCAAATTCACTTTTAATCAATCTTTGATCTATATGAAAATTTGTACAGCATATACCTTAATGCATTCTCATTACAGTTTTGGTTTCTCTACAGAGCAAACTTTGCCTCATCATTATAAGTAACATCTTATCATACCTAAGGCCAACATTTGATGAGTATATCCAGGATGATTCTATGCCTTAACAACCTAAACTTTTTGAGATTCATCTGAGTTTGTTAGAAAGTGCTTCACTAACAGCTTGTGTTCCCAAGGAATATGGTGAAATGCAACAGTTTCTGCGTGCCAGCTACAGTTATAGAATTTCCAGTCTTGCTTTTATTATTTCTTCATGTTTTGTAATATCTTCTGCTGAACAGAAGATGGCTGTGATCCTTGTGAGATTTTGCTTTGCCCATTCATACAGTTGCGAAGAATTCTGGATTTGAAGGTCAGCTGGTAGCTGCAAACTAACTCTGGATGCAAGTCTTTTGAGGGTGCCTCCAACTCCATCACATGGTCCTTAACTTTTACATGTGATGTAGCAGCAAAATGCCACTTTGCAGGTATATTGTAATCTTCAGCGTGGTAAGCTAAGTTTTGTGGTTCTTATACTGCACAGCAGCACCATACGAAAAAGTAGAAGATCTTTGTAGGTTCAAATTTAGTTTTGATCAAATAGATGAGTCTGTTTAGTAAATAGCTTACTGCAACAGGGCATTGACATAAGTACTTGCCCGCTTGCCCTGGCAAGTGATTAAAAAAAAAGACTTTTGGGCAAGTACATTTTAGTTTGCACTTGCCCATAAGGTCAGGCAGATTTTCTGAACACTACAATTTTTCAAATAGAAATATGCAGAAATATACCCAGAAATATTCAACAAAATACGACACAATTTAAAAGAAATTTGTTTTCAAATCATTAAATCTATGACAAGTAATACATGCCATTCTAGTATGTTATAACTTATTTCAGGCAAGCCAAAAATTACATTGGGCAAGTATAAATCATTAACTACTTGCCCGGCATGGTAAGTTTGCTCTGAATTTTATGTTGGCACCTGCCAACAGTGTCATGAACTGAGCAATCTGATATCTTTACACAGCTTACACTTTACATTTTGTTTTTCTCCTAGTAGTATGCAACACAGGGATGAATGGTTGCTTGGATATTGAATCATTAAACTATAATTTACACTGATTTTACTGCGTACAATGTCTTGCTCTTCCTCCATTTCATTCTTGAGACCGCGCAAAACATGAAGAAAAAATAAAAACAAGACTGAAA